>CM076581.1:1589694947-1590284947 GCA_034641835.2 Pinus albicaulis
AATTGTTGCATTTAATTTTTCAATCCGGGATTCGTAAGCTGATGAAGTGCAGCGCACTATATGTGCAAGATAACCTATTTCTTAACTTTTTGTCGTTTTTGGTTTTCTAAGATGAAATGGAAATTCTAAAATGAAAACAAGCATGGTTATGTTTGTTCAAGGAAATGATATACTCTATAATGATTTACCAACTTGAAACTTAAAAAGGAATTTGAAAATTACAATGACAAAACTTGAAAGGAAATGAAAATATGCTGCTGAAATGAAAAGGTGCTGCTAATCTAATAAATCAAAACAATGAACTAGTGAGCATGAAACCAAACTATTCTTGCTGCTGTCTAAACACAAAATAAATTATGCTGAAAGAAATCCAAAAGCTGCAATAAAGTAAATCTAAATCAATTTGCATCAACTTGTCTTCTGATCCCTCATCATTAGTCTAGCTATGATTTTCGGAAGTAACCATAAACAACTTGAGTAACTGATATCTAACTTGCAGAAAGTAAACTAATATCAAACCATACATTCATAATTCAATCCCTCACCATCATTCTAGCTGTGGCTTTCGAAGGTAACTGAAGATGTCATGCACAATTTAATATATCTAAATTTGCAGAAAGGAAACTAATACCAAACTACACATTTCATAATACAATCCCTCACCATCAGTCCAGCTGTGGCTTTCGGAGGCAACTGAAGATGTTATGAACAGTTTAATATATCTAAATTTGCAGAAAGGAAACTAATACCAAACTACACATTTCATAATACAATCCCTCACCATCAGTCCAGCTGTGGCTTTCGGAGGCAACTGAAGATGTTATGAGCAGTTTAATATATCTAAATTTAACTATTGAAGCAAATGAGCAAAACTGAATTAAACAGAAACTAAGAAAAGAAAATTAGCAACAGAACAACGTTAATTCCATGTCATTAGTCAAAAAGTTATGCAAATGCCCGGGCTGCCTATCTATAACCTAAAACAAGAACACTGATCAGTTAATCAATAACATAAAACATGAAAGACGGAAGTGAAATGGAAAGTAGGAAAGTTTATAAACAGAAATGAAGCATATATACCATGAGAGATGCAATGTATAAACATGTGAATGGATTATGGCACAATGAGCTTTAAAGAAATAAAATAAGAACTATACAATAATGCACAGAACCTTGCAAGTGTAGGGGCCCTCTACACTAGCCTTGGCAATAATCTTCAAGTACGAATTATGTTAGAAAACAGAGTCTTCTTATATTAAAATGCAGTCATAACAGTAAGGTAGTATTACGGCACTAAGGCAGCGTAATTACATTACAGAGCAGACTAATAAAAGATAATAGAGACTAGTCGAGACTAACTCTATATGCGTATGCAAACACGTTATATATAACAAAAGAAATATAACTGTCTCCTAAAGTTTATGCTAGTGGAGAACACGTAGACCATTACGTCCACGGATCTAGGATCATGGCCGTATTGCAAAGTAAATCTATGAGGAGTGGATGTTTGAATTCGGCTATGGAGCCATGTACAGATGTCGACTTGTCCTCCGCAACTCAGAAACGGCCATATGAACCTTCACGTGACACGAAACAGAGTCCTGTCACCATGAGACTCTATGGTTGACTTCCATTTGGACGCCTTTGACCGCAGCTTCTTTAGATGAGTTTGCTCGAGCCAATAGGACACGAACCATGTCCACATCATTTCTGACTTGCCCATGTGGCTCGTTTTTCCTGTAGACACCTGTAACATAGAGTTTCACAAAATGGTTGTGGAAAGTTGCAGCAGCTGCGGAAAGTGGCAAGATTCCGCAGCTAAATGAACAAAATCTAAATCAAACAGCAGACACAAAAATATAATTAAAAACCATGTTAGATGCTCTTTTGCAATTAATATACAATGATATTGACAACTTGGGAGGTTCAGGTGAGTGAAAAAGGTATAGAAAAGTGTATGGAAAAGATGCATATTTGAGACTCAACATACCCCCACTGTGAAGGTGTTGCATGTCCTCATGCAACCAAAATTTTGATATTCCTTCCTTAGTTCATATGCCTTGACACTTCAGCCAGCACATCCAATCCTCTCCTCCTCTTCCTTGGTGCTGCCAACATTATGGGTTTCTTCATTAAGCACCTAAATTTGATATTAACCAGTGCTCTGCTCAACTTCCGGCATTTCCTTTTCAATTTCTTGTTCTTCTTCTGCCATATTCCCAGATGTAGCATGGTATTATCATGGATGATTTTGTCCAGTTTGCCTTGTTCTTTCAATGTCTCATTTTCATTTTTGATGTGTCGATTTAAAAGCTCTAGCTCAAAGATTTCCTGTTTTAGTGATTGGACTAAATCATCCTGTACTGTATGAGGCTGAATGGACGAAGTACTTGGACCTGTAGCTGCCTTTTCCAAAGATTCTATATAGTCATATACTTCCTGCTGCTTGGGGTCTATTTCAGGTGTCATTTTTATTGGGCTGTCCCCAAAATGCCGTGAAGGAGAGTTATCTTCAAAATCTGGCTGAGAAGGGCTCACATCAACATCTTGCCGAGAATGGGATGGAGTATGTTCAATGTCTGACTGAGAATGAAATGAACCAGGTTCACTAACTGACTGAGATGGACTATGGTCAGATGGGGACTGTTCAGATGTCTCCTCTCCCAAATCAATGAAATGAGGACCCTTCATTTGTGTTTTCCTCAATTTCCCCTTAAGTCTGCTGCTTCTTCTCACACGCTGTGGTGCACTATCCTTTTGTTTTTGTTTTCCTTTCTCTGTCTTCTTGGCCATAGAGGACTGTTTTTGAAGATAAATTAATCTTTCAGATAACACTTGGTGATCTTCTTCTTCGGAAGAAAGAGTTTGATGTATAGCCTCAATAGTTTTTCTCTCTTTTGGTATTATTGGCTTCTTACCCTTGATTTATTTCTTCTTCCTCTTTGACAGTCTCTCTTCCCTATCAGTTCTTTCAATTGTAGTAGTAGGAGTATTTTGAATTTCATCAATTGTTCTTTTTCTCCTACTTCTTCTTGCTGTGCTACCTTCAGGAATTTCTTGAATAGGAGTAATTTGAGTTTCATCATTTATTCTTTTTCTTCTACTCCTTGTTGTACTACCTTCAAGAATTTCCTGAGGTTCCTCAAAGAAATTTCTAACCAGAAATTGTTCCCATGTGTCTTTCTTCTCCTTTAACTCTTTTTCAATCAAAATTTTTACAAGACCGTGATGATATAGATGTGGTTCTACATCTCCTAAATGCTTCTGAACAGTCACAGACATTTTCTTCAGGCTATTTAATAGAAAATATGGGAGATTGAGAGCTTGATTATCTAGAAAATTCATCAGCAACCTGGTATGGTACATATACATGGACCCAAAACGGCCTTCACATGTAATGAATTTCTGAACAACTAGCAAAGTAGCCCATTCCTCTTTCAATGCATGAACAGGAATTCCTCTTTTAAAAATAGTTATGTCCATACCTTGGTTTCGTAAGATTTTTCTCCAGGCTTCATCACTGATGCTTTTATTCTTAAACCAACGCTCACCCTCTTGAAGAAGTTCCGTGGCAGATGCTATAGATGCTTCATTGACCGCAAACTTAAGGTCTCCAATCTCTACTTCCAAGCCATTAAACGACCTTGCGAATGCCTTTGTCACTTCTTTATGATAACCTCTGAATTTCTGGATAAACCGCAGCCAATTTGCTTTCTTCAATATATCCCTTACTTGTGGATATCCCTCCATAAACTTAGGTCCTTCCGGTTCTGCTCTTAGCAATTTACCCATTTTTCTTTCTGCTCTTCACAAATTTGCCTGCGTGAGGGTTCAATGGAAATAGAACGGCTGAATGCACGGAGATGAGCACAATGACTGTGGGTAGATATCAGAGAGTGGGTATACAGACTATAGCGTAATAGAGAACGAAATGGAGTGAACAGAACAGAGAGGGGTTTTCGTGAGCACGACAGAGATACGGCTGTGAGATTAACAGAGTATAACACATCCGGCAGTGTTTTGAAATGGTGGCTGCGAAATAAATGTGAGCACGTTTAAACAACGGCTATGGGTTTATGCGGCTGTAAGAGTCCGTGGTCAAATCAAATACGTCTCATTGTCACCGGTGGAATATTGGAACATGAGTGAAGATCGGGGGTTTAATGATGGAACCGTTTGAGAATGAATGCGAGAGGATAATATGGAGATCGTGAAAGGGTTACGGAATTATCAATATAATCATTGCACATAATGGATAGAGCTCATGGTTCATAACTATATAAAAATGTGTTTTCAATGCTATTTGAAATAAATTTTATTCATACCTTTGGAATCTTTTGCCTTTTCCTTGGTCTTCAACTAATTGCTCTTCATTGGTGTCTTGAATGCTCCATGTCTTCATTTTTGATCCTCTCACCTGCATTTTATTTCATGATTATGGAAATAACATCTGGCTGTACATTCTTTTGAAAATAGAGTTGTAGCTGCGGAATCTGCTTCTGGCTGCGGAAACTGGAGTCAGCTGCGGAAACAGATGTCAGCTGCGGAAACTGACACAGCTATTATTTGGATGAATGGAAATGAACAGATGACAAATGACCAGATGGAAATGGTCATGAAAAAGAATTTTATTGATGAAATGGATGGAATGAAGTGGAATGGAGTGAAATGAAGTGAAATGAAATGGAATGAAGTGGAATGGAATGGAGTGGGTGGTCACAAAACTTGTGAAATGAAAGAGAGATTTTTTTTTTTTTGGAAAATATAGAGTGTCAGGTGTTCCTGATTTTCACCCTATATTTTTTGTATAAGACTGCCAATCAGTGATTGGTTTTCAGGCTTATACAATTTTTTTTTTTTTTTTTTTAACTGAAAAGAACAAAAGCTAGGTTGGTAGAGAAGAAGAATTCTTCTTTACCAGCCTGATTGCAGAATTCTCTTGAAACACTTTGACAAAATCCTCTTTTGAGAGTGGCTTATGATAAACTTTCAATCTGTGGCCATTCACAATAAGAGGAGTTTGAAACTCATCAATGGTCTTGATTCTTACCGCTCCATTGCTAAAGATCTTGTCAATCTCATATGGCCCAAGCCAATGAGTCCGAAATTTTCCTTGAAAATCTTTAAACTTGGAATCAAATAACAATGCCCAATCTCCTTCTTGAAACTTCTTCTCTTTGATGTACTTGTCATGCCATTTAGCTCTTTGATATTGAACTAGATCGGTTCTTAAAATTGCTTCTTGTCTGATCTCATCTAGCTCATTCAACTGCTCCATTCTATGCTTTTGGGCTTCTGATAAGTCCATCCCCAACTGAACTGCTATCTTGAAGGTCTTGACTTGGAACTCAATGGGGAGTAAGACTTCTTTCCCATAAACAAGTTCATAGGGAGAATGTCCTGTTGTATTCCTCCATGTAGTTCTGTAGGCCCACAAGGCTTCTGGAAGCCTTTCCGCCCAATCTCTTCTATGTAGATGAACAGTTTTGGTGATGATACTTTCAAGAACTTTGTTTGTGGACTCCACTTGACCATTTGCTTGTGGATGGTAAGGAGTAGATCTTTTGTGCTTGATTTTGTATTCTTCCATCAATTTCTCCACCAAGTTGGATGTGAATTGGCTTCCTTGATCTGTCACAATTTCTCTTGGAACACCAAAGTGAGTAAAAATATCCTCATAAAGAAAATGAACAACCGAATTTTCAGTAGCAGATACTAATGCTTTGGCTTCTACCCATTTAGTAACATAATCAGTACAAACCAATATATACTTCTTTTGCTTAGATGGTGGATTAATAGGTCCAATGAAATCTAAAGCCCATTTTTCAAAGGGTTCAATGAGTACCCGTGTTTGCAATGGCATTTCATTTGAAAGGGTAGGTTTCCCTACTCTTTGGCAGCTATCACACCTTTTGACATATTGTTTTGCATCTTTGAAGAGAGAAGGCCAATAATATCCCAAGGAAAGGATTTTATAGGCCGTCCTTTTGTCCGAAAAGTGTCCGCCGCATGGTTCATCATGACATGCCTTAAGAATATCAGGCATTTCATCTTCCCTGACACATCTTCTGATCACAAGATCTGGCCCTGTTTTAAACAATTCGTTAGAAATCCATGAATATTTTGAACTCTCCCGAATAATTTTTCGTTTTTCACTTGGAAATAAATGTGAAGGTAGTTTCCCTGTAACCAAATAGTTAGCAATATCTGCATACCAAGGAGTTTTAATAGTTACCGCAAACAAGTATTCATCAGGAAACTTATCCTCTACAGGAGAATCTTCTTTAGTATTCTGAATCCTAGACAAGAAATCAGCTACTGTATTCTGTTTTCCTGGTCTATCCAACACAGTAATATTGAATTCTTGCAAAAGTAAAAGCCATCTTGTCACTCCGCCATTAGTAACAGGTTTGTTCATTAAATATCTAATTGCAGAATGGTCAGTATGAATAAAAGTTTCATAGCCTGTTATGTAATGTCTAAACTTATTAATTGCATGAACAACAACTAAAAACTCTTTTTCAGTCACAGTATAATTCAACTCTGTGGGAGTCAAATTTTTACCGGTATAATAAATGGCATAAGGAACTAAATCTTTTTGACCCAACACAGCTCTTAGAGCTGTATCTGAAGCATCCGTAGAAATATGGAAAGGGAGTTTCCAATTTGGTCCTCTCAAGATAGGTGCTTCAGATATTCTTGTTTTCAAAGTTTCAAAAGTTGATTGACAATCAGGATCCCATTTAAATTCACAGTCTTTTGTAAGAAATTTGAAGAGTGGAGATGCTATTTTAGTGAAGTTTTCTATAAATCTTCTATAGTAATCAGTAAATCCTAGAAAACTTCTAACATCTCTTTGACAATTTGGAATAGGCAACTTGGAGATGACTTCAACTTTTGATCTATCAACCTTAATTCCATCTCCCGAAATATGATGTCCTAAAACAATCCCTTCAGTAAACATCATAAAGCATTTTTCATGGCTTAATGAAAGGTTTGTTTCTTTACATCTTATAAGAACTTTTTTCAAATTTTCTAATGCCTCTTCAAATGAATTACCATAAACTGTAAAATCATCCATACAAACCTCTACACAATCATGGATTAGATCAGAAAAAATTCCTAGTACTGCTCTTTGGAATGTTGCAGGTGCATTACATAACCCAAAAGGAAGTACTCGATAGGTAAAAGTTCCCCATGGACAGGTGAATGTGGTCTTATCTTGATCTTCAGGTGCTACCTGAATTTGATTATAGCCACTAAAACCATCCAAGAATGAAAAGTAATTTTTACCTGCTAATGTATCTAATACCTGATCGATAAAAGGCAAAGGAAAGTGATCCTTCAAATTTGCTTTGTTCAATTCCCTGTAATCAATGCATACCCTCCATTTACCATTCTTTTTAGGTACTATAACCAAAGGAGAAACCCATCGACTATCTGAAATTGGATAAATGAAGTTTACATTGAGTAGTTTTTGGAGCTCTTCTTTCACTATCTCCCTAAGATTTTGATTCATCCTTCTTTGAGGTTGTCTGATTGGTCTATTGTTTTCCTCAATATAGATATGATGGATGCAAGTCTTAGGATCAATACCTTTCATGTCAGTATACTCCCATGCAAATGCAGTAGAATGTTTTTGCAAGATTTTGGTTAGTTCTTCTTGTTGTGACTTTTCCAAATGTTTGTTGATATTCAATGTTTTTCCCGGAAAAATCTCAATAGTAGAACTACCAAACTCTTCCATAGAGTAAAGAGACATTTGTCTTGATGATAAATATTCTATGTCAGATTCCAACTGAAATTGTGTGGGGTCATATTCTGAAGATGTCTCAAAATTTTCTAATGTGTTCAGAATTTGACTATCCTCACCGATTTCAGAAATGGTAAAGACAGGTTGTATAATGTCCTCATCATCGACCCATTCATTGTCTCCTACTTCTGTGATTGCTCTTGCTGGAGGATACAAATTGAATTTCTTTGTCGAATTACCATTAGAAATATACATGTCCCCAGATCTACAACTAATAAAAGCATCAGCTGTGGCTAGCCAAGGTCTTCCTAAGATAAGTGGATGCCCTCCTAGATTACTCTTGGGAGTCAAAATCATAAAATCTATCGGATATTCCCAAGAATCTAAGGAGACTGAAATATCTTCTAATACACCATCTGGTTTAATAATTGATCGATCTGCAAGTTGCAGTAAAGTAGGTGTAAAAAGAAGGTTAGGAAGTTTTAGCTGGTCCATAGTCTATCTACTCATAATGTTGATAGCAGCCCCTAAGTCAATCAATGTGTTTGGAATTTCTATCCCATTTATATGTGTCTTGACAATTGGACTTCCCGGATCTACATACTTCTGCATGGTAATTTTTCTCGTCATAATATCTGCAATCTTTCCTACCAGGTGGATTCTTCTTGTGTCTTTTAGTTTCCTTCCCGGTCTTTTGAAACTCAACTCCTTTATGGTTTTTGCTAGAATAGGAATCTCTCGAATGGCTTGTAGAAAGGGAATCTTGATACAAACATTCTTCAATTCATCTAGAAAGTCATAGTTAGGCAACAAGATTTGTTTTTCCACCCCCTTGTCAATTTGTAGTCTTTCAAGAAAAGGAGGTGTAGATGAAGATGCGGGTTGCTCAACTATAGGAGTTGTGGATGTAAACTTTTATTTTTCTTTTTGAATGTTTGAATTTTGAAGGGATTCTTCCTCAGAACCCTTATTGACTTGAAGAGAATCCTCCTCAGAGGTATCTTGCTCTTGAATATCTATAGAAGGTTTTTCTAAAACTCTACCAGATCTGAGTTGTACATCGTTGAGAGGAATAATCATATAGGTAGGAAATTGTTGTCCTTCTACCATGTAAGTATTCTGAGGATTCTTATTATTAGGATTTGGAAATGGCTGAGCTGGAAGTTGACTTGTCTTTTGTTGGTATGGGAGCATGAGTTGAGGATTTGGATTTTGTTGAGAAGGTTGTTGTTGTGGAAATGGCAATGAAAGTTGTGGATTTGAATTTGGAAGTTGTGGAGCTTGTTGATTTTGAAAATATGGAGGATATTGATAAAATTGAGCAAATCTCCCATAAGGATTTTTCATCCCTTGTACCCATGGCTGATATGAATTTTGATGTTGGGGCCAAGGTTGTTGCCAAGGATTCCAACTTGGTTGGGTTTGAAAATTCATAGGGTTGTTAAACCCTTGAGTTTGTTGTCCTTGCCAAGGTCTCCTTGCGACAAAACAGAGAGATTCTACCGAATTTGGGTCTTCTTGAAAGACAGCTTTGAGTCCAGGAATTGAAGGACAATCCTTGATCTCATGATTCTCTGAGAAAATCATACATGTTTCTACAGCTTTTGCATCAAAGGGACATTCCCTTGAAGCATGTTTCTTCCTACATTTCGGACAAAAGATGGCTAAAGCATCTGTTTCTGCTTTCTGCTTGTTTTGGATTTTAAGGGTGTCTAGTTGTTCACTAAGGCTCCCTAAGATATCAGTTTTGAACTCATCAAGCATATTACCAATCTCTGCCCTACTTACCGATCCAGTTGCAGATTTGTTAGCCCTAATAAGAGAAGGATCCCTAGGCCCTTTTCCTGTTTTAGATTTTCCTCTTGAGAGATGGACACATAGTTCTGTTATATCACGAAGTGGGAGTTGAGAAATGTCTCCTTTCCCCGTCATGTTTAAAATATCTATCCATTCATCTCTAATGGCTTTTAATATGAGGGCTTTCAAGGTTTCATCATCTAAGTTGCTCATCTTTGCTCTTTTCAAGTTGTATTGAAATCTTTCAAGTAAATCTTCCAAGTTTTCATCTTCTTTTGCATCATTTTGAATACCTCATCCTTGTGATTGGTGGGCATACAATAGTCCAAGTATCTATCCAAAAATGTTTTTTTCATATCATTCCAAGTCCTAATAGATTGAGTGGCTAATCCCATGAACCATTTCAAAGCAGATCCCTTCAATGTTGAAGGAAACAGTTTGAGTTTTTGAGAGTCTTCTATATAGTCATAGGTTCGGCATATGACTTCAAACTCAAACAGAAATGTTTCAGGATCCTCACTTCGCAATCCATAAAATTTAGGGAGAACAGATGGTGAGATATTTTTCATCGTTGTATGAGTTTCCTCATCAACTATAGGGAATCCAAACAAGTTGTCTCCTTCCCTATTTCTTCCATTATTTCCTTCACCATTTTTGTCTCCATTGTTTCCTCCTCTTCTACCTCTACCTCTACCTCCATCTATTACTTCCTCTGCCATGATAGTTTCTTTAGAGTCCTTAAAGTCCTCTAGTTCTTCTACCAAGGGAGGATGAGAGAGAGTCTCTTTGTTTTCTAAATGGGTTTTAGTAGGTGGTATAGGAGAATCTTCTAATTCAGCTGTTCCTTGACTTCCAAAAATCTTAAGGCTAGGGGTAGATGGTGGTGAATCTGGTCTATGCCTTGAAGAAGATGGAGTTGTGAAAATCGAACTCTTAGCTTTAGCTATAAACCTTCCCCTAGAATCTCTTGCTCTATGCATGTCATTTTTTTTTATTTTTTTTTAAAGTTGGGCTAATAATTCTCTTTCTGATCTTCCAGGTCACACTAGGTGCAAGAAGAGAGCATACTTAAGAAATTACTGAACCAATAACTCTCTTTTCTGATCCTCCAGATCACACTAGGTGCAAGAGGAGAGCATACTTCAAGAAGTTATCAAGTTTTCCCTTCTTTTATTATTTTGTGTTTTTTTTTTTAAGAAATTGGCTACCTAGTTACACTTCCCCGGCAATGGCGCCAAAATGTTTGGTCAATTTAGTGTGTCCTAAATTGCTGCATTTAATTTGTCAATCCGGGATTCGTAAGCTGATGAAGTGCGGCGCACTATGTGTGCAAGATAACCTATTTCTTAACTTTTTGTCGTTTTTGGTTTTCTAAGATGAAATGGAAATTCTAAAATGAAAACAAGTATGGTTATGTTTGTTCAAGGAAATGATATCCTCTATAATGATTTACCAACTTGAAACTTAAAAAGGAATTTGAAACATATAATGACAAAACTTGAAAGGAAATGAAAAGGTGCTGCTGAAATGAAAAGGTGCTGCTAGTCTAATAAATCAAAACATTGAACTAGTGAGCATGAAACCAAACTATTCTTGCTTCTGTCTAAACAGAAAAGAAACTATGCTGAAAGAAATCCAAAAGTACAACAAAGTAAATCTAAATCAGATTACATCAACTTGTCTTTTGATCCCTCATCATTAGTCCAGCTATGATTTTCGGAAGTAACCATAAACAACTTTGAGTAACTGATATCTAGCTTGCAGAAAGTAAACTAATATCAAATCATACATTCATAATTCAATCCCTCACCATCAGTCCAGCTGTGGCTTTCAGAGGTAACTGAAGATGTCATGCACAATTTAATATATCTAAATTTGCAGAAAGGAAACTAATACCAAACTACACATTTCATAATACAATCCCTCACCATCAGTCCAGCTGTGGCTTTCGGAGGCAACTGAAGATGTTATGAGTAGTTTAATATATCTAAATTTGTAGAAAGGAAACTAATACTAAACTACACATTTCATAATACAATCCCTCACCATCAGTCCAGCTGTGGCTTTCGGAGGCAACTGAAGATGTTATGAGCAGTTTAATATATCTAAATTTAACTACTGAAGCAAATGAGCAAAACTGAAATGAACAAAGCAGTACTGAAATTAAACAGAAACTAAGAAAATCAAATTAGCAGCAGAATAATGTTAATTCCATGTCATTAGTCAAAAAGTTATGCAAATGCCCGGGCTGCCTATCTATAACCTGAAACAAGAACACTGATCAGTGATTAATAACATAAAACATGAAAGACAGAAGTGAAATGGAAAGCATGAAAGTTTATAAACATAAATGAAGCATATATACCATGAAAGATGCAATGTATAAACATGTGAATGGATTATGGCACAATGAGCTTTAAAGAAATAAAATAAGAACTATACAATAATGCACAGAACCTTGGCAAGTGCAGGGGCCCTCTACACCAGCCTTGGAAATAATCTTCAAGTACGAATTATGTTGGAAAATAGAGTCTTCTTATATTAAAATGCAGTCATAACAGTGAGGTAGTATTACGGCACTAAGGCAGCATAATTACATTACAGAGCAGACTAATAAAAGATAACAGAGACTAACTTAGACTAACTCCATATGCGTATGCAAACGCGTTATATATAACAAAAGAAATATAACTGTCTCCTAAAGTTTATGCTGGTGGAGAACACGTAGACCATTACGTCCACGGATCTAGGATCATGGCCATATTGCAAAGTAAATCTATGAGGAGTGGATGTTTGAATTCAGCTATGGAGCCATGTACAGATGTCGACTTGTCCTCCGCAACTCAGAAATGGCCATATGAACCTTCACGTGACACGAAACAGAGTCCTGTCACCGTGAGACTCTATGGTTGACTTCCATGTGGACGCCTTTGACCGCGACTTCTTTAGATGAGTTTGCTCGAGCCAATAGGACACGAACCATGTCCACATCATTTCTGACTTGCCCATGTGGCTCGTTTTTCCTGTAGACACCTGTAACATAGAGTTTCACAAAATGGTTGCGGAAAGTTGCAGCAGCTGCGGAAAGTGGCAAGATTCCGCAGCTAGATGAACAATCACAAACAACTAATTTGCCAATTTCTTCTCCAAAACAGGGTTTTGGAGAAGAATCATCCTTTTGATCATTAATGATGATGAAACTCCTGAAATAATAACTTACTGAACCTTCCTCTGGCTTGCACATGTTATTGAAGCACTTCTGAAGACAAAACCCTGGACTCAGGAATTAAAATGACTCTTTTGATCAAAATGGCATTTAATGACTGCCAGTGATGGGAAATGAACTTTGGAGAATTTGATTATGACCAGGGACTGACAGGACCGTGTCTAACATTGGCTCCAATGGAGATGGCAGCTGCCGCTTCTTGGAGGTGCCAAGAACTGCAGATATTTGGAAGAGCAGACAGTGCCTCCATCCATTGGGCGATGGAATCATTATTTCGAAGAAACGACAAAAGATTGATGACTCAACTTATTAACTGGAAAATTGACTCAAACTGACTCGATGCAAACTGAAATGACTGAATTAAAACAAAAGCTTTTTGAAAAGGGCAGCAGTCCATCAAGATTTAAAATCATGATGGAAACCACCTGCATACTGATGTGATATGTACAATCATGTGTAGTGTGCCTTCCAATGTAACCATTCCAGCAGATGGCTACACCCCAAATTTCTGCTCTTACTCTCTTTGAGCAGGCGGAATGATGAACCTGTAGGCAACTCAAAATAACCACTTAAACCAAAGCTTTTGATAATGAACCAAGCAATATTTATCCTTTCTAATGCTTGTAGGAGAATGCTGAAGGGGTCTTGAAAATCCTGAAGCACTGGCTTATCTGGAGATCCAGCTGCAAGAATACAAGTATTTATTCCATTCTGATCTGAAAGGACAATTGATTTCTGAGGGATAGAAATGAACAAAGAGGTATCTTCCATCTGAGTGTTAGCTGTAGGTTCCTTGACCATGAGAAATTCTGGCATATATTCCTCAACTTCATGATCTAGGTCATTCTTAAACAAAAAACAATCTTCAAGATTATTAAACATGACAGCCTTATCATCTTTGTGAAGGAAAAAATTATCTGTTTTCTGATCTACAAAACTGATTACAAGACAGTCATCTTTTTCAAAAGAGGAAGAAGTTTCACCGACACTTTCCTGACTATGTGTGCACTGCAAATATGCTGTAGCTTGGGCTGTAACAAGACCTCTCAAAAGTAGATCTATCTCATCTTCAGACAAAGGAGACATTGCTTTTTGTTTTCTTTTGCTTAAACAGTAATTATCTTCATATGACAGGGCATTCAAACTACCATTTATTACTGAGTTATTGAAAGGAGATTTATCACTTACTTGCACAAAGATCTCATTATGTTTTTCATGAACATCTGAATCCAAAACTCTGTCTATGATCTCAACAGCAGAGCTCTCCTTTTCAGGATACAGTACAAGGTATGCTTGGTCATTACAATCTGAATCTAGATCTCATTGGCTGATTGGACTGGATCACATTCTGAAATTGAAACTTGAGTTGCAGCATGCTGTCTTCTTCTGTGAGCAGATCTGAAATAACATTCTCCCTTTCATCATTTACAGCCATATGGACCTCTTCAACCTGCTGATCTTGATTCTGCTGCAAAATTTCCTGATCATCTTGATGGTTATCCTCTAGGTTCTCTTCATATTGCTAAAATGGATTCTCATACAGAGCCTCCATGATCTCATCATCCATAAAATTATCATCTTCATAATATTTCTCAAGGCTTTCAATGAAAGTAGAAGCATGTTTGCAACAGTCATGAACTAAATTTAATGATGGATAATATGCTTGATATCTTTCAATGAACAGGGCATGAAAATCCTTTAAACAATAAATACAGGCCAGCGGCAAATTTTCATACCAAGATTGGGCTTCACCTTCCAGAGTGGCCAGGAATATCTTCATCAAGCAATCTTCAGGAAAATCCACTTTTAACTTGCGAATATGCATATGAAATCTAACTAGATGTAAAGCAGCATCCTTCTTACCATCATCATTAAACGTAGGCAGATTCCTTGACCAATCTACCTTGGGCATCTTATTCGGAAAACATGGAATGTGATCTCGGCTCATGGGAGCATATCTTCTTGCAATCTGGTCCATCTTGACAATTCTAAAACTACTGATCTGCCTGCAGTGAAATCACCATGAAGCATTGATTTCTGGATTTTTCAGTGAATGAAGTCACCAGGTGAATGATTTCATCCTTGCGGTGTCCGACCGTTGTTCACCATCAATGATCAGATCTGAACTTTGTCATCCTTTACCGGGGAAGACTTCCCTAGTATGGTCACCACTATGTTAGCGCTCAAATCTACCTTAGGCTGAAATAAGGTAAAACTCAAGGCTACATCAAACCACGCTCAGCCTCGTAGCTAGCCCTACGAGGACAGGAGAGGGCTCTCTCCGGGTCTATCTCGACAAAAGGTTTTCAAAGGGAGTGAGATGACTTATAATAGATAATGAATGCGATTTTAGGCAAGTAAATAGATGAAAGGGTTTTTGATACGTGGTTTATAATTTTAGTGGGATCAAGAGCTAAAATCGAACAAAGTCTAATCAAAGGCAGTGTACATTCCATAAAAATGAAGAGATAGGTATGAGGTTTTAACGTCAATTTTGAAATAATATGGGATGAAAAAATGGCCCAAGAGCTGAAAAGGGCATTAATCAATGAGTCCTTTACAGACAGAAGAAAATTACACAAATACTGAAACGCTCTTTCAAGGTAGAGAAAATAAATTGGGTTCTACCTCCCTTACTGTAAAGCATTCCGCTGAAAATGATAATGAATGAAACTATGCAACATTACAAAGACATATGAAACAGAAGAAAAACATATGCTAAACTTTCACACCACAAGAATCTTACAAATCAGAGCTGCGCCATTTAATTATTTCTCTGTCAAACAACTGTACAATAAAACTCTGTATTTCTCCTCCACCAGCTTTCAGAACTCTCCCCTTACAAATGATTTTCAATACATTAAATAAAACTCAGCTAGGAGAAAACAGATCGACCCAAAAACAAGGTCGATGTTTCAACTGAAGCCATGAAGATAGAAAAAGGATCATCCATCTGCTCTAAAGATAGAAAAGCGTTACATTATTCCAGCTGAGAATCTCTAATGACCAATGAAAACCAAACCTGGAGCGTAGACTCTATGAATTACTAACTAAAATCATAAATAGACTACCTAATCCTACTTTTCTGCTGTGGTTGGTGTTCTTTGTTTAATTTTGAGTTTGACTGTCACCATATCGTGAGCCAGCTGTAGTTACTCCATCACCACCTCCAGCATTTGATAACTGCCCAAATTCTTTTGGTATGCTGCCCATTAAATTATTCATCGACAGGTCTATATATATGTGATTATTACATTTCCCAAGGCTCGAGGGGATTCTCCTTTTCAGATGATTTCTACTCAGATCCAAATAAGAAACAATAAAAGGTTTGAAACTTAAGAAAATCTGGGATAACACCACTATGATTATTTTTATTAAATACCAATCTTTTCAAACATTGGCCAATTTTGGAGGGAATGGATCCTTGGGGCAAATTGTTTGCAATGGCAAGAATCTCTAGCTTGCCCGAATTGCATGCCAAGTGAAACGGCCTGAGATTGTGTCACTGAACAGGTTCCAATAGTATTGATCTTTTGAGATTATACATTGTAATCATAGATGCCTGCTTTCAGAGCAAGCAGCAGCTTGGCATCGGAAGAATGAGATGAATCTGCTGTGATAGAAAACCCCATAAACAAAACCGGGGGAATGAAGGCACCTCTCCATGTTTTTTGCGCAGAAACACCACAACTCTAGTCTAACAACAACAGAATACCATTCACAAAAACTTTCACTTTCTCACTGGAATCCCAAATCCCAAATGGCTTTAAGCCCTCATTTTTTCTTCCTTGGCCCAAGACACAATATCAGACCAACATTTTTAAGGAGCTAGAACACAAATATCATGAAAATACCCAGGAAAGTCCTATCCCATTGTCATCTGCTCCACCATTCACACATATCCACAGAAATTCAATTTAATCCCCAACAGAAGCATGGAAATGTGCCACTGTTTAAGCCCGTGAGTGCCTCCTCATTGGGATAAAACGCAGGTGCCGCATCTATCGTGGGCCTGCATCCATCATCTGATAATACGCTCTTTTTTGAAGCAGCGTGTGGCCTTGTCTCGACTCAGAGAAATGTCGATTCCATTCTGTGTAACCAGGATCCAAATTGGGGCGCTCTCATTTTGATGTGTCAACTTTTCAGGCTTGTGATGATACGAGTACACCTATCAAAAATTTCCATCCAGATCGACCTCTTCTATCCCACGGGCATAAAAGTAGAGTTGGTGGCAGTTGAAATTTTAGCTGGCTTTCTACAACAAGAGCGTCCATAAGACTAATAATGCCAACTATTATATCATCACCGTTGCATTCTCTACACTAATTAAGAAAACTTATTCCGCCTAAGCTCAACATTCCAACACTGACTTTTGCGATCTTGAATTTTACGATTTGTTAAAAGGAAAAAGAAATCTCGCTCGCCTTCTTTCAGAAAAACATAAGGACAACGCCAAATTATAGACCGTATGTAGGTTTTTTTTAATTCAAAATCCTATGCAACTCGATGGTATTTAATACCATTAATACTGTATTCAAAATGCCTCAGTTCAGCGTTTGATCTACATGTTATCGCAATACATTCATACAAAGCAAAACCTCCTTAATTCTATCTTGGTTGACTTGGAAAGAATTTAATGACACTCCAAACTGCTTTATTTCCTGTAAATACCTGTGACACATATCATAGACACCCATTGCGATACCAATGGGCTGCCAAGCAACCATCACACGTGATACAACAAACACCCTATTTGTATCTTGAAAAGAATTGATATCTCGCAATCTATCTTCGTCAGCAACAAAAACACCTGTCAAAATAATGTCCCCATTCTGAACACACTTCAGCCCAATTTTATTCTCCATTTTTTCTACCCTCAGCTTAGGAGCACCCTTTCTCACAATAAACCCGTTGATTTGATTTGTGATTGTATTCCTGGCAAAAACTATAAGTATGTCTGCAAAGGTATTGTTTCCGATCCATCGTTTTTGGCCATCTAACTTCCAACTACCTTCCACCTTGGTTGCTGTTGTGTTTAAAGAGCTTGCATCACTGCCATATTTGGGTTCAATCAAAGCCCAACATGCTATAATATCAAGTTGAGCTGAAGCTGGTAGGTATTTTTTCTTTTGATCCTCACTTCCACACATTGAAATTGTAAGCATTGCCAAGCAAGTATGCACCATCATAAGTGTAGAACAGCTAGCATCTACCCTTGCAAGTTTAGTCATTGCAAGAGCACTCGCAAGAATAGATAGACCAGGGCAGCCATATCCCTTAATGGTGCCTCCATCCACTTTAATATTCGCGAGCTTTGGCACAATCTCAAATGGAAATTCTGCTCGTTCCCAGTACTTTACAATTATAGGGGAAATTTCTGTTTCTGCAACTTCCCTTGGTTTTTAAAGAAAAAGAGTTTTCTTTGTTGTCTCTTGCAGGGATAGTGGCCTGTCTTGGCTCGACACTTTTTCACATTAATACAAACCCTGCTTTCTAATTTCCTTTTTGATTTGCTGACTTGAATGATGGCTTTTCTTTGTTTACTTGCAGGGATATTTAGCATGAAGTTTGGCAAGGTGACATAGAGCCTGCATTTGAAATCTTCAAGACAGAAAATTACATGGTTATCACAAACAACTAATTTTCCAATTTCTTCTCCAAAACAGGGTTTTGGAGAAGAATCATCCTTTTGATCATTAATGATGATGAAACTCCTGAAATAATAACTTACTGAACCTTCCTCTGGCTTGCACATGTTATTGAAGCACTTCTGAAGAGAAAACCCTGGACTCAAGAATTAAAATGACTCTTTTGATCAAAATGGCATTTAATGACTGCCAGTGATAGGAAATGAACTTTGGAGAATTTGATTATGACCAGGGACTGACAGGACCGTGTCTAACAGTTTGTATAACTGAAGTAAATTTAATGGCACAGGAAAATAAAGAATGGCCTGGACCTTCAGTGGGTCGATTTGAATTCATTCTTTTGAGATTAAAAATCCTAGGAAGCGACTAGAAGAAAAAAAAAGCACACATTTGTGTGGATTGAGATGTATTTTGTAGTGTCGGCAATGTAGAAATATAGCTCTCAAATGCAACGGGTGATCAGTCCAGTTTCGTGAATGTGTAGGTAAATCATCTAGACAAGGTTCAACAATGTTTCTGATGTCATTTAAATCATAATCCATTACTCTCTGAAATGTTTCCCTAGCGTTGTTTAAACCAAATGGGAGCTCCCGATAAGAGAATATGCCCCAGGGACAAATGAATATGTCTTATATTGGTTCTCTAGGTGGATATTTATTTGATTGTAATAGGAAAATCAATCCATGAACGAAAATATTTTAGATCTAGCACACTCGCAATAATCTAGTCGATAAAGGGAGTAGGATAGTTGTCTTTTGTAAAAGAAAGATTGACATCCCGATAATCAATGCACAATCTGCTATCCCTTGTTTCTTCATGGCAGGAACAATGTTGGAAAACCAATCAGTAAGCAAAAAAAGGTAAATGAAATTAGCACGCAAAAGTTTTTCAACTTCTTCTTTAATGGCAGTAGCCTTCTTCAGGTGAACAGGACGAAGGCGTTGATGTACCAGTCTGACAGCAGGGTACATTTTAATGGTGTGTTCAATGATACTAGTATCTATGTGTGGCATTTCCTCGTAAGACCAAGCAAATATATCTCAAAATTCACAAAGGAGATAGTGATAAGTTTTGATTTCTAATGGAGAACAAGACCCACCATCATGAATTTTTTCTACAATGCCGGGTTTGGTCGAAATATTGATAGAAATGGTTTCTTAAATATTTGATGAATTTCTCTTGGATTCGATTGCATTAATGGGAAAATAATTTGAAAAAAACGTTTTCATCAATGGGTGATATATTTCAATAAAATTATCTTATTCGTAATCTTGAATATGGGAATGATGATGATGATCTTCGCATGGTTCTCCTTCTGCCACAACGGATTCTCTTGTAGACCTATAATTTATAAGATTGGCAAGAATAAACGATAGAGGACAACATCAAACTGCTTTGGAGTCCATGACCTAGCCTTCCTAGACTCAGAGAGGGCCCTCTCTATTTCTGATTTAATATTTCCTTAATATTGTGAATGTTGATGTTAGGATAGTTACAATGATGGTGGTATTTGGTTGTTTTGAAAGATTTTTTTGGTTGGATGAACATGTCTACATTGACTAATCCATTGGGCTATGGAGTCAAAGACTGGATTGGCACATCAACCTTCAAGAGCATCACAGGGCAAGCTAACTCTGTTAAATGGATCTTAAGAGTAGTATGAATTATGAGGAGAAAGAAATAGTAAGGTTCAGTAGTGGCTAAAGAGTAGTTAAAAATTCTTTAATCAGACTTCAGCAGAAAAAATTCAAATTGTAAATGTAGACATAATTATGGTGCTCCGACAACAAATCTTAATCTAAAATTTCTGATTGACAATTAGATGAACAAATACATAGTAAGGAAAACAACGAAAACATTGAACATTGAGAAATAACACATCACCATTTAACACAACTCAAGAATCAGATAAATGGTCTTTGATTATTGATGTCCAGCTCCAAGATTTTAGTGCTCCAATAGTAGTTCTTACAATGCAGGGTCTAACAATATCCAAGCCTTGATAACGAAAATACATGCAGTATTTAACTACAACTATGTCAGTTAGCCTAATCTAATTTGACAACCTTCATTAATTACAATTTAACTAAAACTAGACAATTGTGGGCATGCAAGGCCCGAAAAAAAAAATCTCTAGCTCAACACCAACTATAGCATTAACTTTGGAAGCTCTTCGTAAATCGAAAAGTAAGATGAAGGTGGCTGAGGTGGTCACGAAGAGGCAACGATAGTGGTCTTGACATATGGCCTTACTTTTGGGGTAACCGCTACTAGATTATTAAATATTACATGATGCTAGCTCTTCAGATCGATCAGTGGTTGTGTTTACATATCCATCATGCCTTTTCAATATTGGTACATGCACAATTTCCCGCACTCATTCTTTCCTGGAATCCTAGTACCTATGACTTTTTGGTACACTTCATCCACCTCTATGTATTTTCTGATAGTAGGTTTGGTGAGAAAAACATGCTTCAACTCATGTTGAATGAAGATATCATTTCTTAGGCGATCCAAAACAACCTTCCAGGTGACGTTCCCTTTAATTTTGGAAAATTTGGTGGTATCCTTAGCTACTTCCCTGAGCTTGGTCATGTAATATCCCTTTTGGACAAGCTTTTTGTTGATTACATACAGTGAGGGAAGTCCCTTTGCCCTCACGGGCTCAATCTTGTTTAAGAATCTGCCAATGGACATGTCTAATTAATTACATTTCTCCTCCAATTTCCTCACTAAATTCCTCTTAGTGAGGACCCTTTTTACCTTTGGTATGGTTTATGTTCTATCCTGTAAATCCAAGTTTTCCAACTCAAAATGGTTTTGGAGTTGAGGAATTTTATTATCTTAGGGGTTGTTGTTGGCATATTTTCCAACTCTTGATTTTTCAATTAGCTCCTTCTATTAAAAAATAATGTGGATGGAATGCCAAATCCCATCCACTGTCTCTATGATACTACCCCAAATTATCATCTTCATTTGGCCCAATACTCTGCTGGCAGAAAATTCATTTTCTACCTTCTCCAACCTCTCAATCTTCTTCTTGGCTCTCTCATGGGAAGTTTATGATCTAGCCTTTTTATCCCTCAGGATTCCAATACGTGTCTCCAAATTTTTGATCTCTTGTGATTTTAGGGTCATGCTCTCCATAGGTTTGGACAACTGATATGTCCCACTGGATGTTTCAGCAGTTGCTGCAATAACTAATGGAATTGATGAGATAGGGACAACTTCTAATGGGATGAGAGCCCCTCAATCTTCTTCTTCTTTCTCCTTCAGTAGCTTCTCCATCTCAGTCTCCATTTTTTTTATTTGGGCAGACTTTTCAATAACTAACTTCATTAGCTCTGACTTTTGTGTCTCATCTTCCTGAATGCCCTTAGCTATGGGGTCTTTTGTCACTGGCATCTTGAGTTGTTTCCTGAGGACTGCTATGTTAGAATTATTCTTCTTCAAAATCTCCTCCACAACTTGAACAATGGTTGTTTCATGCCCAATATTCACTATTAAATCTTCTAGAGACTTGATCCTTGAGTCTCTAGCCATGGCAAATACCTTCTCCATCTTGAGTTGTGATTGGGTACTGGATAAGGACACATGTAGCTTTGACAAGCTCATAGTAGTGTTTGTCGATGTTGAGGCTACCATCTCCCCAGTCTTCTTGTGTTATTCCATCTGGTCAATATGATGGATGTCCTTAGTGGTAAACTCGAATGATGCTTTCTTATAATCTCCTTCTCCTTAAGGTTGTGGGACCAAGGCTTCTAGAAATGCCATCTGTATCCTCCCTTTTTCAGTGTCAAAGGCAGAAAGTAGCCTGCTTTGTGAACTTGAGGTCTACCTCCAGAATTGGCTACATGTATTAGTCTTCAACACCTCATTCCTCAATTTGATCTCTTTGAGTATCTTAGAGAAAAACTTCTCTTGGCCTTATATTACAGGTCTGTAAGAAGATGCTTGTAGACCTTGTTGCTGAAAATATACTATGGTTGATGATGTAGTTGAGGCGATTGTCTCCGCCTACTGATGATGAATTAGGGGTGTCCATGATGTGAATCACCGTATGCTGCTCTGATTCACCTCCTTGACCGATCTCCATATGAGCTCGGGCCCTTTTGATATATTTTATCTTGAATTATTTGCAAGAGGTATTAGTCACTGAAGGTGACTGATCCTCTCTTGCCCTCTTGCTCCCTAAATCTCTCTCTGGTTTGTACCCCTTGTCTTCCTTTTTCCTCTCCACTCCTCCTTTCTTGTGATGTTGGCGTCTGGAATCCTGAAGTGGAGATCACCTATTCTTCATCTTCTTGGAGGGTGTTGGTCACCCATTCTGTTTGGTTGGAATACCGCTCAATTGAAGGTTTATGTGTATGAACATAGGGTGTGGATCTATTTTCCACCATTTTCTTTGATATAATCCCTACAGGGTCATAATACCAAGTGAAACTATGACTAAAACCCATCCCCTTCAACATCTTAGCTCCCTCTTCCCCTGTTTCTCTGTTTTTGTAGATGAAAGGCCCAACTTGTGTCTTGATATGGAACTGAGCCTTCTTCTTTGTAGAAACGAAATGGATATCATCTGCATCTATCATCTGCCCCATGGAGAGGAACTTTAGAAATTTTTAAGGGGATAGCTCACTTCCATAGACTCGAATCACTGTTTAATTTTGGTACAAGTACCAATATGTTGTCTTCACCTGCTCTGTTAGCTGCATGGTTTTCCTGATTTCTTCACTTATCCTAGGCTCTGTTGTAATATTGAGTGTCGTGATGGCTAGATGCATAAACAAGTCCAGAAAGTCCTTATATGTATAGTTATTTTGTTCCTTAAATAGTAGACTAATCCAGAAGATGATGGACTGAGGCTCAACATCTTCATTTACCTTGGCCATCTGAAATTGAAACCTGCTGGACTGGAAATACATAAATATATACACTAACAAAAATCTGTAATTGAAAACATCCTCTGTGTGAAACCTTAAAAACTGTTCATGAATGGCATCTGCTAGGAACTGGGCATAATTAAACATGATGGTGGGCTTAGATTCTAAGGAGAGAATGGAAAAAATTCCTATCACAACTTCATTGACCCATTGATCATAGTTATAGCCTAATAAATAACATAGGACAGTGAAAAATTTCTTGGTCCTTTCAGGAAAAATAGATGAAGAGTAGGGTGGGTTTTTGATAGGCATTGGTGCATTAGTTGCCATGAAAAGTTGTAGAGTTTTGGCTCTGCTGGAAAAATCAATTCTCTGATAAAGATACCTAATGGCTTCATAAGAGAAGGGGACTACTTGTTCACGTGTGGCGGCCTATATCATTTTCTAAATGGATTAGGAATTAATGGTGAACATGATTTCTTCTGTTGGGGTGACTATGGTCTTGTGATTAATGTCATAGCAAGCCTGGAATTTCCTGATGAATTTGGGGCAACTATGGGTTTTGGGAAAGATGTAAAAAGACAACTAGTTCTCCCACAAGCTAATGGCATTGGCTTCATCAATAAATTTGTCCTCGAGCCAGCAGTAGACATCGAACAAGTCGAAGTCTGACTTTGTCTCGTGAATTTTGTAATCTCGGTCTACCAGGGCTGTAGGATCTAAATCCAATTGTGGGTACACCATGGGGTTGAAAGGCTCCTGGTCCTTCTTAAGAGGCATGATTAATATTCTATAACTTATCTTCAATATGCAATGGAGAATGGGGTATAAGAAAAGTGTTACACCTTTTTTTTTTCATCTAAACTATTGTTATTAGATGGACCCAAGTACACCATGTAAGAGCAATTTTACCCTAAGTAAAATTGCATTTGCTATGAAAAATAACTTATTAAACCACCTTTATTAAGTTTTTTATGGTCTAAATAGGAAACCCCATGAGGAAATATTAAATAAATCTATACTTGTTTGATTTTCCTCAAGGAATAATTAGTTAAACAATATTTTAATTAATATTCTTGGTTATATTTAACCCAAAATAGGGAAATTAACTAGATAAATCAATATTTACCTTATTATTTCCTAATAATAACTATTTAAACCTTATTTAAATAATATTATTTGTTAAATATGACTAAATCACCCTTAAATAATTAAATAAATCATATTTTATTTGATTATTACTCAACCACATCCTTAAAATGATAAATAAACCATTTATTTATTTATTATTTAGAAATGAACAGATTTGACCCCAGTCAAATTCCTTTTCCCTCCCACAAATATAACAAAATATTCCATAAAAGTTGGATCTTGATTTGGTTAAAAATATTTTAACTATGCACCAATATCTACACTAACTCAATATTTTGTTATAAATAGAAGGGTTTTCCCATTCATTTACCACCTTTTTTTGCCTAAAGATCACTTTGGATCTATACTTTTGGTCTAACTTTGATCCACCATCATAGTCATATTTTGCTACCATTTTTTGTCTAGGTTTTCTACGCCATCAAGAGAGAGAAATTTTAGATCTGAATTGATAAGGACTTACAAGAACCCATCCCATTGAGGAGAACTGGTAACACCCTTATGTGTTTTCCTCCCAGGTTCCATTAATAAAAATTCATTCAACATATTCTTGTCTTGTCTATTGGATGCATAGAGTAAATCTTGTTTTTCCTAGTGCTTAATATCTTATAATGCATAGATCTAGATTTTTGCAGCATTTACCTTGATAACCTAGCTAAAAATCTGAGGATATTAGCAGCCATATTTGTTGTTAGGGTTTTTTTTTATGCACAACTAAAGTGTTCTTTTTTCGTACGCTTGGAATTAAGATTCATACTAACAGAAAAGGAGAAGAGAGGGGAAATATTGGTATTGGGGAAGGGAGAAAATAGAAGGGACCACGATCAGAACATTTTAAAGGTGAGACTGTGATCCTGTTGACCAAGAGCTATTGATACCTTTGGTGAACACGGTTTTTCTTGAAACAATTCATTTAACCTGAGATCTTTCCTGTAATTCTCGGCAAATTCGATCTATGCAACCTTTAATCAAAATAAACACAACAAACTGTATATCAAGTTTGAGTTTGGATTTTAATCTATGATTGTTAAGATTTTGTGGTGGTGCGGGTCCATTGGACAACAACCCAACCATTTATGGTACAATAGATTTCTTGGAAGAAGTAAACACGATTGGATGGGAGGGACAAGTCTATGGGGACTTGGCATGAAGGGAGCGGGCAATGGATAGACCACTGGTTGGTGGAGGCAATGGTTTCATATGGTGGTGGAAACTGCTTTGGGAAGGGGCTAGTGGTGTTTTATGGTATCGGCAGGGGGGTGCAAACAACCCTAGAGCACGACATGTAGCAAGTTAGGCGATATTAACTACTGTTGATTTCAGACCCCCACCTCCCCCCCTCATTGATAATTATCGGAGGGTGAGGGGGGGGCGGAATGTAATATGGGTTGTTGAATGTGTGTTGTGATGTGGAGATGAAGGGGATTTGTAGGGTGATTAATGCATGTAGTGACGAGTGACGTGGGCTGTGACAGGACATGCGATGCGATGGTGGGGTTTGGATATCAGGGTCGAGGTGTAATGTAAAACTTTAGGATAAAGAAAACATGAAACTGGTGTGGTATAAGAATAAATGAATGTGGTTGGGACTTAAGATAAATACATACCATAAGGCCCCTTACCTTTATAAAAACACCCCTTTTCAGACCTTTAGAGCATAATTTTTCCTTTCACTTTGATTTCTCTTCTCTTGATTTCTCTTCTGTTATTATAGGTATACAACAAGCAATTTTTTAGGTTGCTTATTTATAGAATGAACTTTACACTTTTCTTCCTTTCTCTTTTCCAACAAATCTACCTACCCAAACTACAAATCTAACCTTTCTTATTCTCTTTAGGGTGCATTTAGACTTGCAGACCTTGAAATCATTTTTCTTTTGAATTTCTAACCTACCACCTATCCCTTATTTCACTTATTGGTTCAGATTAAGCTGATGAAGCAATGTAATTTTATACCTACCTAATGATAAGCCAATATTAAATGGTTTGGAAAATCTTCATCTCCAACTTATCAACATAAATTTCAAAATTTCACAATCATACTTAGGCTATATGATTGCACAAACTTTTCTAGATAATAATGGCATTTTTATTTGCAGCACTTTTAGAAATATTAATTTTTTGTGGGGATTTCTGTTATAGGTCAATTTGGGTATCATTCCCAATGACTTAGCTAATTGGGCATCATCTCCAGGACCAATGTATAGGGTCTATGATCCCCTAACATTTCAATTGCTACATGACCTAAGACAAAGAAAAATACAAATCAATCAAAGAATTTCATCTGCAAAGGTTTCCAAAGTTTGAAGTTTATAATATATCATATGAGAGCTCACCAAGACTGCCTCTAAGGGGGTCTTGTGAAAAAATCAATTTTGAGCGTGCACATGCTTCTGAGAAGAGGTGATAGGGCCGAAACTCTGCAGATCCTGATGTCAGCTCTACATGCCTGCCAACAATTCTGGGTCGTGCAAGACAGATACATCAGAGGAAATCTCCCCTAATTCGTCCCATGTATACATGAGGGGGGGGGTTCAACCCCCCTTACCTTCATACCTTTCATATTCGGTAGCATCCCCTTGGACACCTCCAACATTCCATCCAGCTCTAGATCTGAGGAACACAGCAATGATTCGGTGCCCAAAGGATCTGCGACTGCAGGGAAAACTCCAGGTCAACAGAGCGAGCAAGTTCCATCCCCATGCAAGCCCATATCGAAGAACATACTCGGACTACTCATTGACGATCCTTGGATCGATGAATACAGAGACCATATGAGCAAGTAGGCCCTGATCTGCAGATTCATGGGGGTTCGACTTAATGTAAAGGCTCTATGCTGGTGGATAAACCAAAAATGGAAACCCAAAGGGGACTACGATCTTCAGCTGGGATCGAGAGGTTTTTTCACAGTAATATTCGCTCACAAGGATGACAGATATCACATCTTCGAAGGCGCCCTGTACTTCTACAACTCTGCAGGATTATACATAATGTACTGGAGGCCAAACTTCACTCTAGAGTAGGAAGATTTCAAGAAAGTTCCAATATGGATTCGCCTGCACTCTCTACCTGTGGATTACTGGAACAAACGCATCTTAGAGGCCATAGGAAACTAGTTGGGAGTCTTCATCAAAGCCTCAGATCTCACATCACAAGGTAAGTACACAGCCTACGCTCGACTCTGTATTTACATGGGCATCTTAGAACCCCTCCCAGACCATATGGAGCTGATCCATAAAGGAGTGCAATGGAAGCAAACCATTGACTACGAAAATATCCCTTTCAGATGCCGCACATGCCGACAACATGGACATCTAAGTCATAGCTGCTCTGTGAATCAACCACAGGCTCAGGCCCAACAGGAACAAGCAGCTACTCCAACGCCTGGCTTCACCATAGTCTCAAGAAGGAACAAAGGAAAGAAAGGAAAAAAGCCTCCAAAACCCCCCACCAATATTAACCCCACTAATAATGCCTCCACCTAGCAAAACAGCTTTGAATTTCTGAGCAATCTTGACTCATCGGAGCACCGTAAAGTCTCACAGGCCCCCACTGATCATGATACAACTTTATCAAGTCAACCCTTGATTACAATAAATGCTCCAATCACAACCTCCAATTCATTCCAAGCCCAGGCACCGCAACAAAAACCGGAATCCGTTCCCATCCAGAATAATACTAGCCACACCTCACTGTAAATCCCTCAATGCACAGAAATACAACCATATCATCCCTCCACAACCACTTCAAGCAATCCTCTGGAGGAGATCCTGGGAGATCTGGATCTCCAAAAGGTCAATGAGAAATGGTCCAAACTGGGGGTCGATGCCATTCCTCAAGAACACTTGGAGAAGATAGAAATGGCATACTTGCAGTTGGAATACATCAACCAGAATGCAGCCAAAAGGCAATGGGGAAATAGCAACCAAACAGGCATTCAAGCCAACCTAGATCTGGATCAATACAAGCCACAAGGACCAGGCAGGAAAAGAGGACGCAAATCCACAAGACAGCAAATACAAGAGCTAGGTAGATGTCTAATCAATGAAGGAAAAATTAGGGCCTTGGTCCTATCTACTCCAAAAACAGCTCAATGAAAATCACAACTTGGAACATCAGGGGGCTTAACGACACCACCAAAAGAAGGATCCTGAAAAACCGCTTATTCTCGCAGCACCGAGACATCTTCCTTCTGCAAGAATATAAATGCTCTCCCAAGGGCACAAAAATGTTCAAAAAGCTCGTTTCCAATAGTCATCAATGCATATGCATAGATGCCATCGGGCAAGCAGGAGGGTTACTAACATTATAGAACAAAAGAAAATTATTCTTGCAGAACGCTCTGTCCACCAAGAACTTGTTATCGGTCATCTTCAACATGCCAGAATCAAGCCAAACGATCTGCATCACCAACGTGTATGGACCCCAACAAATCCAGGAAAGGCTGGAGATGCTGCTAGACCTGGACGAAGTCAAACTACACCATGGGGAAACTCATTGGATTGTAGGTGGAGACTACAATATCATCACCAATATAGCGGAGAAAAAAGGAGGCTTACGAAAATTGGATAAGGACTCGAAAGCATTTAAAACCTTTATTGTTGAATCCAAACTCACTGACATCCCCACAGTCAATGGCCTGCATACATGGAATAACAAGCAAGGAGGAAATAGGCAGATAGCATCAAGAATCGATCAGTTCGTCTTGTTAGAATCCATTCTGCTGAAAAATATTGACATGGAGGCCAGCATTCTACCTATAGGAGGCTCAGATCACTGGCCAGTGCAGATCCACTTCACCAATTTGGAAAAGCACCACAATAGACCTTTCAGATTTGAGGCCTTTTGGACAGAGCACCCAACGCTCATGCAAAACATACAAAGCTGGTGGACTCAAGCCACCATAAGAAGCGACAATATCATGTACATTTTCTAGCATAAGCTCAAAACCATAAAATCTAACCTCAAGCGATGGAATAAAAACACCTTTGGCGACATTTTTCAAGCCAAAAAGGAACTCACGGAAAAAATGGCGCTTCTCCAGCAAACAATGATCAAAGAAGGGCACAATGAGGAAAGGAAAGCTCAAGAAACGAATATGCAAAGACAATGGGAAGAACAATTAAAGCAGGAAGAGATGTTGTGGAGACAAAAATCGAGGGTGCAATGGCTAAAGCAGGGAGAACGCAACACCAGTTTCTTTCACAGGTCCAACATCCAACACAGAGCTTGTAATCGCATCCTCTCACTCAAAAAAGCTGATGGCGATCAAGTCTTTTCAAGGGAGCATATTGGGTATGAACTCAACTCTTATTTCACCTCTCTTCTCAGCGACCATAGCCTAGACAGAACCCAAGCCATCAATGAAATTACTGCTTCCAATCCCATCCTAGTTACTGAGGAGCAAAACTCCCTCTTTCTAAAGGATTTTACCGAGCAGGAGATTGAAGACAAAATCTTCACCATGGCCAAAAACAAGGCTCCCGGAGCGGACGGATTCACAAAAGAATTTTTTAAAGCCTGCTAGTCTATTATTAAAGATGACCTTCTCATCCTAGTAAGGAAATTTCACAGAACCAAAAAAGTGTTACCTGCCATCAATGCCACTTTCCTCACCTTAATTCCCAAATCAGACCAGGCTGACTCCCCGAAAAAGTTTTGCCCCATAGCCCTATGTAATGTCCTTTACAAAATCCTTTCCAAACTGATGGCTAGAAGACTTAAATCAGTCCTCCCATCAATTATCTCTCAGGAGAAAACCGGCTACGTCGAAGGTAGGCAGATCACTGACAGTATAATCCTCACCCAAGAAGTGCTACACTCTCTCAAAACAAATAAGACTCCAAGCATGCTTATCCAGCTTGACATGTCAAAGGCCTTTGACAGAATCAGCTGGAAATATATGAGAGCAATCCTCCAAGCTTTCGGATTTAGTCAGCAATGGACAAATTGGATAATGGAATTGGTCGCAGGTGCTTTCTTTTCAATCCTGCTGAATGGAGGACCCCTTCAGCCCTTCACTCCGTCAAGAGGTATAAGGCAGGGAGATCCCTTGTCTCCTTTTCTCTTTGTCATAATGGCAGAAGGGCTGGGCAGATCTTTAGCCAAGGAAAAACAGCAGAATCAACTCACAGGAATCAAACCAGCGCACCAAGGACCCACAGTAATGCATCAGCAATCTGTAGATGATACAATGCTCATGGGCGCCCCCACAGTGCAAGAAGCTCGAACCATCAGCAAAGTGTTAAAGACTTTCTCAGAGGCCTCAGGTATGGAGATCAATCTTACCAAATCCAAACTTTTTTTCTTCAACACATCCATTCCTGTGCAAAGAAATCTTAGCAGAATTCTGAAGATCCAAAATAACTCCCTTCCAACCAAATACCTTGGCATACCACTCTAGGAATATGCCTACAAATTTGCCAACTGGGAAGCCCTCCTCAACAAAATGAGAGCCAGGCTAAGCAATTGGACCTATTGGGCCTTAAACATGGCCAGCAGACTGATCTTGGTCAAGTCCGTCCTGCAAACCATGCCAGCATACATGTTTTCAGCACTTGCATCCCCTAAGGTAGTGTAAAAATCCATCTGAAGCATTCAGTGATCCTTCGTTTCGAATGGAGCCTCTAAGAAATACAAATGGGTCCTCATTAAATGGACAAACATCTGCAAACCAAAAATGGAGGGAGGTTTGGGCCTGAGAGACCCAGAGATATTAAGCAAGGCCGTAGTAGCAAAAATCTGGTGGATATGGGTAGAAAATCCTAACTCCCTTTGGGGAACCTTGTGGAAAGCGAAGTACACAACCCAATTCAGGGACAAAGACCTCATTCGGCTCACAGGCACCACGCAAGGATCCCCCATCTGGAACAAAGCCTGGGAAAATAGACACATTGTTCAGCAGCACAACTTCTGGGAAGTGCACCAAGGCAACGCTGCCTTGTTTTGGGAAGATGCCTGGCAGCAGCTGCCACCCTTGGAACACCTAGACTGGAACACTCTTAAAAGAGCTATGCAAGAGACAGTTAAAGTTACGGTAGCAGACTACTAGCAACCTGCGAGTGAGGAAACCACATGGCAAAATTGGTTATCCTGAGAATAATGGAAAACTCAAGCAGGCCCGATGAATGTAGACCAACTTCTACAAGACCTGGAAAAAAAAGAAGAATCCTAAAATCAAACAAAGAGGACATCCTGAGATGGGGAAAAAACCCCAAAGGAATGTTCAACCTCAAAGAAGCATATCGGATCTTGGCTGCCTCCTTGGATATGCAACCAGACCACATTTGGAAAACCCTTTGGAACAGAGGAACATGGCCAAAAATCACACTTTTATCCTGGATGGTCATGCACAACAAGGCACTCACATGGGACAATCTTCAAAAACGAGGCTTCATAGGCCCTTCATGATGTATACTTTGCGAGGATGGTATGGAAACTCTCAATCACATACTCAATACCTGTCCCATGGCCTTCTCTCTGTGGGATGACAGAGCCATGATCTTCAAACAATATGACAGAAAAAAATACTCCATCCAAGTCTCACTCAGCAAGTGGATATCTTCCATATCCTCCAATCCCTTGGTCAACAGCACCTGGAACTTAATCCCGGGAGCAATAGCTTGGATCCTCTGGAAAGAACGAAACGCACGAATATTCAAAAACTCAGCACTGGCAGTAAACATGTTGACTGGGAAAGTATGGCAGCTTATCACAGAAACGGTCAATGCCATGGGCACATTGCAAATAGAGGGAAACACGTCACTGAATGATGCCAGAATAATTCAGATCCTAAATCTTCAAACCAAGATCAACCCTGCTGGAAAGAACTGTGTCTCCAAAGGAACAACGCAGGATAAATGGACTCTGCCCCCTCTAACACATTCAAACTCAATTTCGACGGGGCTTCAAAAAAGAACCCGGGAATAGCTAGCTATGGGGGAGTAGTAAGGGATCACACAGGCACAATTCATCTCATCTATCATGGAAATATCAGAGTGAACACCAACAACGCTGCAGAGCTAATTGCTTTCATCCAGGGCCTCACTCTGGCTGGCCGATACAGAATTCTACCACTGGAAGTGGAAGGCGACTCGGAGATCATAATAAGGATGATAAAGAAACTCCAGATGGGAGAGCAGGTACGCAAAGTGACCCCATGCTGGAGACTGTCGGCAATACTACAGGATCTCCAAGGTCAACTCTGCAACATGCAAGGGATCACATTCGAAGCAGTTCGCAGAAAGGAAAATAAGATGGCTGATGCCTTAGAAAATATAGGGATCGATTCCAAGATGACAGAATACCACAGCCTTTGGCATGATCTAGCGGAGGGAGAGCTCAAATAAAACTGCAAAAATATCTAGTAGTCGGATCTGCAAACATATGCCTCGGCAATAAGGCATACGATGATTTCAGCCACAGGAGGGGAGGTCAAACTCAGCCACGGAAGGAGCGTAACTAACAAGGGACGAACTATGCCAACAGGCTCGAGCAATCTTGTCTGTGCCACATCCCTGCACACTCGTCTCTACATACTCAAGCCGCACCAAAAAAATGTATGCTCATACACTTCAGGCAGCGCAAAACGCCCACCTCGCTGTTGACTTGACAATCTCTGCATGCCAGATCACCTCACGGTCTCCACGAGAAATTCTAATGGTCAGTGCCATGCATCTACAACCAGCACATTCCTTGAATGCTATGCCAAGAAAATGCTACAAAGCCAACTCAGGAAGGTCACTTTGACTCCTCTCGATCAATGTATTTTTTATTCAAAAAATTAATATAACTGCTTAACTTTTACAAAAAAAAAAAACTGCCTCTAAAGGGACTAAGTGCGTTGCATATGCAGGTATCCCTGTGCAAGGCTTCTCTGCAAATCACTTCTCGACATCCATGGGTGCATTGGTCACATTGGGAGCGAAATTCTCATTGTTCCGGAATCTCCACTTGGCTAGTGCCTTCTAGAAGAGTTCACATGTGTCAAACTTCGAATCCATGTGTCCATTTGACATCTACAAGATTGGGAAAATGTCTTGCCTATTATTGGAAAGTCATTGATTGTGGAACTACCTTCAGTTCCTCTATAAATTGAGCATAGATCTTAGTGTTTGATAAGGAATAATTTGTGTAGAGAAATGCTAGTGGAATTTCAATTGAGGAGATTGATTTGAGTGAAATATTGTTGGAGATATCTACATTTTGATGAGTTTGGGATGCTGTTGGAGATTGTGACACCAAATCAATCACTGGGTTGTAACCTCCTCTTCTATCATCAATAAATATTACTGCTTATTTTTCCCTATATGCATGTGTATAAGCTTTGATTTTCAATATCATGATTTCTTAGTTGATGTATATGGTTTATTCTTTATTTATTTAGCTAAATAACTTGAATATACATCTGTATTATTTCTATCTCTTACTGTTTAGTGTTCATTCTTGCAGGAAATATTTTGCACAACTGGCTAGAATTTGAAGCTACAACAAAAGAAATAGAAGGAGACTTTGGAAGAGCTTGGATCCCAAGTAGGTTCCTTGTTTCACTTTGTGTGTTTTTTTACAGTTAGGAAAGATAGTTGTAAAGTCTTTGACTTGTTGTTGTAGATTATCACATGTCTAGGGAAGAATGATTTATCCATAATTTATAATTCTGCATAAAAAATTCGTGACTCCACTGGGGAGATTACTCTTTATCGTAGGTGTTTTAGCCTCTGATTTTCTCTGTTAATTCACCTAGTAGTTGTTACTCACAAAGATTAGGCTTTTTAGGATCCAAATTTGCAAAATAAGTGTTAAACAATTGTTTTTTTCCTTTTACACTGTGCCCAATGCACTCTTGGATAGGACACAGTGCTTTGCATAGCACAGTCTCCCTTTCAAGCTTGCGTTGCAAAGTACTGTCTCTCTTTAGAGACTGCATTGCCTCCTGAAACCATCAAAATTCCCTTGAATTTGTCTTTGCAGTTTTTTTCAGTTTGTTTGCTGCTGTGTTTTGGAAAGGCCGAGCCTCATATTGACCAGTGAATTCATCTACCTCTTCCTCCTTTGAAAGAAAATTTGTTCAATATTTGTCTAAATTATTTTTCTTTATCATTGGAAAGTTAATTACAAAGCATTTTTATTGTCGCATTAGATCCATTTGCTTTTGAAAAAGGAAATTGCTGTAAATTCTTCGTTTCTTGATAGGATAAATTGTTGTTTCATTCCTCACTTTTCCTTCAAAATAGAAATTTTTGTTTATATTCCTCATTTCTAAAAAGTAAAAGGCATTTTTTTTTTATTTAGCGCACTTAGTTTCTTTTCTGCATTCATAACATTAAAGGAACTGAAAAGAAAAATATACATTTGCATGTAATGGTTTGTGTATTTTGCAAAAGGAACAATTAGGAAATCTGCATTTAGTTTGTGTTATTTGATTTGTTTTCTCACAAATTGTTTTCTCTTTACCTCTAGTAGCTAGGATTTTCATTGAAAAACTAAAAGTGAAATATTGCTTATCATTCTTAGTTACATTTTAGGAATTGTCCAATACATCATCGCGGTGAACATTTGAAAGGAAAATTGTTAAGTAAGATCAACATAAAATTAATCTCAATTTATCTAACAAAGCATTGGAACCATAACGATAACATTTAGAAGGTCTAGGCTAGAGACGTGTTCCGGCATCGTAAAACATAGCAGTTGTTGTTAACTTGTCTGTGATACATTCCGAGTGTGATACCTCACTCCAAGTACGTAAGTATATCGTAGCTTGTCCACATACTTTCGGGTATATCGGGTAGTGTTACAGTACGATAAGTATAAAGGGGTGCTCTCACTATGCGGTTTCACATCAGACAACACTAATACGAACTTGGGCCTCCACGTATCTTTGGGTATATTTGGGAGGAAAAATTTTAGGTGCTATCCATCCATAGTGAACCGAGTCAGCCGCCTTGTAAATTGTGATACACCGAATACATCATTCAGGGGATTTCCTACTTGTACTTCTTGGTTCGCCAAGAGGTATTCTGCAGTTCACAGTTTCTTGGTAAATCGTTTTGCCTAGCATTAACCTTTTATTTTTCTTAATTTTTTTTGGTTAAAATAAATCAGTAATCGTGGAGGAACGAAATCATTTCTCCCGTCGTTCACGTAGACTAGCGTTAAAACCACCTTTACCACCATAAGTTACTTCTGGTAGGTGAAGGCGATCACGATCTGCCGAATAAAGTACAATTTGTACCTTTGGTTAAACATCATCTTTACATAAACCATAGTTAGCTCAAGTTGTTTCTACACATACTGGTTCATCTATTGTTGTGGAAACAAAGTTTTCACAACTACTCGTGGTCACGACCCATCCAATCAGTGAGACCATACCTCTTGGACCCAACGTTGTTCAACCAGAAATTGATCCAGACCCTGTCTCTTCTTTTATAGAACATTTGAATCCAGAAGTTGTACAACCAAAATTTGTTCCTACCTTGGTCATGCGACAAATTTCTGTAGCTATTTAATCTCCAATATCACACAGTCAACCACCTGAAATATACTTTGGCCTGACAGTGAAATACTTCCACCTGATTTGATTACAATTGAAGAAATCCCACAAGACAAGACATCCTTAACTCCAACCCATTTTGGGGAGGACCTTTACCTATATAAGTCTTTTCCTCAATTGATACCATCTTCTTTTGTTGATCCTGTTCCTTTTCAAACTCTCGTTGATTCAAAAGGGTATACATTTGGTCCAATAACCATATATGAACCAACATCTTCCGTTGGGCCATCTGTTGAAATTATGTCAGCTCCTTCCCTATCTACCCCGTCGAAGTTTACAACTTTACCAGAGTCATATTTTTATGGTGGCCCTTTGGTCCATCAGGATACAAATCATTATTTTAAATTTTCTCTAGTGCATATTCAAGTCCATGGACTTTACCAATGTCATCATTTGATATTTTAACTGGTAATCCTATAGTGAGTACTGAACGACTGATTCTTTATACACATCTTGAGGGCAATATCAAGCCGGTCCTTCAGGATCTATTCCTTCAGGTACCATATCAACTGGACTCCCAACATTTGGAGAGAAATATTTTCCATCTTATTATCCTCCTCATGCTGGGGGGCAACCTTTGGTCACCCAATATGACAGTACTTCGTCACTTTTTGGTCAACCTAATGTCGAAATGAATGTTTGTCAATGGCAGCCCACTCTGCCTATTCGACTAAAAATGGTTGTACACTCGTATCAACCAGTTCATCCAGTTACACCCACATCATTTCTGCTTGTCAATACATCTTTACCCCTGTTACAGAATCAAAAAGTTGTACAAACTTATCAAGCGGGTCCTTCAAGTCAATATTCTCAAATATTTGGTCCACAGACCCCAAACCTTTCGATTTATATTTCCTGTAGCAAGAATGGAGAGGAGGTAATTTAGAGAGTCTCTATAAGGAATTATTTTGGCACATTTTTGAAGGGTTTTTGACCTATTTTCGAAATAATTTTTGTGTTATTTCAGAAGGATTTATGGCACACATTTTGAAAGTTTCTACTCTTGGTTAGAAGGTGGTTTAAAAACTATTCTTTAGAGCTGATTTTTTTCCTCTACAAATACCAAATATTAGATTTGTGTGGAGGGAAATTTTTTGCTCTAGAAGGCTAATTTTTAGGTCTTTCCTCAGAGTACTGACTTGTCCCTATCGAAGCTAAATTTCAGGACTAAATTTTTGGTATAAAGAAGACTAAACTCAACCTTATTTCGAGGGACAAATCCTGATGTGTTTAAAGGCAATTTTCAAGATTTTTTTTGAAGATCTAATATTGTTCTCTATTAAGGAGGCCGAACCTTGTGAAGGAGGAAGTATTATATAAGGTGAGTTATGATAGCGTGAGGGTCAATTTTAAGTGCATTTAAGTCCAAGTTTTAGACTTGGTTTGGGGTCTATTGAGGGTGAGATTTGTTGATAAGGAGGTGAAGTTCAGGTACCATTTGTTGAGGGATGTTTTATTCCTAAGAAGGCTGTGTTTGGGAAACTGAATTCTTGTGTGAGGAACATAGGATAAATTCTGCGGAGGGAATACTTTTTTTGAATAATATTGACTATTGTAGAAGCTGTGATATTGATAAATGAGGGAGTTGCTGCCTCATTTCAGTTGGTGCTAATAAATCAAAGATTTGGTGCTTCCTTTGAGTTAGTGCTGATAAACTAGGGATTTGGTGCTTCCTTTCATTTGGTGCCAATAAATTTGAATATACTCTTTATATATATTAATATAAACGTTATGTGGTTTTTTAAGTAGTTATATATTTTTTGTTTTTATATTTATGTGCTTTTCTTTATATAATTATAAATTTTTAATATTGATTCACCCCAAGTATCATTCAATAATCCAACATATTAAATGGATACACTATCTTTTTTTTGGAATCTAGGCTTCTGTGATCCATACATGGCCCCCCCCAAAGAAATTTTTTAAAACGCGCGATAAAATAAGAGATGTTGTTGAATTGTCCGGGAAGGTGGTTCATCATCAGGACTATGATGAACCACACTGGTTGGTTCGAAACGCGTCGACCACGTTCTTTTACATGTGATTTTTACCGAAAGAATTTCTACTAAATTATATCTTTTTTTTCTTCAATATAACATAACTATAACAATCATATAAATTAAAAAAATAGTAAGGGCGGATATGGATCATTCCATAATAGGGATCATGACTTAACTTATAATGCATTTTTCATTACCAAAATAATAATTAAAAATGTGAAAATTAACAATTTTTTTTTTTATTAAATTATTGTTAAAAAAATTAATATATATGAGTTAACCATATTTACATATTAAGCAAAGATGCAACAATATTCTTAGTGATGGAGATTCTACCTTACTACATTATGGGGATTCCTAACCTATAAATACCTAAAATACCATGGGAATACCACAAGCCAAAAAACCATAACCCATTTCACAATAAATATAATATATATAGTATTTTTTTTGATAATCCATGGGAATCCACAAAAAAGTTGTGATACACAGGATCTATTCTAAGAGCTATCAATGTACCCATGAAGGCCTACTACCTCTCTTCCTCTTGGAAATGAACCTTAAATCTTTTTATTTGCGTCACTTCACATCACCCTTCTATCACCACTCACCAATTAAGTTTCCTCCTTAAAATCAATAATTTATATCCTTTATTTTAATTTATCTTTATAATTATATATATATATATATATATATATATATATATATATATATATAATAAAAAATTATAAAGTTAAATTAAAATAAAGGATATAAATTATTGATTTTGAGGAAACTTAATTGGTGGATTACCACGAAGGATATGCTTTAAATATATCTATTAATTATTAATTATAAAATATAAAATAAAAAATCCTATTCCAAAAAAATTATTAAAATATTATTCTCTTTAACGGAGTTAAAGAGAAAAAAAAACGGATACAATTAGAGGTTATATTTCGTTTATTATAGAAAATGAGATGTGATTCCATTTAATTATGGTCACAAAGGTCGGTTTCCTTTCTTAAAATTAAACACAAGCGACGAACCTCTTCAATTAAGATGCCTCGAACATTATAAATATTGTTTCTCCTCTTCAATTTTCGTGGTGTTTTTAACGACTTTCCCTCACGCATCTGGAAATTTAAGGGTTCAGCTCTTCACTGTTATCAGTTAAGTGGGATTTTCTGTTTGCATATTCGGTTTTCCAGCTGCCATTATTTTTAGTTTCGTTCATTCAAACCCCACTCAAAAGCTGTGGGGTTTTACAGGCGGGAAAAATGCCTCAGATTCAGTATTCTGAGAAGTACTACGACGATAACTATGAGTACAGGTTCAAAAAAGTTCCCATTTAAGGCATTCGAAGACTTCTTTTCTTAGAATTTTTCCCTTCATTGTCTGCAATTTAGGGTTTGAAGATTAGGGTTTGAGTCAAATGTTTTGAGTCTATGTTCAGGCATGTCACACTTCCACCCGATGTTGCGCGGCTTCTTCCCAGGGATCGTCTTTTGGGTGAGGTAAGCCTCCGGCCTTCTTTGATTCTATCTTGTATTTTGTTGGATTTAGTTTTTTCTGTTTTTAATATTGTCACCTAATTGTTATTTATATATTCAGAATGAGTGGCGAGCAATTGGGATTCAACAGTCTCGCGGGTGGATTCACTATGATATTCACCGCCCTGAACCACACATTATGCTATTCCGAAGGCCTTTGGATCACCAGAAAAACAGCGAACAGAAAGCGGATCAAAATTTATGACATGCGTTTAAGCTTCATGGTTAGAAGTGTGAAGTAATTTGACCATTGTGAGAAACTTCATGAATGTAATGTATAGGGAGGGCACATTTTAGCGATTATATACTTTGATTCCGCTGATTATATACTGTCATTCCCTGTCCATCTTTTAAGTGTATTTTATTTATTTATAAAAATATTGAAGTCTTAAATGTGGTTAAAATTCTAAGTTTTTATTTACTAGCTTTTTGTTTATTTTTTCAAAGCTTTTTAGATATTTGTTAACCGCAATTTTGGGATATAGATGATGAAAAATATTGTTTGTGATTAATTTTGAAATTAATTTTAAAAAAGTCATGAACAATTTTTACTCTTTTGAGCTTAGCATATAAAAATGCAAATGTAGTAAGCGAACAATGTATGCAATAAATGTACATGGTTGCATGCTACTGAAAATCCATGTAAAATCTTAGTAGTATTGCATTACATAGTATCTATATACATATTTTCATTTCCATATACCTTTACATATATAGGAAGTTAACTAGCTATATTTGGAACAAGTTTTTGAAAGGTTATTAGACTATGTTTTTGTCATAGTACACTAAGAATAACACTTAGTAAAATAATTTTCTAGTGTTTAAATAATTGCATTTATGGCTAAGGGCATAGTTGGGCTTTCTTAATTAGTGCCATAAGATAAACAATTGACTATGATTGTTGGGTTTTTCGAAATAAAAAAACTTTCCCATGGCTCCAAAGAAAGGACAAATTAAGATTCAAATAATAGAAGTATCTGACCTTATTACATTGTATTTTTATTGTATCTGACCTTTTATATACTCTTAACTTTAACTATTTTTCCAGCATAGAGTAGAATGAATATGCCTGCACCTGCTGTACTTGCTGTCTTTTAACTTGAGCACAACCTTATTTTGAAATTGATGTTTTTATTTTATTTTTATTTAATTTTTTCACTTTCCATGTTTTCTGTTATCTATCATAGTGTATTTTGTGATTACTTGCTTCCTCGTTGGGAATTTGCTTTTCATCAAATGTTTTCCTCCCTACTGTGAATACCAATGTTATCTACTACAACTACAAATATTTATATCTGGTCTAATTCTATTCGCCTATTGAAGATCTATAATTATATTAGAGGGTTATCCCCGTGGTGTACTGAAGACCATTAGTTACCCCTAGAGCAGGTGGGATATTTAGTGCTCATTGAATGTGTGCTTAAATTTTTACATGTGGGAACAATTTGTGCCCCAAGAGGGGTTATTCATTTAGTCTGAATCATGATTTTTTATGAGCTAGAACAATGACATAATTCGACTGAAGTTTCCATATTCATATTTTGTTATTGAGGCTATTCTTGCCTTCTCGTGGTTCTAATCGAGCCCTCTTGATACTTACTGGTAGATATAGACTTGTATTCTGCAAGAATAGTTGGCTTGTTTAAAACGGTAATTTATAAAAATGCGTGTGCGTTTACCTTGCCTTGAATTAAAATGTTACATTGAATCATGATCTTAGCTAGATTTATAATGTATTTAGATTTTTTTACGTTTGTGTTGACTTTTCTACTATTCATTTCATTTTAAGTCATTTAGATTTTCTTCACATAGATCTTGTCATACACATGTTGTTGTATAATTTTGATATAAATCTTAAATTTGTAGGCCCAAACTCTTACCTATAGCAATGGTTCTTTCTCTTAGCACATATATATATTTATTTTTTCTCCGTGTATTATCAATATGTTCGGTAATACCCATAATTTTATGTATACGGGAATACGAATTCCCACGAATCTTGTACATGATTATTTTTTCGTTTAAAATAACATAGTGGTGTTGTGGTGAGCAAAGAAACTCTCTCACCATATTTTGATGAGAAGATAGGTCGTTAAAATTTTAACATGCGCCTGCGTTCTCTTTCTCGGTACCCAAATCTAAACTATATGTTTAAAAGTTTTTCATAGCCTCCTAAGTATGACCACTACAGTTTATCATATTATGATACAAAATCTAGCCAGGTAGAGCCCCTACATGCTTAATAATTACCTAGAAACACAATATCGAGAGTAGCTTTAACTCCTAACAAAATTAGGTATTAAATTATGAATATTTGTAATAAAGTTTTGGGTGTCGAGGCTACTGAATATACACATATATTACCAAAATATTTAACTAAATACCATTAATGTTCTGATGCTAACTTTGAACGCTGGGAGCATGGTTGCATGTGCCATGCTCCATTTGTCCTACTAACTTTCTTTCATTAATTTAATTGAACTTGTTCCACTTTCGAGGAATTCCTCTCATTTTATTTTTATAATATAGAGGTAATCCTTAATGTAGCTATATTTCTGAAAGCGAATAATTTAAAATACTTATTAGCTTTACTTAGTCCACCCAACATTCCATCCAACAACAATAATAATAAACTAGTAACTAACAGTTTAATCTATAATTTTCGCTCCAGAATTTTGACCATTTAGTTATCATGCCAAAGAATAAAATATTCTTACCCCATAAAAGTCACTAGAGTATCAGTTATGAACGATCTTCATTACAAACTATATATATATATATATATATATATATATATATATATAATAAAACCATGTATATTATAGGTTTTAATCGTGTATATAAATGATATACAAAAGAATTCTTAAAACATAAAATAAATATATGCTAATATTTTATCTTGGATGCGAAAATTGAGATTACTGGTGTAATTTTTCATTGTATTACTTTTAAAATTACAATACATATATATACATTTCTAAATATTTATAAACCCCAATCTATTAACCTTGGGTTATAACATAATCGTAGTTCCCTTGATTGGATTTATAAATTACCATGGACAAAAAACCACCATGTCCAAAATGATGCGCTAAACCCATGCACAAAACCATAGGTAGGTCAACCCACCTAATATAGGGTCCAAAATTATTTTCTTAGGGCATTGTTCCTAGCACAAGTGAAGGGGGTGTTGACTTCCCCTCCTCTTACCACCCACTCCACGCATGGAGCTAGTCATGGAAAGAATATAACACACACCCAAGACATACAGGACTAGTACATAGACCTCGAACAAGAGAAGACATATGAAACCATTATGACTTCATGATCAACACATCGCCCATCTATTCTAAGGGGTGAACCATGCTCTAATACCACTCTGTGAAACCCTCCTCCCACATTTACCCAAGTTAACCAGTCTAATGGGATAGACATGTGACGAGGGGCTACTATGATGTGGTGCAACCTCATATGTCACCTTAAAGAAGTGGAATCGACAAAACATAATCAAAATGATCATCCACACAACCAACATAGCTAAAGGGAGCTACCCCACCTTTCCAGGTGACCAACCCCCGAGGAAAATCAACAATTCAATCTTCGAGATCCTAATTTGCTCCGTTTTCAAGCCCTTCAAGATGTTGTGGGTCCTAGTCACTCCCTTGAGCCTACCTGAGTGTGACCGTAACATTTTCGTACTAGTACTATGCCAACAAATGCGATATTTAAGGCTGAATTTAAGGGGTAGGACCTAGTCATTGCCAAGAAATTCATGGAACTTAGATAAATGAAATGAAACATAGAGGGAATGATGCCAATGAAAATTATTGAACAGATATTTGACTGAACCCCTACTAGCCATAATAGATGTTTTTTCAAACATATCATAGAGATGCATTCTACAGGTCATAATAATAGATCTAAGCATAGGGGTGTTATACTTATCTGAGAATCACTAAGAAGCATTGATGCCTTATCACATTAGTTGCATTATCATTTATTAGGTCATAGATTCATTGCTCATTCATTTACAAATCAAGACATGATGGGAACCATACATTCTCTTTGTCATGAAACACATTCATAACCAACATATAAACAAATAAAATAATGAGGATACAACATCCACAAATGCCACATATAATCTAGTACATTTACACATGAAATACCAAGGAAAGGAACTCTTATTGACGAATGAAAAATCCAACCTGGTCTAGGACTACCACATTCTAACCAGGCCTGCCCAAGGCCAAACCACCTCACCCTCATCAATATAAATCGGCTTTACCACAATCCTTGTTGGATTAGAAGGCCATAAAAAAGCATGTATGCCATCGGATTTCTCCACCTAAATCGTGAGGAATTTCCATGTCTCCTAGTCTTTAGGCTTTACCCCAATCAACAGTTCGATCTAGGGATCACTAGGCCATAATCGAGACACCACCCTCCAGGATTTACTATATATCCCGCTATTCATCGAAAAGGATTCCTAGGCCTGATAACATTTAATGGCCTGATCATTTATTGGTCGGAAATGGTTAACATTTAATGTTACATTACTATAACCATGTAACAATAATGAGTCATGGATAACAATGGTAAACCAAAGTCAATCATAAGCTTTCGTCTTAATGCCTAGTCAACCATGGTAATCATTACAATCATGTCAACTTAGGTCAACTATTGTCCACCTTAACAAACAATGATTGACCTTCTTCAACCATGGTCAACCTTGTGAACCATGTCCATTCCAGTTAACCCACTTCAACTATTAATGAAATCTTAGTTGTAAAATTAATATAAAATTAACATTAATATTAATGTAACATGAACCATTCTTAGTGCCTTTGACAAACTCAACTAGCGATGGCCATGTAGATGAAGTATTATGCGCGAGGAGGTTTCACATTCAAATCCCCCGCATTCACAGTGGGTGCAAAAGGGACATATGCACATGTGGCTGCAAAAGGGGAACACGTATGTTCCTAGAGTTTATAGTGGTAGTGGTTGGAATCAAACCCATGTCACATAAATACGAAATTGGCCTAATTTTGGATTTCTCTAGTCAACAAAACAAATATCTAACATGACGCATTGTCAACCATGGTTGAATTAATGTCACAATGTAACAATGCCAACATTAATGTAACATTTTTAAATTGATGTAACAATAATACATTAGTGCATTAATGGTTGACAATGGTCAAAATTTGTCAACTCCAATGTGAGTCAATCTCATCAATTTTGATCAACCTCATCAACCATGGTCAATGAATCCACCTGCTTACATGAAATTTTCCACCTTGTATATCTCAATAAACATATTTCAACCACATTAATAATTATGATTATACTAATTTATTAATAATTTAATTTAATTATCCACCTCAACTAAAATTTTTGAAAGCTTACTCATCTAAAAAATAAAATCCAAAGATTCATTAAAAATGCCATGTGAAGCTATTTGACACATGTCGGATTCCTTTCTAAAAAAAAAAAAAAAAAAAGACCGTAAACGAACCTATTTTTTCCGTATGAAATGAAATTAAGAAGTTGCATCAGTCTAATTCGAAAATTATAAATATTGTATCTCTCCTTCAATTCTCTTGTAACCGAAGTCACATTTCGTAGCTTTCTTAACCATTTTCTGTGACGTATCTTGAAATCCAATTTGCGAAATATTGTACGTTTCAGTCTTTCACTGTGTTCGCTTTGCTAGGGTTTTTTTGTTGCAGGTTCGCCTCTTCCAGCTGGAAATAATTTAGTCTCTTTAATTCAAACCATACTTCTTTATGTAACACTCACAAGCTTTGGGGTTTTCCTTATCATTTTACAGGTCAGAAAAATGTCTGAAATTGAGTATTATTTTTGGAATTTAATTCCAACTGCCATGCACAGCGGCAGGATGGTGGACTTCAACACAGATGGGATTGGCAAGACAACATGTTTGATTGCTGATGGAAATTCAAAGGACAGTGGCAGAAGCAACAAATCTCCATATTCGATCTTCACGCAACCAGTCTCCTCCACACTTAAAAAAATTTAACCACCAGCAGTGAATTCCGCACCAACCACATTTAATTTAATTTAAATTTGTAGCCAACACACAGCCAACAAGAAATTCTGGAGGAGCAGCAAACCATGACCAGCAAAGGGAATGGCAGCCACTAGAGGAAGTGACATCACTCTCCTCGGTGGACCCACCAAAGGAATTTCGAGGCGGATAAAAGAGCTAGGGTGAATGCTCTCCAAGCACCCCACGGAAAGAATAATGGAACGGACATTTGTTTTAATGTTTTTGTTATTATTTACATTTTACCATGGCACATTTTGATTTTTAACTTTTGGTTTATGTTTTATAACAGCTCCAACATAAGTTTTATTTTTTGTTTTAAAGTTTGGTCATATATATTTTAACACACACACACACACAGATATATATATATATATGGAATATTTATAATATATATTTTTATATATCTCGTAATGTGCCGTGAGTACGAAAAAAAAGACAGAGAGGATTAGTTGACTGTGTATTAAGTGAAAAGGCCCAAAGGCAGAAAACAGAGAGACAAACAGTAGGACAGAGACTACATTTTGTATTTTGCAAAATTTCGGAGGCGAAGAAAAACAGAGAGGATTTTTTTATGTGTGTTGTATGTGTTTGTAATTCCCAGAGGCATCCGTGAGACAAAAAAAGAAAGTTTGTAGCGCTGTGTTTGTAACAGCAAGTCAAAGTTTTTTTTTTGGTTGTGAATCCAGAACGCAGTTTTGAAGAAAATTTACATTTTGTAATAGTGTTTTCATATTAATGAAATTGTTTCAGTCAGTGTTAAAATGTCTGTCCAACATCAATTGAGATTTCGACATCTAAATTTCAGAGGTCTGAATTTGATGCACAGAAAGGGACCGGTAAGAGGACTACCATTGATAGAGAAACCGGACAGCCTATGCGAAGGCTACATCTTGGTAAAACAACACAGAGAAAAATTTCCATCAGGAAAGAGGATAAGGGAAAAATCACCCTTAGAAATTATTCATTTAGATTTATGTGGGCCGATGCAAACAACATAATTTTTAGGTAGAATTTACATGTTGACCTTCATTGATGATTTCACAAGGAAAGTATGGGTTCATTTCTTAAAATATAAAGGTGAAGTCTTTGAAAAATTATGCCATTTTAAAGCTCTACTAGAGAAAGAGAGTGGGCAGCATATCAAATTTCTTAGAACTGGTAGAGGAGGTGAGTACATCTCAAAATAATTTCTGTGCTTTTGCAGAGAAAATGGAATACAAAAACAGTTTACAACTTGGTACACAGCGCAACAAAATGGTGTTGCTGGAAGGAAGAATCGAACCATAATGGAAATGGTGAGAAGTATGCTAAAGGCAAAAAAATTTCCAAATGAGTATTGGGTAGAAGCAACAAATTATGTTTTGTATATTTTAAATAGATACCCAGCAAAAGCTGTAATGAAAAAAGTTCCAGAAGAAGCGTGGAGTAGCAGAAAACAGGGAGTCACCCACATGAGATATTTTGGGTATGTGGCTTATTTACACATTCCAGATCAGCTGAGAAAGAAGTTGGATAGTAAGGGGCAGAAGTGTATCTTCCTTGGATATTATGAAGATTCCAAGGGATATAGATTGTATAACCCATCCACAAAGAAATTTTTTATAAGCAGAGATATGCAATTCATTGAAGAGGAAGCATGGGATGGAAGCATTGAGAAAACCGTCAATGTTAAAAGTTGTTTGTCTCATGATGAAGATGAGGAAAATGTGGCTGAAAATAATAACTCATCGGAAGCACCACCTCCACCAACACAAGGACAACAAGGGAAACATCAAGTAGGAGTAAGAACACCCTTGAGAAAAAATGAAAGTTCTTCTCCAAGCACACCAAATGGAGCAGATTTGAGTGCTACCTCAAGCACAGGTGCACCAAGTGAAAGAGGAACACGGTTCAGAAATTTAAATGAAACCTATGAGAAAGAAGCATAAAATGAAGGTATGAACTCCTTATTTTATTTATATTGTCATGTTGATGATCCTATTCATTTTGAGGAAGCTATAAAAGATAGAAACTTGATAGAAGCCATGGATGAAGAAATTAATGCAATAGAGAAGAACAAAACATGGGAATTGGTAGATCTCCCAGAAGGGAAAGAAGTCATTGGAGTGAAATGGGTCTACAAGACCAAAAGCAATGTTGAAGTTAAGATTGAAAGGCAGAAGACCAGACTTGTTGTCAATGGCTACAAGCATCAACATGGAAGAGACTATGAGGAAACCTTTGCACCAGTTGCAAGGATGGAAACAGTAAGAACAGTGTTGTCCATAGCAGCACAAAACAAATGGAAAATTTACCAGATGGATGTAAAATCAGTATTCCTAAATAGAGTTTTAATGGAAGAGGTTTATGTTGAACAACCTCTAGGCTATGAGAAAGAAGGCCGAAAGCACAAAGTGTGCAGATTGAAAAAAACTCTTTATGGGCTGAAGTAAGCACTAAGAGCATGGTACAGTAGGATAGATTCCTATCTATTGGAAAATGGGTTTGAGAAATGTGAAGGAGAACCCATATTATACATCAAGGAGAAATATCATAAGATGCTCATTGTTGTTTTGTATGTTGATGATGTGATATTCACACGTAATGATAATTGCCTAATTGAAAATTTTAAAACAGCCATGAAAGACGAATTTGAAATGAATGACATGGGATTGCTGAGATACTTAGGAATAGAAGTAGAACAAAATGAAAATGGAATTTTTATCTCTCAAGCAAAGTATGTGAATGAAATTTTGGAAAGATTCAATATGCAGGAGTGAAAGATAACAATTACACCCATGGTAATGGGATTTAAACTTAGAAAAGATAACAGCAACAAGGATTTTGATCCTAGCTTGTACAAAAGCATAGTTGACAGCCTCATGTATTTGACTGCAACTAGGCTGGATATCATGCATGCCGTATTTTTGATTTCCAGAATTATGGAAAGGCCAAAAGAGGCACATTGGTAAGCATCAAAAAGAATTTCGAGGTATGTAAAATGAACAAGGAGATATGGAATTAATTACACAACTTCAGAAAATTCTGATTTGATTGGTTATACTGACAGTGATTGGGCTGGAAGTATTGATGACTGGAAAAGTACTTCTGGTTATGTTTTCCATATGGGTTCAGGAGCCATTTCATGGGCTTCTAAGAAACATCCTATTGTATCATTATCTACAACAGAGGCATAGTATGTGGCAGCTACAACAGTAGCGTATCAAGCATTTTGGATGAGAAGAATGTCGAGGAGTTTGTGCCATGAACAGGTAAAGGGCACAGTGATTTATTGTGACAATAGCTCAGCCATAGCATTGTCAAAGAATTTAGTGTTTCATAAGAGAACGAAACACATTGATGCCAAGTATTAGTAAATCAGAGAATTAGTGAGCAATGGAGAAATTGTTTTACAGCATTGTAGAATAGAGGAGCAATTTGCTGATATACTAACAAAACCATTGGGGCAGAAAAGTTTTTATCATTTGAGAAAATGCTTGGGCATGGAAGAAAACCCAACAGTTGAAATTAAGGGGGAGTGTTGGAATTTAATTCTAATTGCCATGCACAACATCACGACGATGGACTGCAACGCAGATGGGATTGGCAAGAAAACAAGTTTAATTGTTGATGGAAATTCAAAGGACAGTGGGAGCAACAACAAATCTCCACATTCGATCTTCACACAACTAGTCTCGTCCACACTTTAAAAAATTCAACCACAAGCAGTGAATTCCACGCCAACCACATTTAATTTAGTTTAAGTTTGCAACCAATACACAGCCAGCAAGCAATTCCGGAGGAGCAGCAAAGGGAATCGCACCCACCGGAGGAAGTGACATCACTCTCCTCGGTGGACCCACCAAAGGAATTCCGAGGGTGATAAAAAAGCTGGGGTGAATGCTCTCCAAGCACCCCATGAATAGCATAATGGAACGAACACTTGTTTTAATGTTTTTTTTTATTATTTACATTTTATCGTGGCACATTTTGATTTTTAACTTTTGGTTTATGTTTTATAACACCTGCAACATAAGTTTTATTTTTTGTTTTAAAGTTTGGTCATATATATATATATATGGAGTATTTATAATATATATTTATATATATATTGTAATTTTCCGTGAGTACAAAAAAAAAAGACAGAGGATTAGTTGACTGTGTATTAAGTGAAAGGGCCCGAAGGAAAAAAATAGAGAGACAAGCAGTTGGAGCGAGACTGTGTTTTGTGATTTGTAAAAGCCCGCACGCGAAGAAAAACAGAGAGAGGTTTTCTTTCTCTGTGTTGTATGTGTTTGTAATGCCCGAAGGCATCTCAGTGAGACAAAAAAAAAAAGCAAGTTTGCAGCACTGTGTTTGTAACAGCCAATCAAAGTTTTTTTAGTCGTGAATCCAAAACCCAGTTCTAAACAAAATCTACATTTTGTAATAGTGTTTTCATATTAATGAAATTGCTTAACTCAGTGTTAAAAATCTCTATCCAGCATCAAAACTTGTGTGTTTTTAAATCTCTGTGTTGAGGTAGAGGAGAATTTTGTTCTCCCTTTGTGTGTTTATGGAATTATCAGAAATTTCAACAATTCTGAGAAATACTACTACGATAACTACGAGTACAGGTTATAACATTTTTCATTCAAAGGCATTTTAAAGATTTATTCTGACAAGGTCTCCTCTCACGGTCTACAAATTAAATTAAGGTTTGAAGACTAAATTCGATAAAAAAATCCTTTTCTGTTTGAGTCTCATGTTTGTTTGTATGTTCAGGCATGTGACACTTCCCCAGATGTTGCGCATCTTATTCCGAGGGATAGCCTTTTGAGCGAGGTAAGCCTCAGGCCTAATTGTTCTAGTTATCATTTCTTTTGATAATAGGAAAATAAATCGCATGTTGCATCTGTTGGGCACTTAGGATTTAGCTTTCATGTTGCATCTGTTGGGCACTTAGGATTTAGCTTTCAGTTGCAGTATTTGAACAACATTATATAAATATTTAGTATGGGATCTTTCTATTTGACATCAATGCTAAGCATATTTGGAAAAGATATTTAGTACGGGATCTTTCTTTTCAGTATTTTTCTTGCCCAAGATTTTCCCTATTGCCCTAGAATTTCCCTAGGGATATTAACTGGGATATTATTGCCCTAGATTTTGATTTGGAAGGGTTAACTTTCCATGTATCACATGCGCTGAATTGAATTAACTTAATTTCATATTTTGCAATGTTCTTTTCTTTATTATATGTTCAAAATATTCTAGAATCTGTAACTACATGTATCTTAAACTCAATTTCGCTTTTACATATTTTAAAATATACATCATATTTTTGAAATATTTTAAAATCTACGAACGGTCTTAAATTGAAAATGACTAATATAGAAATGGTCATAAATTAAAAATGACTACCTACATGCAAACTTATTTGTATATTTTAGAGAAAGCTCTACGAAAGTACTCACAAATGAGACTCTCCTTTGCAATTAGCCTTTTGCAATTTATTGTGGGCTTTTCTGATGTGAGTGGGCTCTTATTTTCGCTCATAGTATTAATTTTATTTAGTAATTTTCGATAAAAGAAGATTGTGTCTCCAAGTGCTGCTAATGCTCCAACGTCGTTGTGTTTTTTATGTTTTTAGCTGCCAGTTACTCTATTTTTCTAGGGAATCCTATTTTATTTTCGTTTATTATACATAAAATTTTATTGGGCAGCGCTTTGCTTTTATTTTGTGCCACTGTGTTGGATTGTGTTTATGTTTTTTTAGTCATGTGGGTTCAATTGTTTTGAACTAACTTAGTTATTTATGCAGAATGAGTGGCGAAAAATTGGGGTTCAGCAGTCCCGCGGGTGGGTGAACTATGCCATTCACCGCCCTGAACCGCACATTCTGTTATTCAGAAAACCTTTGAATTACGAGAAAAACCACCAACAGGAAGCACAACAAAGTTGATGACGTGCGTTCAAGCTATGAGTAATTTGACTATACATTTAGAATCTTAAAAGTGTGAAATGTATATTAATTTTTATTGCTTACTTGTAATGTTAAAGGATAAGCTCTGGTAAGTATCATGACAGGACAATTTGGTTGAAAAATATTACAAAGATATATTATAATAAGTATTCTAAAATTAAGGTTTAATGTGGGTGTACAAATCTTATCTCAATTTTTTTTTAGAATCCAGCTTAAAGATGTGTAAATCGTTTCTCAGTTATTATATGTTATCATTTTTTCATCGAAGTGTTTAGAAGCATTCTCAGTAGTTTTTTTTTTAATTAGCATTCTCACTTTTGATCATACTTCTATTTTTGTTTTTATATGACAACTTAATAAAGAACTAGTTCATAAAAGTAAATATGGTTGTTGTAAACTTATGATAGAGGTGTACAATATTGTCATTAGTTTATAGTTATTTAATTAACAAATTAAATTCATAAATAAAATTAAAATATCAACTTTAATTATGTTTAAGAATAAATATTTTTGATTATTAAAATATTTTTCTATTAGAATTTTATGCTTGACAAAATTCAAATTTCCACTAAAATGTCTATGATATGAGTCTATTTCATGTTTGTGTAAAAATGCCAAAATTTATCACTTGGTTGTATATGTAGATATAAATATTGTATAATTTATGATATTATTACTAAGTATATGGATCTAAGTGACCCAATAATCCTAACTCTTCTTTTATTGGATTCATTGTAAAATGATGTTTTGCTTTCTAGGTGGATTGTATGCATTTACTTTTTATCTATTTTAAGGTGTTTGGTTCATAATATTTGTGTCTTGGAGTTTTTTAACAACAAAATTTTGAGGAAACTTATGGAAATGTTGAAGCATATGTGGTTAAAATCTCAGGTTTTGATCTAATATAATTTCAAAGATATGTCCTGCTTTTTTATAATTTGTTGGGTGAAGTTTTAGACTCAATTTTTAGATTTATGAGCTGAGATAATGAGCGATATGTGAGAATTTTGAGGCAATATAATGAGCTCATTTTTTCATTTTTTAGAGATATGTTTTAATATCTTTAAATGATATTTCTCTATTGTTTAGTATTTAAAATTGTAGTAGGGGAAGAATACATGAAGGAACTACATATAGTTTCACCTTGGTAGAAATTGGTGTTGGCATCTATTCATTATGTCTTATACAAGATTACATGTGGGTGTTCATCTTGGACTTGGTCTCCCTATACGGAGTCCAAGCCCTCCACAGGATCATAATGACACTTTTAGGGTGGGTGTTGAGAGAATTGGCTCTCCAACCTTGCAAAGCATTAATTGCCACTCAATGGGCTTCTTCAACACCACCACAATGCATTTTTGTGCCTAGTTATATAGAGATTATGATGTACTTGGACCACATTTTCGAGTCGGATACACATTTCACTCCACATTTGGCAACTTATCAAGGACCCAGAGGAGGATGTGTCTCACACATGGGAAGGCACACATCATATTTTATTCCTCATCGATGGAGCATCAAATTGATCTTGAGGCACTTGGAGACCCATGAGACCCATTTGGATCCCATAAATCCCAACTTGGGGTTTAGAGATGTCTTGTAGCATTTTGAGGGCATCCCCTAGACCATAATTTTTGAGGCATTTCCCATCATTCCTAAATATGAGGCTTCAACGCTTGCATTGGAGGGAATTTATCATTGGTTATATGGGCCCAAATACAAATTAAATAATGATTAATGTTTAAGATATCTTGGTTGTCTTGTAACCAAGGGTATTCACATCATTTGTTATGCTTTAGGGGCTTTCTAATTAGAAATTTGAATTGCTAGAGATTTTATAAATATGAGAGACTCATTCTCATTTTTATCATCATCGCTTGGATTTTTGACCTCCTTAAAGGAATTCAAACCTACATTTGTGGAATGTTTTGGAGTAATTTGAATGAATTTTGATGTCTGAATATTGTCGTTATAGCTCTTGGAGCTTCTCTTCAACATTATGATGGATGGATACATTATTTGTTGTCTTGTAAGTGGTGTTTAATGCTATATTTCTGAATTTTTATAAATACATAATGCATGGAATTTATCTCATGGTATTTCATGTGCCCTAAATTAATGAAATTTTGGTGGAACAATGAAGCTATTGCGAATTTTGCATGTGTTATGCATGGATAACCAATGAATGAATGTTATTAGGGGAAATAATGAAATTTCTATTCCTCAAAACTCCATTTATAATTTCTATCAAAGTGTAAATATATAGAAGTGTTGTTTAATTGTTTCATTAGGGCTAGCGAAATTACTTCTAGGTCTCGTTGGGGAGAGAAGTGTCTTTATTGAAATGTTTCATGACTCCTGAATTCCCAATGGCTAGGCACTACTCTAGAAATACTTGGGGATAATATTACTTAACAAAACATCATTGTTTCACATTCTTTTTATCTTCCTCATTCTTTGTCCCTTCATGAATCGGTAGCCCCTTTAGGGCATGGTGAAAAATCCCTTAGGAGTGAGACCTTTCGAAACTAATCTGAAATTCGGCCGCACTGGTGTTTATTATAGGTATAATTCAGTTTTGGGGCTACTCTCATGGTCATATTTCAAGATATTTGGTTCCCTAGACTTCATACCAAATAGGAACCTCTGAAGTTTACTTCACTTGGGGATTTGTTGAAGGTTTATGCTTAACTACGTGTTGAAGTACATAACACAAATCCTTTTATCTTAACTAACCTAACCTTGCATGAGCCCATACTTTCACATGCATCAACCATAGATCTTGTGTACTATATATTACAAGGGGTCTTTTGTGGAAATTATTTCTAGCTTCTCCCAAAGCTTGCATCTTTTTTGAGCCTTTTCATTGAATGAGTTTCCTTGCCTCACTTCAATCTTATTCTAAGAATATATGTCACAAGTCAGGGGTATTGGGACTCCTCTCGATGATGAAAATCCAAGAAGAGAAGAGGAAATAATATTTGGTGACAGTGGGTGGGCCTTTGTCCCATATTGTTGTTGTGCCTTAGTAATTGTCCTTTTAGGTTCTCGTTTAGCACCCCTGCTAGTTTGTGTGGTAACTAGAAGAATGACACAGGAATTTTTGGCTTCACTTGGCTTATCAGGGCTTAAAGGAAGCATGGTACAGGGTTTTTTGGGTCCACTTGTTGATAGGGCCTTGACTCTTTTTGGAGATTCTCTCATGGAGGGTTTTCATTGGTTGGCTTATATTCAAAGTTGTGGCATGGGTATAATTGGAGATTGGGTCCTCATACTAGCATCACTAATTTGATACACTCTTCATCAACTGGGGTTTGTATTCCTCATATGTTTTCTCAATTCCATATTTATCCCGCTTTCAATGATTCGATTGCTTATGGGGCTCCAACTAGGGTTTTATCCTTAGGGTAATCTTACCCATGTACTACTCCTCTTGGGTTACCATTTTCTATTATGGAACCCTACCTTTGTGGCAATATTTCACTGTCATTGATGGAGCTTAATACCCTTTCCACCCATGGGCTCTCTCTCCCCCTCCTTGCCTCTCCCTCTCTATATATCTCATATTGATTTTCAAGGATTTCTTCCTTCTATTTCTTCGAAAATTACTCCTCCACATGAAAGTATTTCCTTCATTTATTTTTATTCTTCCATAACCCCCACATTGATCTCATCGACCCCTCTTCCCTTGACCACAACCCCCCCCTTGTAGGAACCAACTCATTCCCCCTAGACCGACCCCCGATCTACTAAAATCATTCAAATGCTTCAGTTTGTGATGATGGGTTGTGCTCATAGCCATAATTTTAGTGAGAAGGAAATAAAAAAATGGATGAAAAATGAGTGGGGACTCACATCAACCCACTTCCAAATTTCAAGATACTCATAAGATGTTGCCTCATTTTTTTTCAACAAGTTTGAAGAGGTTAATTTGGCTTTGAATAAGGTTTGGAGCATCGAATCCACCCATTTCATGCTTAATAATTGGACCACTATTTTTGAGCCCACTCTAGAGAGAACAAATAATTCCCCTATGTTGGTTCGACTTCTAGGACTAAAAATACAATTTTGGTTGGAGCAAGCTCTCAGGGAAATTGGAAAAAAGCTGGGGGAATGCTTGTAGGTTGACCTCACTTTCAAAGTCTCCATGGAGATGAAGGTTATGAGGATATTGGTAAACATGGATATCAAAGAAAACTTATGGGTTGAAATTAAACTCCAACATAAAGGAATCACTTCTCTTCAGACTTTAGACTATGAGGGCATCCTCTTCAAATGTCACAATGTCATGAGGAAAACCATAATCTTATGAACTGTCCACTGAGGTTCAATGGAAACAAAGGAAAGTGCAAGCCCTTGTCTCCTAAGATGAAAGAGAACGGTTTTGTCCCAAAAGCAATGACTACTCCCTTCCTTTATACAACTATCTCGATTGCCCCTATTGTCTCAACGACTTCAACTCCAAACCTCACTGTGATTGTTCTTATGATAATTGATAGGGCTTCCAAGGAGCACATATATTATCAGCCACAACTCCACATAGCCACTACTTCGAAGATGTAGCCCTCAGGTACCCTCCTTGTTTCTTTATATTTTATTGTTAGCTATATTTTGGATTTGGGGAAAGATTGGAATACACAGAACATGCACTCCTTGTATATTTTTTATTCATAGCAATTATAATTTTGTGTGGATAGGGTCATCTCATAGATATCAACCGATTCAATGAGTCCTAGATGTCACATAACTTGGATGGGTGACTTCAATAACAATTCGAATCTACTTTCCATTGTGGCTAATAATTGGCCATGGTTAGCTTATTAGGAAAAAAGGTATTGTAGGAAAACCTTATTCTTTTTTGATAGCATGATTGGATGCGTAGATCAAATTCCATTTCTACATATTGATGTAGAAATTTTATGGTGGTGATAAAAATGTGTTGAAGTAAAAACTTAAAAATTTTATTGAGCTTAGTTAACCTAATATGGGAGTGAAATAATTTTGTTAAAGTTGACAATTCTAAAAAATAGAAGGCAACGTATAAATATGCAAGATGAATGGTGAATCCATAATTTTAAGGTGTATATGAAGATACCAAGTATGTTAATTACCCTAGATAAATATGTAGGGAAATTTTTTTAGTAAAATGTACTATTATCTTTTGTTGATTATTGTAGCCTTGCAATGAAACACTTTTTAACGTAAAGTGAATTATTGGGTGTGCTTGATATGAAATGTTGTAGCTTAAAGGAAAATATGGAAAGAGGTTGTATCTCTTCTAGTTGTTCATTGACTGAAGGGTTGTTTAATGTCGAATGTGGTGTGAGAATTCCTTAGATTAGTAGGTATATAGTACAGGACCAATTTGGATGCATTCTATATCTATAAAATTTTCTTAGAGAATTAGTGGGAACATTATTTGGGTGCATAGATGTCTTGATAGATGGAAGTATGTTCATGAAATTTTTTATTGTTCAATGTTTATAGTTAGGTTATCGTTAGGCCATATAGTACAATAAGTTCTTGATTATTTTGTGTGGTCCCAATGTTTGGAAACAATGTATGATTGGTCTCCATTACGTATGTTGTTTGAGATGAAAATACTATAAATAAACATAATGGTGAATCATATGTGAAGAATTTTCTATAGAGATTATAGGAATTTTGTACAATGAATAACTACTGGTTGAATATTAAAATGATGAAAGATGAATTGAAGAAATATTATTGAATTAAGACCAAGACCATATGGAAAGATGAATCCCATCTTATATTTGGAAGAATTCTAACATTGTGTTTGTATATTAGGTATATTGGTCATTGATGTTTTTGAGATTGATCTTAGCTAGAGTTGGTACTTAGGAGGAGTATTGTAATAGCATGTGATATTATAAAATATTGTACTTATTGCCTCCATGGTATGATGCATGTAAATAGTATTTAACCATATCTATCTATGTAATATGTAAAGGGAATATCATTGTATGAATCTTCTAATAAGGCATACCCATTATCCATGTGTCATTGACAATCTGGATAACTTGATTAACATAGTGAAAATCCTCTAATAGAGTATGGGCCATGTGCCAAATGAATTCTCTACAATTGGATTGTGTTGGTTGTAAACTCTAGGGGTCATGATAGACCTAAAAGCCTAAAGTTTCCTATACATTTAGGTGGAGTTCCTTGATAATGTGAATGTACCTGTACTCAAAGGAGATCTTAGTGGGTGGGTAGTTGCAATATTTAGGTACCCATGTAATTTTGTGTATCTCCACTCCTTTTTGTTAATGTCTACACAATCAAGGAATGAGACGCAAATGCCAAGTTAGATTATATATAATTTATTGATAAAGAGTGTCTTTAATTCATTGAACAAATGGAAGATGCAAATTAATACTTACCTAACAAAGATAAATAGATGTCCAATAAGGGTGAAATTTGGGATTATTAACTCCTACCAATAATATAGAATGTTACGTGATGTTTATGATCATACATGAAAAGGTTGATGTAGAGTTGGTATAAACATGTGTATTCTTCTTATATGTTTTTAGGAAGTTGTTGGATCATGGCTTGATGATATATTTTGGACAATTTTTTTTTAAAGTTAGTGCATAATTGAAATTTCCTCAACACATTTTCAATCTGCCAGGATAACACGTCCATCTCAAAAAAACCTCTTATTTATTTATATCCATACTACTACATTGTTAAATAAATTGAACACACACAATTTTGGTATATAATGTATGTTAACTCTCTTATTATTTAGATTAAAATTTCAAATATTAACTTATTTTTATTTTACTTTTAATTTTTTTAAATATATATCAAGTAAAAAAAGAGAATTTAATCTTACATGAATTTCATTCTATCACATGCATAAATAGGTTATTAATTCATCGGTACCTATGTGAACCCATGAAAATAGAACTCTATGGTTAGGTATATCATGCTTCAGACAATTTTCCTGGGTATTGCACAAAAAAGCCATGGTGGGAGAAATAAAAAGGAAATTATTGGGGTAGGCCCAAAATTCACATGGATCCATATGTTTATTGAGTAGGTTCACATTAACATATTGACGTCACTTTTAGAGATTTGGAGATAATTCTTCCACATACAAATATTAGAAATAGTTGCAGATCTTTAGGTGGATGTTGAGAGAATATCTCAACCTCCCTATTCATATTTAGAAGTGGTTGGATCTCAACAACACCATAAATATTATGATGTATTTGTGTGTTAATAAAGTGTAATAGAAATAGAAATCATAATTGTGTGATATGGTTTCTCTCTCCAATTTTAATATCGTATCAGAGCCTAGCTAGGCTTAATCCCTCATGGGAGTGCCCTGTAAGATGAAATAGTTTGGGAGAGGTTCTCTATACATATGTACAGTACGAGTGTTGAATTATTTTTTTTGTGAAAGTGTTGTGTGTGTATCTTGGTGTGTTCATTATTTACCTGCAGGGTTGCCTATGGTGAAAATTTGATTACTCATTGTAACAGATCAATGGTGGCTTCACCTTATTGTTGGAGCTGAACAAGGAAATGAAATTGGATCGATTGTAGAAAATTGATTGCTCATTAGAATAGATCAGTGGTTGCTTCGCCTTTATGCTACAGCTGGAAAAGGAAATGAACTAACGCTTCACACTCATCCCTGCATTGAGATCAGTCAAATCTTAGTTAATGTGAGGTTGGAAGACAGTGAGCTATAGCGTCGAACGAATGCTGAAACCAGTGACGTATTGCATTTCGGTTGACCATCACTCCCACCAATTGAGAGTGCCATGCGTTGATGACGTAAAACTTACAAAATTGAAAAATTTTAAGGTTTGCACACGCAGAGTGAGAGATTACTATGAATGCGTTCACTGTGAAGGCCACGCGAATTCCGACGAGGAATTGTGAGATATATGCATGAACATTATCATTGGAAGGCCATCGAATCCAAAACTTCCACACTTTCACTTGCTTTTGCTTCGATGACAGCCCGAGAAGCGTCATTTCTGAGTATACATAATTGACATAAACATTTCCTTTAGACCCTTATATGTAAATACAAGTGGGAACACATCGATGCACTTGTTACGAGAGTCAAAGTTCTACCAAAAAAAAAAATTATTATTTTTAAAAATGTAGTATCATATTCAAGAATGTTGGGAAAGGATAGTAAATGAGAAATGTGCTCGTGGTTGAATTTGTTGTTGTGAGATTTTTGTAGTGCAGAGCCAATTATTGAACAATTTAGCATCATTTAAATTATTCATTCTTGACATTCTTCGGTTGCGAGAGAACAATTGGCTAATTTGATTGTGTGAATATGTTATACGTTGATGGTTCTTGTTGTGCTTAGGGCTTCAAGAGCATCAACTACAGGTTACAATATGAGATCTATTTGTGTAAAGGTCACTTTGTAGGATTGATCGCTGATCATATTATGTACTTAGAATATTTTCCTATACGACTGTTGAAATTTATTCTCCGGGGTTATTTCACAAACGGAAATATTTCAATAGGGTAGTTCAGTGTCGAGACTCTTCTTTGAGGGTGTCAAGAATTTTTAATCTTACAAATTCAGCATTTCTGGTTAGAAGCAGGTGTACTTTAAATGAGTTGGAAGGTAAGCTCGAAGATGTGAAGAAAAAATTGTGGAATCCAGAAGACTGCAGAGTGGGTAGAGTTGTTGATGAAGACCAGTGAGACAAAGATAATTTTTATTGTTATGATATGTATGTAAGAATTAACGGGGGAGTATTGAAAGATAATTCTTCCATACTCATATTAGAATTAGTTGCAGATCTATAGGTGAATGTTGAGAGAATATCTCAACCTCCCTATTCATATTTAGAAGTGGTTGGATCTCAACAGCACTATAAATATTGTGATGTATTCGTGTGATAAAAATATATAGAGTAATAGATATATATTATTCAAGTGAATTATGTGCAATGGCTGCTCTCTCTAATTTTAATTTGTACCACTTACCCTCTATAGAATAGAGATTAAAAATTTAACCACCCAATGGTTCTTAGCTCAAGTTATTGAGATGCTGGTTTTCCATCCCATCCACTCGAGTTCAAGTATCTAATGACTTGGCCCATAATAGTAAGGCCAAAAGGATAGGTTTCTTGTTGTAGTCTAGGATCATGACTCGATTTTCCCATGGTATGGTCGTCTGGGTTCTAGGTTGAATTATGGGTTTAAGATGTATGTGGCTTATGAGATGTTGCATATATTTTGGAAGGTTGCAAGTTACCCATCTAAAAAAAAAAAAAAAAAAAATAATCTTAACCACCTATAGCTTTTTAACCATTTTATGGAGATGGGAAAAATAACAAAATTTCATGCTTCAAAATTTGTTGCCTATGACCACGACTGCTTGTGCCTATGAATGGTAGACATCCATCAATGCTTATGAAGGGTGGACCCTTACCAAAATAGTATGTAGGTCTCCCCATAGTGAAAGAGACATGTGTAGATGGAAAATAACAGAGGAAAACACAAGTGCAGATGATATATGGTTTCTTGTAATGGTGTAAAGGTCAAGAGTAAAGGTGATAGATGCATTGTTTTTACCTATAACATCTCCTCTATCTACTTTTATCATTATTTTTTTGCATCGTTTGACACCATGGCTAGTTTTAATAAGTTAAAATATTAGAAACGTAAATGCTATAACAACCATACTACAATTGAATCGCATTGGAAGATTTTTTTTTATATCCCATTAGGAGGAAAAATAATCTTTTCTTTCCTTTTTAATGAACTATGTCACTTTTTGAAACCTTCACATATTTGGTCAATTCATGACGATGGATAATTTTTTCCCTCCTATAACCTCCTTTCACCTAGGTTCAAACCCTTTGTTTATGCATTGATAGTTTTTCTCTAAACCTACTGTCGTTCCATTGCGGTGAAGCCTAGTAGAGTAGGTGCCTCATTCTGTCTGTCCTCCATAGTAGAAATGATGCATATGTTGGGGTTTTGAACACCCACAACATCAGGTAAGAAAAAGGAATTTGATCGCTCTCTTGAAAATGTAGTGCGATGAGAAGGGAAATTTTACAATGGACCAGAGGCCTCGCTACTCTTCAGCTATTGAAAAGGCCTATCAGTGTCATTCCGGTTTGAGGTTGGGCATGTCAGGGAAGATATTGATTTTATATCAGGTAAATATAGCATTCCTCATGTTAGGATAGCATTTGAATTGTTGATGAAAGGTGTTCTCTATTTGGTTTCACATGATTCGTTTCTTTGGGTTTTCTTATGTGTTCGAATTCTCACCTTGATGGGCCAATGGCCCTTGCATAATGGGCATCAATGAAGCTAGAAGAGGTCTTGTTTTAGGTCCCCTAGTGTAATTATGCTTATAGTATTCAACTTCTTACCTTTATAGAAAGAACCTTTTTTGCAAAATGAATGGAACTTTAAATTTTTTATAGTTATGAAAGACTTATTTTTTGTTGTGCGAGTCATTTGTATCAAGAGAGAACTAAGTATACTTATCTTCTTGTGAAGAAATAGAGATAGTGTTTTGGTAATAGTCTAGAAGTTATAAAAATTTAGTGGTTATGAAACTAGGGTTTTTTTTTAATTTCTGTAATGTCATACGTTCAAAATGACCATTGTCCTAGTTATTTCATCCACATGCCTTGTTGAAGTTAGTTTTAGGTCTGGTATGTGTTGTACACATTTCAAGAGGAGATTTGAGTGAAATATAGAGAGTATTAGCCATTTGATAGCTTTAGAAATGTTATTTACATCACATAATGGTTTCATTACAATAGCCACATGAGTGATAGTAGGTTCAATGTTTGATGCCATACTTTTCCAATCAATTTATTTTTCCCTAATTTTCAACCATGTCTACTATTGTTAATTTAAATTTTTTGATTAAAATTAAGGAGATTCCAATAGTTGTTAGTATTGTATCCTAAAGAAGATTAAGGCATTGTTAGTATGTTAGAACCACAAATACTATGGCATCAAAGGTGTGCACACCATCTTGTATATCTAAGAAAAAAAGAAAATTATAGACATAGTTCTCTTAATTGCACCTTGGAGTGTGTTAAACGTTAGTTTGGAAATAGTGAATGTAGAGAAATAAAGCACAAATCCATGGCTAAAAATTTGATGAGAGTCTTGGTAAGAAATTCTACATGTAGTAAAATTGTTGTTTGTGTTTCAAATGCACTACCTTTGAGTTATCAAAGGATAGTAGATACATGTGTTGCTGATACTTATCACAATTTTAAGATATCGAACGATAAAATTTTAAAACCATTGTTATGAGGACTGTGTTCATTGGTCTGAGATTTGTCTTATTGTTTTCCATCATATCTATACATGAAAAATACAAATTCAAGGAAAAATACCAAAAATGAGAGTTATTATTTTCCAAATCATCAATTATTTTTTTCTATTATTCTCTTGAAACAAAAATAATTATTCAAATTTAAAGTGCACTAAAAGGATTCATCATTGTTTCATTGAATATGAATATTTTTTTTCAAAATGAGAGTTATTATTTTCCAAATTATCAATTATTTTTTTCTATTATTCTCTTGAAACAAAAATAATTATTCAAATTTAAAGTGCACTAAAAGGATTCATCATTGTTTCATTGAATATGAATATTTTTTTTTTGTACTTGTAGAATGTGGTATTGACCATGTTTCATGTGAAAGGGTTTTTATTCTTGGATTATTACAATGCTAGTAAGATGTGGGCCTTTTTTACCCCATGATCATTTTTGCAAGATTCATGTCCTGTGTAGACATAAATAAGAATTCAATTATTACCTCCTAAACTAAAGCATTGATTCTTTTACTAGGTGCCAATAATGTATGTCAGCTTATGATGTGATTGGTCCTGACTCTCAAAAGGTTACTGCATCAACTGCGCATCAATTTATTATTATGGTGAAGAAGTTCTCTTTCATTTCTAAACTAGTTGTCCTTTATTTCAGTGGCTATTTTAATTACATTTATAATCATATATTCCATATTAAATTACGAGTAGCCTGACCTAGTATAATCAAATATTGAGGGTTTCTTTCTCTTATATAAGTGATGAGTAGTCTAACTAAAGGAAGTTAAACATTCAAAATATTTTTAATATGGCCTTATTTGATAGATAAGTTTAATCTCTTCATATTTTCCATAACACTCATATTGATGCACTCTTTGACTTCTTCAGAGGGAATATATTGTATAGTCACCACCCACTGCTAGGTGAGAACACTCACAACAACCCCAAAATTTTAGCATTTCACTCAAAACCCTAGCCAAAATTAAACCAAAAATATCTATACAAAGTGACTAATTAAATTAAAAAAAAAAGTATAAATAAAAATATATTCATAACCTAATCATAACACACAAATTGAGCAAAAATAACCGTAAGATTACATAACCATATGTATATGCAATGGAATGAACATAAGACTTGTTTTGTATTAATCATCTATAAATGTTTTTCACTGTGAACCTCTGACATTACATCTAAGCATAGACCACATTATCTATTATATTTCAATAGTCGATCACCCCTTATTCAGGGTTGAAACTTCCTAGGAAAGCATAACTGCAAAAAATCCAAATATCATGGCGAAGATGCCAACCAAACAAACAAATCACTCTAGGGCTCCAGGAACCCTCCAAACTAATTTTCAAGGTGCTAACCCAACAACCCTACTAGTAGAGGGCTAGAGGCATTCTCCAAGCTATAAATAGGGCCAAAAAACATCAGAGAACTAGGATCCGAAAACTAGAATAGGGGATCACGTCATAAAAGGATGCATTGAGCTTAATACAATTAAATTAATAACCACACCCTGGCTAGTTGTCGAGTCCAAACCCTAGGACTTCCCAAATATTAGTCACATAGACTCAGTTTCACCTACTTTAATACATATATTTATCTTTTATTTATTATTATAACATTGAATTATAATATCATAATTCCTACCATGGAGTCATGGGCCCTTCATACTCTTTTGGTCTCAGTCCACAAACAACCATTATCTGCTTATTTATATTCATAATTAAAAATTTTTACCACTTCAAATATATGCAAATAAAAGATAACAATGCAGACACACTAACCGCAACACATAAATACACATCCATATGGGTGTATTTCCCCAGAAGAAACTCTCATATCACTAGCCTAATAATTACAATCATCATACCCATTACATAGGTGCACTACCCTTAATAAAATTCATAACTTGGCCCATTTATCTAACATGTGCATACAAAAAGTAATACCGACCTCATAATTCATAGGGTCCCCAATCAATGCATATCATACATAGTTATTACATTAATTATTCGAGGGTGGAACTAGGGGTGTTGCATTCCCCTTCCCCTTAGAATAACACCATCCTCAATGTTCCTTTGTCTTTATCAATACATACATACTACCAGGTCAATGGTGTTCACTAATTCTATAGTCTAATTCTCTTCATGTCTCATAATATTCCTTCGATTACCTCGAGATACACCCAAGGTCTCAGTTGTTTAGCATACACCTATAAAATTCAACAATTAAACATATATGTTATGATGATGTTTATACAACTAGTATTCTATCTAGAAGAATTCCAATTCATAATTGAAGCACATATATTCATTAAAAAAGAGAAGGCAACCGAATATTTATATGTATAAGTATTCTTCTTGTTCCTAGTGATCTCAACTAGCCAAGGTTCCAACCCCAGCAATATAAAACCTACAGACTCACACCTCCCATCCACCTAAATCCAAATCACCTGCACAACCCTATCAACATCCTAACTATAGACTCATGCCCCCCATCCATCTACAGCCAAGTCTCTTGAAAACCCATAGAAGCCTCCAACCTATGGACTCATTCCCCCATCCACATGCATCCAAGTGGCGCACCCCTTCTCTACACCTAGCAGTCTCTTTGGTCTCATGCTACCACCTCTACGATGAATTATTTCCGGATAGGGACATTCCTTTATTTTGTGGCTCTAGGTGTTCTTGTTTCTCTTTTTGGGGCCTCTAGGTACCCTTTAAGCCCAAGGGAAACCAATATTTCTCTCTTCCCTGTCTTTTTTTTTTTGTGAGGTGGATGGTCTTGATTACCTGCATCGTCGATAAAACAACAACTGTGATTAGTACTCATGTTTACACATCACATATACCACAACATATAACTATCAATCTACATTCAACATCACGAACATTATCAAATTACACTTAAACTGGATACATACAAATTACATATTTTCCAATATACCTACTATTTCATAGATCAAATATAACATTTCATATCAATAAAAAACATAATTTTTTAAGAGGTTCTCCTATTCATGCCCTGTCATATCATGGAATTCAACAACATGGTAGTCTTGCTTCACAAATTTTCCCATTGCTCACTTCTACGTTACTAGCTACCTGCATCTTATAGTGCTACTACCATTCCTTGGTATATTTGTATCCTTTTATAATTATAGGATTGTGTTGATTTCCATAATGTATTGAAGAAAGCAAGAGTATATGAAATTGTTTTCTTACATAAAATGTCTTTGAGGAAACCCAACCTTGTTGTGAAATATCACTTCCTTTAAAATAGGCTATGATGAACTCAATGGAAATTTATATGCAAAATATGGATTATAGTACACACATGATATTATTGGTTTTATTTATTTTTTATCAACATATAGAGCACACACATCAAATTCAAGTAGAAGAAGATGGTATTAATAGCATGAGATGGCAGAAGAATGACACTTTTCAATGAATATAAGTTGATAACTTATCCTAAGCCATGAGGATAGTGTATTAATTTTAATGAAATGTTTCTTGAGCTCACAAAATCATAGAGGAGTTATGTTCTAAGCGATTATTAGTTTCCTAAAGATCGTTTGTTAAGTAGTGAACTCAAGCTAGTGCTCGCGGGCATTATTAGCAAGTAATTCTATTGATACTTTCTTTATTCAAATGTTTCAACATAATTTTGTGTAAGATTATCAAGTCCTTCAAAAAAATACTTTTTCCATCAAGTAATATTTTATGTTGACCTAATGAAAAATTCACTACATTTCCAATGCCATTCGTTATATTTTGAATATTTTCTAATTAAGATGATATAGTGCTAGCCACTTCAATGATTTTATTTTGTCTATGAATTTAATTTTTGAAGGAAAACTATGTATTCTCCTAATATTACATAGAAATTTTGAATATTATCGATACTAGTATCCACAATATTATGCATATCAAAAAACTATTCTTGCAACTTAAATTGACTTCCAATTATTTGATGAGATTGCTAAAAAAAATAGAATTGGATTGATCTATAACATTTGTTCTTTATCTTCTACAACCTTCGAATTTGAGACAACATTTCTTCTTGAGAATGAATAGATTCTAAGAAATTATGGTTTCCATTAGAGTGTTCTAGCAAAGAATCTAACTATTGCTTTATTTTATCCAATTGGTTCACTTCGTGTTGATTGGATGACTTCAACTCATTCACAACCCTTTTTGTATCTTTCTTGAATGCATTTCTCTACAAATGATGGAACATAGAATTTTCATCGATGAAGAAGGAAAGATACACTTTATGGGAAGAATAATCTAATCCCTTGAGACATTTGAGCATAAGAGTTGAAGTGGGACACTGTGAAAGTGGGTGTCTGCTTGATTTACTCTAAAAGAAGTCAGACATATACCATGTGACTCTTGATTTCTTCTCCTCATTATGCATGATATGTTTGCAACTAGATTATATTGATGTAAGCCTTTTTCCAACATGAATTGGACAATAACACTTTATCTTTCTCTGCCAATCTATTCCTTGCACTCTCTGCCAACACCTTGCCCTTGATATTGTCAAGTGCCTCAATTTCAAACTCACTACCATATGGATGTTGATATTCATATTGATGTTTATATTCATCTGGAGTATTTCTTGTTCTCTTACTCTCAAAGTTATCATCATCATTTAATTTTGGTAGGGTATGGTTATTTAGGATGCACAAACACAAGAAAAAAAACCTCTCAGAATCTGATCCATTGGTTTTCCCTTCCTCCAGCATGTTTAATAAAATTAATTAATAATTAACAAATTCTTAAATAACATTAAAATCAGTTGTGTTTTTCACACGCTAGAGTTACAACCACATAAATTTTTTCCAAAATAAATGGTCAATGGGGGGTATATTAAATTTTTTCCTTAACTTCCTGTAGATAGATATGGTGAAATATCAATCTGGTCACTTCACACCCATAATATATATCAAATTTTTTCCATAATTAATGCTACAAGGTCTATAAACAATAATCCTAATTGTTGGACATTGGGTTCCACACTCCCCATGTGTTTCACGGCATGGGCTAACCGACTCTCATGGATCCTAACTCTATCGATTATAGCGAAGACTAATGCCTACGGTTTTTGGTCTAATGACAATCGTGATTCGAACAATTGGTATCAGAGTGACAGGTCTCGAGTTCAAAACTCACCAGGCTCGTGTTGGGGGGGATATTGTTGGACATTGGGTTCAACGCTCCTCGTGTGTTTCACGACATGGACTAACTGCCTCTCATGGATCTTAACTCTGGTGATTGTAGCAAAGACTAACGCTTGTGGGTTTTTGTCTAAAGGTAATCATTATTCCAACACTAATTACTAGCTATAATTGGCTAGTAACTATCAACTCTTCACTGGTGGTTAATCTGGCTTATAAAGTGCTAAAAAATACTTAGAAATTTCATCAAATCATGGCTTAAATATATGTCAGAGGTAATCTGCAAAAATAATGAAGAATATCCTAAGGAGGGGATCCAAATCAACTTCTATCCATGGATAATAGACATTTAAGCTGACTTCCAACGTTGTCATCCATTGTTGGCACATGTGTTATCTATTGTCTAGTTCAAAGTAAAATACTAAATTGACAACAACCAGTAGACTCAATTCTGGACCTTTAGGACACTCCAACCCAGAACACATATAATCAGGCATACCCTTCTTGAGAACTGTATTATGATGTCAGAACATTGTATATCTTCATTTTTTCCATGTGGCTCATGAACTTGGAAGGGCTAAGTATTTCGATTATGTGAAATTAAACTAACACCAGAGGTAATTTTCAAGGCTAAACCTTAAATCTCAACAAGAAATCCCTTATGTGCTTTCTATCTTCGAGACCTCTTCCCTTTGGTACAACCATTTCTTTGCATCAGTAGATATAATGGAATATTGTTTTTTCGCTATATTTTGGGTAAGAAATTAAACTACATCTTCCCACTCATCTAGTTCTTTCCGACCTACCATATTAGAGTCATTGATAACAATAACAACAAGAAAAATTAAGGTAGGTGCATTTGGATAACTTACATATTTCTACTTTTCCTCTGGTTCCTTGTATGATTTATAAAATTCACCAGCTGAACTGTAAGGATCAACTTTGGCCAAACATTCCTTCTTCTTCTTCTTCTTGCTATGAGCCCTCTTGATTCCAGCACAAATGGAGGTTGTGGATACAAACTGATGATTGGTAACCTGAAGGGTACTCTCATTCCTTTCAATAGTATCATGGACTATATTCATAGGATTTCCCCTCAAATTAGCATTACTTTTTTTTTTCTCAGCACGGTATAATACTTCCTCAACTTTAAATTCACTAGGAAAAGGGGGAAATTTTTCATAAATTTCCATTTCTTCTCTACAAATGTCACCATATTCAAAATAAAACTCCATATCATGTGCAATAGTTTGAGTTGATAACATTCACCTTTCCTAAATATCACAATAATTGCAGTGTTGTCTTTGTTCTCCTTTCTATTGACCTCAATCTGTGTCAATTATTCATCCATAAATGGAAAATATAGCTCTTCAACACTTACATATGAGCTCAAAAGTTTTCTCACATGGGTCATCAAGAGTCGTTCTTAACTCAACAAATAAATATAACTCATCGCCTTTTATTTCCCTAACCTTTAATAAGTTTTCAAATTTGATTCACAAATTCCCACATCACTGACAAAGCCATAAGTTTTTATGATTTACATCAAATAAAGAGATATTTTTTGAATATTAAGAGTTATAAATATCTTTGGTTTGAATTTTATATCGATGGATAACATGAATCTTGATTACAGGAACATTTTTTCCAAAATCTATGTTTTTGATAGAAACCCCCCCCCCCCCTGGCTAGGGATTCTAGTTGTGCTTTGTATCTTGAAATTTCTGACAGTTACATTTGATTTTCCATCTACTTGACCTGATATTTAGACACTTAATTCTATTTTCTTAAAAAATTTAGTGACCTTACCAATGTCCATATGATTTACATATTCATTAGTCTTATTACTCGCTTCATAGTTATCTCCTACAAACTCATACACAGGTCGTAAGAGTACATTAATCCTTTCTATTGGAAATTTTGATGTCCCCACATTTAATGAGCTCACATCATTCATTGAGCTCCCTGATTGATGTAAATTTGATGACCTTTCATTAGAATATAAGTAATTTCCAAAATGACTTGATAAAGAGACAATATAGATAGAATCAAGTTATTGAGTCCACGTTGTAAAGGCAATGGAGGAGGCACACGTTGGGTTAATGGTAGTATATGTAGCATTAGAAGCTACAATAGTTCTTATTAAAGTTTGAAATATTAAATATTGTGTGAGAAATTTTTGCATCGGATGTAAACTCATGGTTTCTAGGGATGCATAGAGATGTGCAAATAATTGTCCTAGCAGTGAACACGAAAGAGGATTTAATCTTTGTGGGCTAGTTTACGTTTTAAGAATATAATATTTTTGAAGAAGAAGATGCCAACCAATAGGCCCCACTAGTTAAAAACTATAACATGAATCGAATTCTATAAATTCAAATGTAAAGTGAAAATGTCAGTGCCTTTAGTTATGCAAACAACTAACTCCATGATTAACTTGCTAGTACATTCCATTCCATCTCTATATCTACTTGATTTTTCTCTCCAACTCCAAACCCACATAAAATTTGTAACCATCTCTATCTGATTTTTTCATTAAACAGGTTAGGCTTCCATTTCAAATTTCCAAAAAAAATTTCATGTGTTGTATGGAATTGTGATCTACAGATAAACCAAATTCCCTAAGTGTGGTGTTTATCACTTAGAACAACAGAGGAAAGAATAAATATTATTTTCTCTAAAACAAGCTGATATACAAAATGGGAAAGGAGCCTACTTGTGATTCTTTGCTTCTCCTTCTCCTTCTATCGATGTTGTCGTCGCTCTCAATCCAACTACAGTCGCTATATCAATTCCTGCAAACACAAATAGAGAACAACAAACAACATACAATATAGAGATATCTAATTATCTTACTAAAATCAAACCGATAAGATCTAAAATACATACATCATTCAAGAATACATTGCACAAGAAATAGAGACATATGTATGGGAAAATTAACAACAATATTTATTAAAGAGTAGGAGGAGAATATTACAACCAATGGATCGATTTGTCTTCAACCTGCTCCAACTTCATTGTAGCCTCATCACATCCAACATCATCTCAACAACATAGGTACTTTCACTCTCTTGTCAAATGAGAATCCAACAAAATAACTTTGTACAAAATTCTTCCTCCATAGCACTAGGATGAGTACTCAATTTATAGGAAAAATGGTGGTATTTTCTCAATAAATGAATTTCTAATAATAGGCAAGACATGTTTCCAAGTTTAGAGGTGTTATATGGACACTTAGATTCAAAGTATGACACCTATGGACTCTTTTAGAAGGCACTAGCCATGTGTATATTCCTAGAACAATGTGAATTCCAATCCGAGGTGACCAACACACCGTTAATTATCAGGAAGTGCAATGAAGTGCACCCTTGCTTGGAGGAATTGGCACTACAATGCAGTTATTCCCTTGCAAATAAGCATTGGTGAGTCAGTGGGTCATATAACATATAGAAGCCATGAATGAGATGTTATTCACTTAGGGCATATAACAACTGAAATATAAGGGGATGATAGATTGTATTTCATTGGTCCTGGGGATGATGTCTAGTTTAACCAGGTCTTGGGGGATGATGCCCAAATTGACATATAACACCTACCCCCCTAAAGCATGAAGTCAAAATAATAATAATATTTGGATGATATGCTTTACGATGTGATGAGTAGGAATTGAAGCGGACGGTCACCTGCATCAATATTGTAATACATTACATCATGATATATTTCATATCAATCATGAATTGCTGATGGAGGCATTCCCATGGTCAGCACATAAACTATCTAATGACATGTACATAATTCAGAAATTCGTGTAAATTGAAATTTTTCCCAATATAGACATGCCTACAGATATAGGCCCATGTTCAGATGTTGATCTATATGTAAAGCCATCATACATATGATGTGTACAAAAATCCTAAAATCAAAGTCTGGATGGATGAAACTAGATCTAGAGTATTCTTATCTTGTCCATTTAATCATTCAGGTACAAGTCCAACCATGCAAATATATGATTTGAAGTCAAACGTGGGAATACATCATCTGATTACCAGCTAATGATGTGAGCTGTTAACAGAAACTAGAAAACCACCATTCATGTTAATGGCTCTCAAGGTACTAGAATAAAATTTGTAAGGCGTGAATAGATGATTTGATGTCGAACGCCAAGCAAAATATTTCAGTCAAAGGTCAGGAAGCAAGAAAATTTATGATGATGTAACAAGCCTTAGGGTACTGGAAAATGTTTCTAAGTAAACTTCTTGGATGATGAGATTATGTCGATAGGAAGCAACTTTATCATGAAATGAGAGTTATTGATTTCAAAGACAAAATGTGACTTGATATAGCAATGTTTAGGGATGACTATCATGAAAATGAAAGTTTATGAGTTTTGAAGAAGGATGAAGATTTTAATGGATGAATTCTCTTGAACATATTGGCGACACTTGAGATGATTTGGCAGCATTGATCCAAAATTTAAGTGAAGGTATGATGAACCATAGGTATGAATGAACCGTCAAGAATATTACCCAACCCAAATGTCACAATGATGGGGTGAAAGTGTCATGTTCAAGAGCGACCTGCTACCATAAAGTGTTTTGTTCTTTTTCCAAAATTTTCCCTGGTCATTTGTCGACTAGTACCTCTTTATTTTTTAACAAGCTTGAGGAGGACAACATATTATTGATCTATAATTCAACCCTTTGGGAAAATCCATCTCTATTTAATAATTTTATGAGTCTAGCGATAAATGAAACTCAATTGTTATCATGATCGAAAAGTCTGTTGCTATTTTGTGTTTTAATGAGCCTAACGACATTAACATCTCGGTCCTTTTTCATATTTAGATAGTTTGAAAAAGAGGAAAAAATAAAACTCCATGAGTCCTTTTTCATAAATTTGTCGTTTAGGTCCAAAAAAGTGTAAATTATACCTAAGAAAACCTCTTAGCCATGTTCGACTAAGGTTTTCCTTTTTCGTAAATAATTTATCTCAGTCTGGAAAAGGGTTAAAATTATACTGAGTATATGTTGTTTCATTTACTTTTACGAGCTCTAACAGACAAGTGCTCGGCAATATTTTCACATTACCGGGGTATGAAAAGAGCTAAAAGAAGAATCCAGGGGTTCCTTTCTCGCTACTATTGAGGCTCGAAAAAGAGATAAAAGTGTGCTTCAAGTCCTTTTTAATTTTTATCAAAGCTCAAAAAATAAGGATAAAAGTATGCTTTGTGGTCAAATCATTCTTGAATAATTGTGCATGACTAATCTATTGTATCAATTGTAAAACCTGTTTAGAACACCATCAAATGCATCAAAAATGCTCGTTTCATAGCAAAAATGAATAAAAACCATACTCACAACATTAAATATGATTTTAAATAACCAAATTGACTAATTAAAAGATTTTTTACCATTCCAGAGTTACCATTTGAAAAATAGGAGCTCTGAACCAGCTTCTTCCCCCAAAATTCAATAGTTGATTGTGACAGATTCTGTGGACAATTTCTCTTGTCGTTCGATCCAGGTTGGAGTTATGAACATTATCTTTCTTTTAGTATCATTTTCATTGCATTTCATGCTAATTTTTTAGGGTTTTGAGCCCCTTAGGGTAAATATACTACGCTTAGAGGATAACACACCCTTGAATGTTGAAAGGTGCATTGATATGCACTGAAATTGAAGGCTAGATGCATTGCAACACTCTGTTCCTTGGCATGGAGTGTGTTGGGCACAACTTACATATTTTTTCTTACTGTGTGCCCAAAATTTCCCATTTTTTTTGTGTGAAATGGATCCTAATGAAGGTTATGATTGTGTTTCAGGTATTCATTGGATCCAAATGACAATTACATAGATGGAAAGATAACATGAAGAACATAATAAATGATCCAGGTATAGTAAGAGCCCTTAGAGATTATGGGTTGCTAAAGTTTTTCACATTGCTAGGGATGAGGCAACAAATGGAACTATTGGAGTTCCTTCTTTGTTCATAGGATCCAGTATTATAGGATTTTCACATTGGGGACAAATTGGTCCCAATATTAGTGGACGACATTTATTTTCTCACAAGATTATCGAGGCGAGGTTGTCCCATTTCTCTTTCAGGATCTGCTGTTATAGGAGAGACAGTAAGAGATTACATACTACAGCACTGTCATCTAGGGAGTGAACCAAGTAAGGATGGGAAAATAAACATCTACGATGTACGTTATTTGTGTTTGAGGTCCATCCAATTTACTATCGCAAATCTTGGTGGTTCCGCTACACTACATGTGGTAAACACATCATACATGGAGCATGCATTGGAGTGTTTAGAACCAAAAATATTTAACTGGGTTGAAGCTTTCCTCTTTTAGATGAAAGAAAAATTGACCAAGGAAAAGGGATGAAGGAAGAATAATTTCAACTTTGTCTCGATCCTGATTTCCTTCACCTTAGAGAAGATTCCATTGATGCAACCCCATCATGTTACACTAGGTATATTTGGCCCTAGAGATCCCCGGATTCAGAGATGGGTAGAATTGATGTCTAGAAATGTTGGTCAATCATTGTATTATCTGCTGCATTCTTCGCCTATTTTAGACAACAGATGATCGACATAGATCAGTATGCATATGCAGGCATAGATTTCTGAGGAGACTCAGACTTGATTCTACCAGATGATGCTCAATGGGGTGCAATTGGTAAGGATTTTTTGACCATGCTTTTTGATTTTTTCTAAGGTTTATACATGTTCTGTATTTTTATGTTTCCGAAGACTGAACTAAAGTTGTTATGAATGAAAATGTGGGCCGAGTTTGACTAGTGGGTCAGCTAGAACAAGGAGTAAATGAGCCAATAGAGAGGGTTGTCGGGAGAGAATTCCTTCAGGATTTATATATGACTGAAAATATTGATGAGCTACAACAACATGTGGATGGATTGACTCTTTGGATTTTGGATTGATGGATCGAAGAGTTGCCTATGAGACTACAGCGCCACACTATTGGCGTTCCTAACCGTTGGATATGGTTATTGTGTACGATAGCCAGATCAGTAGCTTGTTATCACGAGCATCATTATTTTACTTTCACACTTTGCATACATTTTGAGGTCATATGACCAATGTGTCTTGAAATTTTCTTTTGTAAAAACCTATAACTATCTATCTATTTTTTTCAGTGTTTTCCTATGTTTATTGTGCAATCCTATTCAATTATGTGATGTGAATTGAAAATATGTCTTTACATGCATTTCAAATGTTTGTTTAAAACATAATTCACTAAGGAATTAGTTAATGTGTTCAAGTTCTTGGAAATGTGTTGATATTGAATATAATCAAAATGTCTTTCCAAAAGTTGGAATCTGAGGAACAAACCATGCATTGTTGGGTTTCGAATAGTATAAACGCTAGTATGTTGTAGTACAACACATTGTGAGTCTAACCTAATGATGATGTTGTTAATACCAAATGAAATGGAATCAGAGAGAAGTTCGATCACTGCACTATATTTAGTGATATTGTTTGTAGATTGATCGATACAAATCCATTGAAAACTCACTAAATCGCTGCTCGGAGCGAAAATGGCCTATGTTGCAGAGGATAGATTCTACGTACTATGACTAGCACTATCAAAATATCCAACAAATGGTTCCAAATATTCATACATATGCTATGAGATCTAAATATGATTACCAACTTCAACAAAACTCTAGAAAAACAAACTAAGATAGTTAATGAAAATCAAAAGCATATATAGAACATAATACAAACATTTACTATGCTCATGTCTAAGCATAATAATGTTTCAGATACAACCCATTTCGGGGCTAAACGAATGGAATTCCATCATAATTTACTAACTCATGGGTTCCCTTAGCAAGAACTATTTTGAAAATATAGGGGCCATGCCATAATGGCTGAAATTTTCTTGTACCAATTACATTAACTTCCTGATCATAAATTAAGACCAAGTCACCCTCTCAGAAGATACGTGGCCGGACATGATGGTCATATTGTGCCTTAATTTACCTCTTATGCACTTCATTGGCGAGTGCGGCTTCACAACGTGTTTCATCAAGATGTATGAGGTTAAAAATATGCGCTTTTTTAGTAGAGGTGTCAGGTAACAAGTCAAAAACAAGTTTTAACGACGATATTTCACATTGGATAGGCAATATAGATTCCATACCATACACCAATTGAAAGGGGATAAATCTGGTTGCGTTTCTCATCGAGGTTTGCTATGCCCACAAAGCCGAGTACAGGATCAAATGCAAATTTCGTTTATGAACTCCTATCATTTGTTGAAGCATTTGTTTAAGAATCTTGTTAATAGCCTCCACTTTTCGATTAGATTGTGGATAATAAGGAGTAGTACTATCATGTGACAATCCTAATTTGGTAGTCAACTCATTCATCATGTGATTGCAAAAATGCTTACCATGATTTGTGACTATAGCCTATGGAACACCAAACCGTGAGATGACATGATTGAAAAAGGATAATGCAGTTGTTTCTTCTGTGTTGTTGAATGTAAGTATCGCTTCGGTCCACTTGGTAAAGTAGTATACTATGACAATAATATAACCATGTCCCGCAGAAGAAGGAGGGTTGTAGGTCATGAAGTCAATGCCCCATTTTTCAAATGGTCCCATAACGATAACATGATGCATTGGTGCTGGCGGTTTGTTGATTTTATAATCAAATATTTGGCACACATGACAACTTCTGATTGCGAGGATTTAGTCGCGAAATATGGAAGGCCAAAAGTAACCAGCACAGAGTATCTTCTACGCGGTAGTGTATCCAAACAAGTGTCCACCACAAGCCCCATCATGACAATCATTTAGAACCTTCTGAACCTCGTCATGAGTGAGGCACCTCCTTAAAATTGTTTCGACACCACAACGATAAAGTGTAGCATTGACAATCAGATAATATTTGTCTTGGTATCGAATACGTCGTTGTTGAGAGTGGGAGGTATCGGTCCTAAAAGTCCAGGTTTGGAGATAAATGATAAAATCCCCATACTAAGGATTAGATGATCCGAGCAGAAACAAAGACCCATTAGGAATTGATGGTTCTGATGTAGTAGTAGAACTATCAAAGGGAAGGTCGTAGAGAAGCTCAACCAAAACCAAAGAATTCTTTGACTTGGATTTGATGAATTCCATATCAAATTCCCAGCAATCGACGTGACAAAATGTATGTCATGGGGTTGCAATCTGAAAATAAAATGGTATTTTATAACATGATATAATGGCGAAATATTTGGAAAACTTGAATGGTTGCCAAGGTGAGCCTTTTGACGTATGAATACTTTACTTTCGCATCATTGATATTACAACTCAAATAATATATCTGATGTTCTATCCCATCTTCTTCTTGGACCAATACCATAGAAATGATCATATCAGCCGCGATGATATATAAGAAATAATCACTCTGATAATTGGGGGGATACATTAATGACCCCTAGACAAGTGTATCCTTGACAGCTTCAAAAGAATCTTGTGTAACCTTATCCCAATGAAATTGAATCCCCTTTTTCAATAGACAAGTAAATCCTTTAGCCATTTTTGCGTAGTTGGGTATGAACCTCCTTAGGAAGTTAGTCGTTCCTTGAAGTTTCTATAACTGAAGTAAATTTAATGGCACAGGAAAATAAATAATGGCCTGGACCTTCAGTGGGTCCATTTGAATTCATTCTTTTGAGATTAAAAATCCTAGCAAGTGACTATAAGCAACAAAAAACACACATTTGTGTGGATTGAGATGTATTTTGTAGTGTTGGCAGTGTAGAAATATAGCTCTCAAATGCATCGGGTGATCAATCTAGTTTCATGAATGTGTAGGTAAATCATCTAGATAAGGTTCAACAATGTTCTTGATGTCATTGAAATCATAATCCATTGCTCTCTGAAATTTTTCCCCAGCGTTGTTTAAACCAAATGGGAGTTTCTGATAAGAGAATGTGCCACAGGGACAAATGAATATGTCTTATATTGGTCCTCTGGGCAGATATTTATTTGATTTTAACCGGAAAATCAATCCATGAATGAAAATATTTTACATCCAGCACACTCGCAATAATCTTGTCAATAAAGGGAGTAGGATAGTTGTCTTTTGTAAAAGAAATATTGGCATCTCGATAATCGATGCACAATCTGATTGTCCCTTGTTTCTTCATGGCAGGAACAATGTTGGAAACCCAATTAGTAAGCGAAACAGGGTAAATGAAATTAGCACACAAAATTTTTTCAACTTCTTCTTTAATGGCAGCAGCCTTCTTCGGGTGAACAGGATGAAAGCGTTGATGTACCAGTCTGACATCAGGGTACATTTTAATGGTGTGTTCAATGATACTAGTATCTATGTGTGGCATTTCCTCGTAAGACCAAGCAAATATATCTCGGAATTCACAAAGGAGATAGTGATAAGTATCGAGTTCTAATGGAGAACAAGACACACCATCATGAATTTTTTCTACAATGTCAGGTTTGGTCGAAATATTGATAGAAATGGTTTCTTCAATATTTGATGAATTTCTCTTGGATTCGATTGCATTAATGGGAAAAGAATTCGAAAAGAAAGTTTTCATCAATGGGTGATATAGTTCAATAAAATTATCTTATTCGTAATCTTGAAGATGGGAATGATGATGATGATCTTCACATGGTTCTACTTCTGCCATAATGGATTCTCTTGTGGCCCTATAATTTATAAGATTGGCAATAATAAACGATAGAGGACAACATCAAACTGCTTCGGATTCCAGGACCTAGCCTTCCTAGACTCAGAGAGGGCTCTCTCTATTTCTGATTTAATATTTCCTTAATATTATGAATGCTGATGTTAGGCTAGTTACAATGATGGTGGTATTTGGTTGTTTTGATTTATTTAGTTGGTTGGATGAACATGTTTACATTGACTAATCCATTGGGCTATGGAGTCAAAGACTGGATTGGCACATCAACCTTCAATAGCATCACAGGGCAAGCTAACTCTGTTAAATGGATCTTAAGAGTAGTATGACTTATGAGGAGAAAGAAATAGTAAGGTTCAGTAGTGGCTAAAGATAATTTAATAATTCTTTAATCAGACTTCAGCGGAAAACATTCAGATTGTAAATGTAGCCATGATTAAGTTGCTCCGACAACAAATATTAATCTAAAATTTCTGATTTAAAATTAGATGAAAAAATACATAGTAGGGAAGACAACAGAAACATTTAACATTGAGAAATAACAAATCACCATTTAACACAACTCAAGAATCTGATAAATTTTCTTTGATTATTGATGTCCAGCTCCAAAATTTTAGTGCTCCAATAGTAGTTCTTACAATGCAGGGTCTAACAATATCCAAGCCTTGATAATGAAAAAACATGCAGTATTTAACTGCAACTATGTCGGTTAGCCTAATCTAATTTGGCAACCTTCATTAATTACAATTTAACTAAAACTAGACAATTGTGGGCATGCAAGGCCCGGAAAAAAAAAATTCTCTGGCTCAACACCAACTATAACATTAACTTTGGAAGCTCTTCGTAAATCAAAAGGTAGGATGAGGGTGGCTGAGGTGGTCATGAAGAGGCAACGATAGTCTTCTTGACATCTGGTCTTACTTTTGGGGTCGCCGCTATTGGATTATTAAATATTACATGATGTTGGCTCTTTAGATCGATCAGTGGCTGTGTTAACATATCCATCATGCCTTTTCAATCTTGGTACATGCTTAATTTCCCCCACTCCTTCTTTCCTGGAATCCTAGTACCTATGACTTGTTGGTACACTTCATCCACCTCTATGTATTTGCTGATAGTAGGTTTGGTGAGAAAAACATTCTTCAGCTCACGTTGAATGAAGATATCATTGCTTAGAAGATCCAAAACAACCTTCTAGGTGACGGTCTCTTTAATGTTGGAAGATTTGGTGGTATCCTTAGCTACTTCCCTAAGCTTGGTCATGTAATATCCCTTTTGGACTAGATTTTTGTTGATTACATACAGTGAGGGAAGTCCCTTTTCCCTCAGGGGATCAATCTTGTTTAAGAATCTCCCAATGGACATGTCTAATTAATTACATTTCTCCTCCAATTTCCTCACTAAATTCCTCTTAGTGAGGACCCTTTTTACCTTTGGTGTGGTTTATGTTCTATCCTATACATCTAGGTTTTCCAGCTCAAAATGGTTTGGAGTTGAGGAATTTTATGATCTTGGGGGATGTTGTTGGCATATTTTCCAACTCCTGATTTGTTCTATCGATATCGACTTTGCATTTTTCAATTAGCTCCTTCTGTTAAAAAATAATGTGGATGGAATGCCAGATCCCATCCACTGTCTCTATGATACTGCCCCAAATTATCATCTTCATTTGGCCTAATACTCTGCTGGTAGAAAATTCATTTTCTGCCTTCTCCAACCTCTCAATATACTTCTTGGCTATCACATGAGAATTTTATGATCTAGCCTTTTGATCCCTCAAGATGCCAATATGTGTCTCCAAATTATTGATCTCTTGTGATTGTAGGGTCATGCTCCCCATAGATTTGGACAACTGATCTATCCCACTCGATGTTCCAGCAGTTGCTGGAATAACTGATGTAATTGATGAGATAGGGACAAGTTCTAATGGGATGAGTGCCCCTCAATCTGCTTCTTCTTTCTCCTTCAGTAGCTTCTCCATCTCAGTCTCCATTTTTTTTATTTGGGCAGACATTTCAATAACTAACTTCATTAGCTCTGACTTCTGTGTCTCCTCTTCCTCAATGCCCTTAGCTAAGGGGTCTTCTGTCACTGGCATCTTGAGATGTTTCCTAAGGGCTGCTATGTTAGAATTATTCTTCTTCAAAATATCCTCCACAACTTGAACAGTCATTGGGTCATGCCCAATATTCACTATTAAATCTTCTAAAGACTTGATCCTTGAGTATCTAGCCATGGAAGATACCCTCTCCATCTTGATTTGTGATTGGGTACTGGATAAGGACACATGTAGCTTTGACAAGCTCATAGTAGTGTTTGTCGATGTTGAGGCTACCATCTCCCTAGTCTTCTTGTATTATTCCATCTGGTCAATATGATGGATGTCCTTAGTGGTAAACTCGAATGATGCTTTCTTATAATCTCCTTCTCCTTGAGGTTGTGGGACCAAGGCTTCTAGAAATGCCATCTGTATCATCCCTTTTTCAGTGTCAAAGGCAGAAAGTAGCCTGCTTTGTGAACTTGAGGTCTACCTCCAGAATTGGCTATATGTATTAGTCTTCAACACCTCATTCCTCAATTTGATCTCTTTGAGTATCTCAAAGAAAAAATTCTCTTAGCCTTATATTACAGGTCTGTAAGAAGATGCTTGTAGACCTTGTTGCTAAAAAGATACTATGGTTGATGATGTAGGTGAGGCCATTGTCTCCCCATAATGATGATGAATTAGAGGTGTCCATGATGTGAATCACCGTATGCTACTTTGATTCACCTCCTTGATCGATCTCCATATGAACTCGGGCCCTTTTCATATATTTTATCTTGAATTATTTACTAGAGGTATTAGTCACCGAAGGTGACTGATCCTCTCTTGGCCTCTTGCTCCCTATCTCTCTCTCTGGTTCTTTCCCCTTGTCTTCCTTTTTCCTCTCCACTCCTCCTTTCTTGCGATGTTGGGGTCTGGAATCATAAAGTGGAGATCACCTATTCTTCATCTTCTTGGAGGGTGTTGGTCACCCATTCTGTTTCGTTGGAATACTACTCAATTGAAGGTTTGTGTCTATGAACATAGGGTGTGGATATATTTTCCACCATTTCCTTTGATATAATCCCTACAGGGTCATAAGAGCAAGTGAAACTATGACTAAAACCTATCCCCTTCAACATCTTAGCTGCCTCTTCCCCTGTTTCTCTGTTTTTGTAGATGAAAGGCCCAACTTGTGTCTTGATCTTGAACTATGCCTTCTTCTTTGTAGAAACAAAATGGATATCATCTGCATCTATCATCTGCCTTATGTACTCCAATGCAAATACCCCCATGGAGAGGAAATTTGGAAATTTTTAAGGGGATAGCTCACTTCCATAGACTCGAATCACTGTGTAATTTTGGTACAAGTACCAATATGTTGTCTTCACCTGCTCTGTTAGCTGCATGGTTTTCCTGATTTCTTCACTTATCCTAGGCTCTGTTGTAATATTGAGTGTGGTGATGGCTAGATGCATAAACAAGTCCACAAAGTCGTTATATGTATATTTATTCTATTCCTTAAATAGTAGGCTGGTCCAGAAGATGATGGATTGAGGCTCAACATCTTCATTTACCTTGGCCATATGAAATTGAAACCTGCTTGATTGGAAATACACAAATATATACACTAACAGAAAGGTATAATTCAAAACATCCTCTGTGTGAAACCTTAAAAACTATTCATGAATGGAATCTGCTAGGAACTAGGCATAATTAAACATGATGGTGGGCTTAGATTCTGAGGAGAGAATGGAAAAAAGTCCTATCACAACTTCATTGACCCATTGGTCATAGTTATAGCCTAATAAATAACATAGGACAGTGACAATTTGCTTGGTCCTTTCAAGAAAAATAGATGAAGAGTAGGGTGGGTTTTTGATAGGCATTGGTGCATCAGTTGCCATGAAAAGTTGTAGAGTTTTGGCTTTGCTGGAAAAATCAATTCTCTGATAAAGATACCTAATGGCTTCATAAGAGAAGGGGAATACTTGTTCACGTGTATGGGCCTGCATCATTTGCTAAATGGATTAGGCATTAATGGTGAACATGATTTCTTCTGTTGGGGTGACTATGGTCTTGTGATTTATGTCATAGCAAGCATGGAATTTCCTGATGAATTCGAGGCAACTGTGGGTTTTGGGAAAGATGTAAAGAGACAGCTAGGTCTCCCATAGGCTAATGTCATTGGCTTCATCGAGAAATTTGTCCTCGAGCCAACAGTAGACATCGAACAAGTCGAAGTCTGACTTTGTCTCGTGAATTTTGTAATCTCGGTCTGCTAGGGTTGTATGATATAAATCCAATTGTGGGTACACCATGGAGTTGAAAGGCTCCTGGTCCTTCTTAGGAGGCATGATTAATATTTTGTAACTTATGTTCAATATGCAATGGAGAATGGGATATAAGAAAAGTGTTACACCTTTTTTTGGTCATCTAAACTATTGTTATTAGATGGACCCAAGTACACCATGTAAGAGCAATTTTACCCTAAGTAAAATTGCATTCGCTATGAAAAATAACTTAGTAAACCACCTTTATTAAGTTGTTTATGGTCTAAACAGGAAACCCCATGAGGAAATATTAAATAAATCTACATTTGTTTGACTTTCCTCAATAAATTATGAGTTAAAAAATAGTTTAATTAATTTTCTTGGTTATATTTAACCCAAAACAAAGAAATTAACTAGATAAATCAATATTTACCTTATTATTTCCTAAGATTAATTATTTAAACCTTATTTAAATAATATTCTTTGTTAAATATGACTAAATCACCCTTAAATAATTAAATAAATCATTATTTATTTGATTATTACTCAACCACATCCTTAAAATGATAAATAAACTATTTATTTATTTATTATTTAGAAATAAAGGGATTTGACCCAAGTTAAATTCCTTTTCCCTTCAACAAATATAAAAAAATATTCCATAAAAATGGGATCTTGATTTGGTTAATAATATTTTAATTATTCACCAATATCTATACTAACTCAATATTTTGTTATAAATAGAAGGGTTTTCCCATTCATTTACCACCTTTTGTTGCCTAAAGATCACTTTGGATCTATACTTTTGGTCTGACTTTGATCCACCATCATAGTCATATTTTGCTACCATTTTTTGTCTAGGTTTTCTACACCATCAAGAGAGAGGAATTTTAGACCTGAATTGCTGAGGACTTACAAGAACCCATCCCATTGAGGAGAACTAGTAACACCCTTATGTGTTTTCCTCCCAGGTGCCATTAATAAAAATTCATTCAACATATTCTTTTCTTGTCTATTGGATGCATAGAGTAAATCTTGTTTTTTCTATTGCTTAATATCTTCTAATGCATAGATCTAGATTTTTGCAGCATTCACCTTGATCACCTAACTGCAAATCTGAGGATATTGGTACCCATATTTGTTGTTAGGGCTGTTTTTTATGCACAACTGAAGTGGTTTTTTTTTGTACGCTTGGAATTAAAATTCATACTAAAAAAAAGGGAGAAGAGGGGGGAAATATTGATATTAGGGAAGGGAGAAAATAGAAGGGACTGATCAGAACATTTTGAAGGTGAGACTATGATCCAGTTCGCCGAGAGCTGTTGATACCTTTGGTGAACATGGTTTCTCTTGAAAAAATTCGTTTAACCTGTGATCTTTCCTGTAATTCTCGGCAAATTCGATCTATGCAACCTTTAATCAAAATAAGAACAAAAAACTGTATATCAGGTTTGAGTTTGGATTTTAATCTTTGATTGGTGAGATGGTGGGGTGGTGCGGGTCCATTGGAAAAAAACCCAACCACTTGCGGTGCAATATATTTCTTGGAAGAAGTAAACACAATTGGATGGGAGGGACAGGTCTATGGGGACGTGGCATGAAGGGAGTGGGTAATGGGTAAACCACTGGTTGGTGGAGGTAATGGTTTCATCTGGTGGAGGAAACTACTTTCAGAGGGGGCTGGTGGTGCTTTATGGTATCGGCAGGGGGGTGCAAACAACCCTAGAGCACGACATGTAGCAAGTTAAGCGATATTAGCTACTGCCGATTTCAGACCCCCACCTCCCCCCCTCGTCGTTAATTATCGGAGGGTGAGGGGGGGGGGGCGGAATGTAATATGGGTTTTTGATTAACGCAGGGTGACGAGTGACGTGGGGTGTGACAGGACATGTGATGCAATGGTGGGGTCGGGATATGAGGTTCGAGGTATAATGTAAAACTTTAGGATAAAGAAAACATGAAACTGGCGGGGTATAAGAAGAAATGAATGTGGTTGGGACTTAAGATAAATACATACCATAAGGCCCCTTACCTTTATAAAAACACCCCTTTTCAGACCTTTAGAGCACAATTTTTCCTTTAAGTTTGATTTCTCTTCTGTTATTATAGGTATACAACAAGCAACTTTTTAGGTTGCATATTTATAAAATGAACTTTAAATTTTTCTTCCTTTCTCTTTTCCAACAAATCTACCTACCCAAACTACAAATCTAACCTTTTTTCTTCTTTTTAGGGTGCATTTAGACTTGCAGACCTTGAAATCATTTTTCTTTTGAATTTCTAACCTAGCACCTATCCCTTATTTCACCTATTTGTTCAGATTAAGCTGTTGAAGCAATGTAATTTTATACCTACCTAATGATAAGGCAAGATTAAATGGTTTGGAAAATCTTCATCTCCTAACTTATGAGCATAAATTTCAAAATTTCACAATCATAATTAGGTTATATGATTGCACACACTTTTCTAGATAATAGTGGCATTTTGATTTGCAGCACTTTTAGAAATATTCATATTTTGTGGGACTTTCTGTTATAGGTCAATTTGGGCATCATTCCCAATGACCTAGTTAACTCGGCATCATCTCCAAGACCAATGTATAGGGTTTATGATCCCCTAACATTTCAATTGCTACATGACCTAAGAAAAAGAACAAGAAAAATCAATCAAATACTTTCATCTGCAAAGGTTTCCAAAGTTTGAAGTTTATAATATATCATATGAGAGCTCACCAACACTGCCTCTAAAGGGACTAAGTGTGTTGCATATGTAGGTATCCCTATGCAAGGCTTCTCTACAAAGCACTTCTCAACATCCATGGGTGCATTGGTCACATTGGGAGCGAAATTCTCATTGTTCCAAAAACTCCACTTCGCTAGTGCCTTCTAGAAGAGTTCACATGTGTCAAACTTCGAATCCATGTGTCCATTTGACATCTACAAGATTGGGAACATGTCTTGCCTGTTATTGGAAATTCATTTATTATGGAACTACCTTCAGTTCCTCTATAAATTGAGCACAGATCTTAGTGTTTGATAGGGAAGAATTTTTGTAGAGAAATGCTGGTGGAATTTCAATTGAGGAGATTGATTTGAGTGACATATTTCTAGAGATATCTACATTGTGATGAGGTTGGTATGTTGTTGGAGATGGTGACACCAAATCAATCACTGGGTTGTAGCCTCCCCTTCTATCATCAATAAATATTACTACTTATTTTTCCCTATATGCTTCTGTATAAGATTTGATTTTCAATATCATGATTTCTTAGTTGATGTATATGGTTTATGCTTCATTTATTTAGCTAAATAACTTGAATATACATCTGTATTATTGCTATCTCTTACTTTTTAGTGTTCATTCTTGTGGAAGTATTTTTCACAGCTGGCTAGAATTTGAAGCTACAACAAAAGCAACATAAGGAGACTTTGGAAGAGCTTGGATCCCAAGTAGGTTCCTTATTTCATTTTGTGTGTCTGTTTACAGTTAGGAAAGATAGTTGTAAAGTCTTTGACTTGTTGTTCTAGATTATCACCTGTCTATGGAAGAATGATTTATCCATAATTCATAATTCCACATAACAAATTGGTGACTCCACTGGAGAGATTACTCTTTATCATAGGTGTTTTAGCCTCTGATTTTATTTTTTAATTCACCTAGTAGTTGCTACTCACAAAGATTAGGCTTTTTAAGATCCAAATTTTCAAAACAAGTGTGTTAAACAACCGTGTATTTCCTTTTACACTGCGCCCAACACACTCTTGGATAGGACACAGTGCTTTGCATAGCATAGTCTCCCTTTCAGGTCTGTGTTGCAAAGCATTGTCTCTCTTTCGAGACTGCGTTGCCTCCTGAAACCATCCAAATTCCCTTGAATTTGTCTTTGTAGTTTGTTTTAGTTTGTTTGCTGTTGTGTTTTGAAAAGGCCGAGCCTGATATTGACCAGTGAATTCATCTACCTCTTCCTCCGTTGAAAGAAAATTTGTTCAATATTTGTTTAAATTATTTTTCTTTATCATTGGAAAGTTAACTTCAAAGCATTTTTATTGTTGCATTAGATCCATTTGCTTTTGAAAAAGGAAAATTTCGTAAATTCTTTGTTTCTTGATAGGAGAAATTGTTGTTTCATTCCTCATTTTTCATTCAAAATAGAAATTGTTGTTTATATTCATCATTTCTCAAAAGTAAAAGGCATTTTCTTTTTATTTAGTACACTTAGTTTCTTTTCTATATTCATAACATTATAGGAGCTGAAAAGAAAAATCTGCATTTGCATGTAATGGTTTGTGTGTTTTGTAAAAGGAACAATTAGAAAATTTTCATTTAGTTTGTGTTCTTTGATTTTTTTTCTCACAAATTGTTTGCTCTTTCCCTCTAGTAGCGAGGATTTTCATTGAAAAACTAAAAGTGAAAGATTGCTTATCATTCTTAGTTACATTTTAGGAATTTTCCAATACATCATCGCGGTGAACATTTGAAAGGAAAATTGTTAAACAAGATGAACATAAAATTAATCTCAATTTACCTAACAAAGCATTGGAACGACAATAATAACATTTAGAAGGTCTAGGCTAGAGATGTGTTCCAGCGTCATAAAACATAGCAGCTGTTGTTAACTTGTCTGTGACACATTTCGAGGGTGATACCTCACTCCATGTACGTAAGTATATCGTAGCTTGTCCACGTACTTTCGGGTATATCGGGTAGTGCTACAATACGATAAGTATAAAGTGGTGCTCTCACTGTGCGGTTTCGCATAAGACAACACTAATACGAAATTGGGCCTCCAGGTACCTTTGGGTATTTTTGGGAGGAAAAATTTTAGGTTCTATCCATCCATAGTGAATCGAGTTGTCCACCTTGTAAATTGTGATACGCTGAATACATCATTTAGGGGATTGCCAACTTGTACTTCTTGGTTCGCTAAGAGGTATTCTGCAGTTCACAGTTTCTTGGTAAATCCTTTTGCCTAGCATTACCCTTTTATTTATCTATTTTTTTTGGTTAAAATAAATGAGTAATCATGGAAGAATTAAATCCTTTCTCCCGTCGTTCATGTAGACTTGCATTAAAAACCACCTTTACCACCAGAAGTTACTTCTGGTAGGCGAAGGCGATCACGATCTGCTGAATAAAGTACAATTTGTACCTCTGGTGAAACATCATCTTTGCATAAACCAGAGTTATCTCAAGTTGTTTCTACACATTCCAGTTCATCTACTGTTGTCGAAACGAAGTCTTCACAGCTACCCGTGGTCACGATCCATCCAATCAGTGAGACCATACCTCCTGGACCCAACGTTGTTCAACCAAAAATTGATCCAGATCTTGTCTCTTCTTTTCTATAACATTTGAATCCTGAATTCGTACAACCAGAAGTTGTTCCTACACCAGAAGTTGTTCCTAGCTTGGTCATACCACAAATTTCTGTAGCTATTGAATCTCCAATATTGAATCTCCAATATCACACAGTCAACCACCTAAAATATACTTTGGCCTGACGGTGAAATACTTCCACCTCGTTTAATTGCAATTGAATAAATCCCACAAGAGAAGACATCTTTAACTCCAACCCATTTTGGGGAGGACCTTTACCTGTATGAGTCTTTTCCTCAATTGACACCATCTTATTTTGTTGATCCTGTTCCTTTTCAAACTCTTGTTGATTTAAAAGGGTATACATTTGGTCCAATAACCATATCTGAACCAACATCTTTGGTTGGGCCATCTATTGCAATTACATCAGCTCCTTCCCTATCTACCCCGTTGATGCTTACAACTTTACCAGAGTCATATTTTTATGGTGGCCCTTTGGTCCCATCAGGTTACAAATAATTATTTGGAATTTTCTCTGGTGCATCTTCAAGTCCATGGACTTTACCAATGTCATCATTTGATATTTTAACTGGTAATCCTATAGTAAGTACTGAACGACTGATTCTTTATACACATCTTCAGGGAAATATCAAGCGTTCCTTCTGGATCTATTCCTTCAAGTACCATATCAATTAGACTCCCAACATTTGGAGAGAAATATTTTTCGTCTTATTATCCTCCTCATGCTGGGGGGCAACCGTTGGTCACCCAATATGATAGTACTCCCTCACTTTTTGGTCAACCTAATGTCAAAATTAATGTTTGTCAATGGCAGCCCACTCTGCCTATCCGACTACAAACGGTTGTACACTCGTATCAACCAGTTCAACGAGTTACACCCACATCATTTCCACTTGTCAATACATCTTTACCCCTGTTAAAGAATAAAAAATTTGTACAAACTTATCAAGCGGGTCCTTCAACTCAATATTCTCAAATATTGGGTCCATAGAATCCAAACCCTTCGATTTATATTTCCTGTAGCAAGAATGGAGAGGAGGTAATTTAGAGAGTCTGTATGAGGAATTATTTTGGTACATTTTTGAAGGGTTTTTGACCTATTTTCGAAATATTTTTGTGTTATTTCGGAAGAATTTATGGCACACCTTTTGAAAGTTTCTACTCTTGGTTAGAAGGTGGTTTACAAACTATTCTTGAGAGCCAATTTTTTTCATCTACAAAGACTGAATATTAGATTTGTGTGGAGGGAAAATTTTTACTCTAGAAGGCTAATTTTTAGGTCTTTCCTCATAGTACTGACTTGTCCCTATCGAAGAAAAATTTTAGGACCAAAGTTTTGGTATAAATAAGACTAAACTCAACCTTATTTTGAGCGACAAATCCTTATGTGTTTAAAGGCAAGTTTCAAGATTTTTTTTGAAGATCTAACATTATTCTCTATTAAGGAGGCTAAACCTTGTGAAGGAGGAAGTATTATATAAGGTGAGTTATGATAGTGTGAGGGTCAAGTTTAAGTGCATTTAAGTCCAAGTTTTAGACTTGGTTTGGGCTCTGTTGAGGGTGAGCTTTGTTGATAAGGAAGTGACGTTCAAGTACCATTTGTTGAGGGATGTTTTATTCCTAAGAAGGCTGTGTTTGGGAAACTGAATTCTTCTATGAGGAACATAGGAGAAATTGTGCGGAGGGAATACTTTGTTTGAATAATATTGACTATTGTAGAAGCTGTGGTATTGATAAATGAGGGAGTTGCTACCTCATTTCAGTTGGTGCTAATAAATCAAAGATTTGGTGCCTCCTTTGAGTTAGTGCTGATAAACTAGGGAGTTGGTGCTTCCTTTCATTTGGTGCTAATAAATTTAAACATTATGTGGTTTTTTAAGTAGTTATATATTTTTTCTTTGTATATTTATGTGCTTTGTTTTATATAATTATAAATTTTTAATATTGATTCACCCCAAGTATCGTTGAATAATCCAACATATTAAATGGATACACTATCTTTTTTTTCTTCAATATAACATAACTATAACAATCATATAAATTAAAAAAATATTAAGGATGGATATGGATCATTCCATAATAGGGATCATGACTTAACTTATAATACATTTTTCATTACCAAAATAATAATTCAAAATGTGAAAATTAACAATTTTTTTTTATTAAATTATTGTTAAAAAAATTAATATATATGAGTTAACCATATTTACATATTAAGCAAAGATGCAACAATATTCTTAGTGATGGAGATTCTACTTTACTACATTATGGGGATTCCTAACCTATAAATACCTAAAATAGCATGGTAATACCACAAGCCAAGAAACCATAACCCATTTCACAATAAATATAATATATATAGTATTTTTTTGATAATCCATAGGAATCCACAAAAAAGTTGTGATACACGAGATCTATTCTAGCAGCAATCATTGTACCCATGAGGGCCTACTACCTCTCTTCCTCTTGGAAATGAACCTTAAATCTCTTAATTTGCATCACTTCACATCACCCTTCTATCACCATTCACCAATTACATTTCCTCCTTAAAATCAATAATTTATATCCTTTATTTTAATTTAACTTTATAATTTTCTATTAATTATATATATATATATATATATATAATTAATAGAAAATTATAAAGTTAAATTAAAATAAAGGATATAAATTATTGATTTTAAGGAGGAAACTTAATTGGTGGATTACCACGAAGGATATGCTTTAAATATATCTATTAATTATTAATTATTAATTATTAATTATTAATAATAAAATAAAAAATAAAAAATCTTATTAAAAAAAATTATTAAAATATTATTCTCTTTAACGGAGAAAAAAAGCGGATACAATTAGAGGTTATATTTCGTTTATTCATAGAAAATGAGATGTGATTCTATTTAATTATGGTCACAAAGGTCGGTTTCCTTTCTTAAAATTAAACACAAGCGACGAACCTCTTCAATTAAGATGCCTCGAACATTATAAATATTGTTTCTCCTCTTCAATTTTCGTGGTGTTTTTAACGACTTTCCCTCACGCATCTGGAAATTTAAGGGTTCAGGTCTTCACTGTTATCGGTTAAGTGGGATTTTCCAGCTGCCATTATTTTTATTTTCGTTCATTCAAACCCCACTCAAAAGCTGTGGGGTTTTACAGGCGGGAAAAATACCTCAGATTCAGTATTCTGAGAAGTACTACGATGATAACTATGAGTACAGGTCCAAAAAGTTCCCATTTAAGGCATTCTAAGACTTCTTTTCTTAGAATTTTTCCCTTCATTGTCTGCAATTTAGGGTTTGAAGACTAGGGTTTGAGTCTGATTTTTTGAGTCTATGTTCAGGCATGTCACACTTCCACCCGATGTTGCGCGGCTTCTTCCCAGGGATCGTCTATTGAGTGAGGTAAGCCACCGGCCTTCTTTGATTCTATCTTGTATTTTGTTGGGTTTGGTTTTTTCTGTTTTTAATATTGTGACCTAATTGTTATTTATATATTCAGAATGAGTGGCGAGCAATTGGGATTCAACAGTCTCGCGGGTGGATCCACTATGATATTCACCGCCCTGAACCACACATTATGCTATTCCGGAGGCCTTTGGATCACCAGAAAAACAGCGAACAGAAAGCGGATCAAAATTTATGACATGCGTTTAAGCTTCATGGTTAGAAGTGTGAAGTAATTTGACCATGGTTAGAAACTTCATGAATGCAATGTTCTTCATGGTTAGAAGTGTGAAGTAATTTGACCACGGTTCGAAACTTCATGAATGCAATGTATTGGGAGGGTACATTTTAGCGATTATATATTGTGATTCCATTGATTATATACTGTCATTCACTATCTATCTTTTAAGTCTATTTTATTTTCTTTATTTATTTTTTTAAAGCTTTTTAGATATTTGTTAATTGCAATTTTGGGATATAGTTGGTGAAAAATATAGTTTGTGATTAATTTTGAAATTAATTTAAAAAAAGTCATGAGCAGTTTTTACTCTTTTGAGCTTAGCATATAAAAATGCAAATGTAGTAAGGGATTAATATGTGCAATAAGTACACATGGTTGTGTGTCACTGAAAACCCATGTAAACACTTAGTAGTATTGCATTACATAGTATCTAAATACATATTTTCATTCCCACGTACCTTTTCATATATAGGAAGTCAACTAGCTATATTTGGAAAAAGTTTTTGGAAAGTTATTAGACTATGTTGTTGTCATAGTACACTAAGAATAACACTTAGTAAAATAAGTTTCTAGTGTTTAAATAATTGGATTTATGGCTAAGGACATAGTATTTTACCTTATATTACATTGTATTATGTTTAATCATGGGAGGAGAGAAAGGGAGAGAGAGGAAGGGAAAGAGAGGGGACTTGAGAGAGAGACAAGAGAGATGGAGTTGGAAGGGGGAAAGAGAGGGAGGGAAGAGATAGAGAGTGGGTATATATAGAGAGAGACATAGAGAGATAGAGAGAAAGAGGGAAGAGATAGATAGGGAGAGGAAGAGGGAGAGATAGATAGATAGGTGTATATGGAGAGAGTGTGTGCAGATGCATTGTTTTCAATGTAAATGTTGATTTCTTCTCCTCTTTGATTGCTTCCAATGGATGCATTGGTTTCAATGTAGATGTTGATTTCTAATCCTATTTTATTGTGTGTAGTTAATGCATTCATTGTAGTGATGTTGATTTCTAATCTTATTTGATTTCTTGTAGTTAATCCTCTCTTTTAGTTTTTTTTTTTTTCTTTCCTCCCCCTCTTTCCTATTCCAAATCCATCTCTCTTCCTTCCTCTCTCCTTGTCTCTCCCCCCTTTTCCCTCTTCCTCCCTCTCTCTGCCTATCTATCCCACCTCTATGTCTCTCTCCCCCACTCTATTTCCCCTCCATCTCCGTCTCTCTCTCTTAAATACTATCCCATTGTATTTTATTTAGGAAAGTATCTAAAATAAAAATAAAAGGAAAAATTGGTTGTAGAATATTTAACCTATATTTTGGATATATCATGTCAAAGAAAATACAATAATTGAAAAAAATAAAAGAATCATGCACTATTTTTCCTCTATCATTGTGAGTCACATTTATTTATCTCTTTTCTTTGAAGTAAGTACACATGTTATCAGTAGATGGAAAACTCATAACCTTTCTTGTTACTCTCTTGATTAGTACTATATAAGACCATATTACCTACCTACATAATTTCATTTCCACATACCTTTTCATATATAATAACTCACCTAAGTATCGAGAGAACCAATTTTAGATAAGTCATTAAACAATCATGTTTTTATAGTACACTAAGAAAAACATTGGGTATATCACTCTCTTTCATAGGTAGTTGGGTAGAATGGATAAGGGCATGGTTAAGTCTACTTAATTAATACCCTAATTTATTGGGTTGAGAACTATTGTTGGGTCCCACATGTTTATCATAGAGCGATATTAATACATTATATTTTCATTATTAACTAGTAACTCTTTCCCATGGCCCTAAAGAAAGATCAAGATTTGACTTCAGCAATTAAATGAGTGCTTAAAAAACTCTAGATACTAATTAATTGCATTTATATGTCTATATTATTAGTAAGGTTAAAACCTTTCATTCTATCATCAAATTTCAATTTTACCATCTCCCTTGTAAATTGTTCCTTCTCTGATGAGAAGAATTTTCTTTTGTGAGTGTTTAATCTTATCTTAAGTTGTGTTCATTATAAAAGGAGGCTTCCCCCTCAATGTGGAAAGTAATTAACAATTTCTTATTGTTACACAACAATTTGTCACTGTCCCTGCAATCCCCATCCCGCACATTGGAGGGCTCATTCCATGACCTGTGAGCAGAGACAAGACTTGAAAATACTTTCATTACATCCCTCTGAAGATGAGCTTTAATTTCCTTGAAGACATCTCCCTGAAAAAAACCCTAAAAATAGCTCTTTTTCCATTGGCGTGGTTCCATAGTTCAGCCCTCGCGCCAAGGGGGGAAATCCTCCAAAGAGGGTGCGCCAACTGGCGCTCTGTCATAGAGCCGCACCCATGCCAACCATATTAAGAGGTGTTTTTTAAAAATAAAAGGCGGAATTTTCATCCTAACAAATTCCTGGACTGATTTCTATCTTGAGTTGGGAGGTTTGGCTATGGATTTCCATAGAGAGGAAGTGGTTTGCCACCTCTCATGGAAGCTTCCTTGATGATAGGGCCAATCCCATAATTATAGGGATCCCAACTCCCCTTCCTCCTTCTATAAAAGCTTGCTCTTCTCCATGGTAAGCTAATCTCCAAGTTCCTAAGAGCTTTCACATCCTTATGCTGCAAGAGCCTTCTTGATTCCCTTAAGGCCAAATCCAAGCAAGGAGACTATTGCCAAGTATCCGGAGAGAGAGGCTTGTCCCATCCCTGACAGGCTTTATCGAGACATGCTGTGCTGACGACCCGCTAAAGGAGAGTGCTGTGTCAAAGCTATGGTTGTATTCTTCTTTTGACTCTTTAATGATAAGCGACTATCGGTTATGGTTCCACTCTTGTTCTTGATCATGTTCATGAGTTATGTCCTCTTCAACTGACATATAGTTGTATGTACTGGATTTTATGCTTGTGTTTGTGTCGTTTCTTGCATGTGCAGGTGTCCGATCACGGAGATCGTGAGGATTGTGATCTGCCAGGGCGAAGGAATGGGAGCACCACCTCTTCTACAAATGATAGCGTTGGATTCCAGGTAAGCCTTACTCGCAAGTCAGTTTATTTGCAATTAGGAACCTGCACTGTAGCGTGTTTGATTGTTGCTAGACCTAATCTAGGCTAGTAGGGATCGCCTCTGTCCGCAGAGGGGATTTACCTCCTCAACAATTTGGCGACTCCAGTGGGGAACAAGCCATTGTGCGTGCCCAATACCTAGATCTTGTGTATTCTCAGTCTGGCATGCTTTATGATATCTTGCCTCGTGCCCCACGGTCTGGAACCTCTAAGGCTCCACCTACCCCCGTAGTGGATGGTGTCGTTGGTTCTGTGTCTGAGAATTCGAAGAAATATTCGAATGGGAAGCAGAAGTCTACTTCTTCCAACAATACTCCTGCTCATCCCGCCCCATCATATTCTGGCAAAACCACGGAGGTGAACGCCGTTCAGGCCAATCCTATGGAGAAAGCCTCCAAGGGGAAAAAGAAGGGCAAAGGTAAATCTAAATCCGACGCCCCAAAGCCAGTATCCTAATCTCATACTGAGGATGGTTCTCAACGTAAACCGAAGTACCCCTGCCTCATTTATGAAGGAGACCATTATACTAAGGATTGTCCATGACGATCCGAAGTTAGTCAACTTCTAAAAGGCTCCAAAGGGACTCCGACAGTTCTAAAAGAGCCATTCCCGTCTCAGACCCTGATGGTTGAACAACCGTCACCATCTGCACCATTTCGGTCCCAAGTTTTTATGATGAATGGTGCTGCACCTATCTCTGTCGCTACGCGTTCGAAGGATTACAACGAATCATGGCAGGCACCTGAGAAGGCAGTTGCGGATGGACCACCTCCCACACCTGTCTCCCGTTTGTTGGAAATCGAGAAGCCTACTCCTGAACCTGTTGTGAAGCCACGTTCTAAAGGTGTTCTTCGAAGGTCTTCTTATAATCCAAATGCTCGTGCTGCTCAACACTACAACATTGTTGAGGATTTGGCATAGGCACCTTCTGCTATGTCTGCACTAGAAGTTCTTCAAAGCTGTCCTTCACAACGGAAGGCTTTACTGTCTGCAATCGGTGGCATTGAACCCGCCGATTCGAGTCTTATCACCTTTGATTTAGAGAATTTCACCCCCCGACTTCCACATCAGATCGCTCTTGTTATTCAAGTTGGGATCAACGGTCTGAACATCCATAGGGGCATTGTCGATGAAGGTGCTTCTACCTGCGTCATGTCATCAGCTTGCTAGAAGGCCATTGGCTCTCCAGCCCTTTTTTCCTCTCCCAATGCCCTCGAGGAATTTGATGGTCGGGAATCCAAACCCCTGGGTGTTCTCGAGAGTTTAGCGATCACTTTACAGGGGAAGACTGTCAACGTGGAAGTAGAAGTAGTCGACGCCAGGCTCAACTACAATATACTTCTTGGTCGCAACTGGACCCATGCCATGCTATGCGTGCCATCCACCGTCTTTCGACTTCTTAAGTTCCCTCACAAGGGTAAAATCGTCACGGTGGATCAATTTTCCTTCTTCACCTTCACCTCCGAGAACAACATCCCATACGTGGATCAGATTCCGAATCCCCCTGACAGTGTAGGACCTGGTCTCTTCAAAGACCCCGTCCTCATGGGTATCTTTCCCGCACCACCACCGCACACCGCTAAAGTTAACATGATTTCCAGGTCTGATGAACCCTGGCTCATTCCAGTAGAGGTTAGCTACTGTGAAATTGTTGCTGCAGCTGATCCTCCACCTCCTCAGCATGTCCTTTGAGCATGGCTCTAGATGTTTACTCTCAATCCCCCTGGCTTGGTCAGGCCAATTCACCTGATCCTCTCAAATAGACTTTTCCTTCCGATGAAGCCATCATTGAAACTATGTCTCTCGAGGAGCTGCCTTGGGGCAATGGACATCATCGCTCCTCTTTTATGCCTAGCTTGGGGGCAATGTCAGATTGTCTAGAGCATTATGAATTTCAAGTTCCTACTCCTCTCCAAACGCCAATCTTGATGCACGAGGTGTTTTCAGAGGGAAACCTGAGTAATATCACTCAAACCATCCCGAGCAACATCTCCATTAAACCGTGGATCGTTGAGAATATACACGTGCGAGTGACTTGTTCTTCTGATGAGATTCAAGTATATACTGATCTTTTTAAAGAATTCAGAGATGTGTTTGCCTGGTCCTACAAGGAAATGCCGGGGATTGATCCCATTATTGTAGTGCATGAGATTCCAACCTATCCTAGTGTGAAGCCCGTGCGCCAACGCTTACACCCCATGCATCCTCGAAAAGTCGCTGCAATTAAGGCAGAAGTTGAAAAACTTCTAAACGCAGGCTTTAATTATCCCATCCCCCTCACAAAATGGGTTTCTAACATTGTCCCTGTTGATAAAAAGTAGGGTAATATTAGGGTCTGTGTTGATTATCGTGACATCAATCGCGCCTGTCCAAAAGATAACTATCCCACTCCGTTCATAGACCAGATCATCGACGAATGTGCCGAAAGTGAGATTTATTCCTTGATGGACAGTTTCTCAGGGTATAATCAGATCAATATTGCACCTGAGGATCAACACAAGACTACATTCATCTGTCCGTGGGGTACTTGTGCATATAAAAAACTCCCGTTCGGCTTGAAGAATGCTGGAGCCACTTTTCAGCGTGCGATGTCTTACGCTTTCCATGACATTCGCCATATCGTTTAGCCTTATCTGGACGACTTGCTAGCTCATTCAGCTAGGCGAGAGGATCACCCTGAACACCTCCGCCAGATTTTCCTTCGCTGTAGGCGCTACAATATTAGGCTTAATCCTCATAAATGCGTCTTCTGCGTGGATTCTGGCCGTCTTTTGGGATTCATAGTCTCCAAAGACGGAATTCACCTTGACCCTTTAAAATTCGAGGCTATCATCAACCTCCCATCACCCTTCTCGTTATATCAGTTGTAGAGTCTGCATGGAAAAGCGAACTTCCTTCGACGCTTTATCCCGAACTACGCGGAGGTGGCCAAATGATTCACACGCCTATTAAAGAAGAATGTTCCCTTCCATTGGGATGAAATTGCTCAACAATCCTTTGAGAAGCTGAAGACGTTACTCGTTAATGCTCCTTTGCTTCGTCCTCCGGACTATCGTCGTGATTTCACTTTGTATCTCGCCGCCGCGTTTAGCACCATAGCTATGGTTCTGGTGCAGGATGATGATGATGGTAATGAACATGTTGTTTATTATCTATCACGGAACCTTCTCGATACAGAAACGCGTTATGATCACGTCGAGAAGTTGGCGTTAGACGCAGTACACGTTGTGCAGCGTTTTCGCCATTACATCTTGTTGTGTACAATAACAGTGGTTTCGGATTGTAACCCCATGACATATATTCTCTCTAGACAATTGCTCGGGGGAAAATAATCCAAATGGATCATTATCATGTAGGAGTTTGACTTAGATTTCACTACCGCTAAGTCGACGAAATCACTTGTTTTCGCGGATCTTATATGCTCGCTCCCGACAGACTCCAGTCCTTCACTTTCCGAAGATCATATCCCGGACGAAACTCTTTTCCTCATCAGTACTCGCGACCCTTGCTATGGTGACATAATCGTGTATCTTCATACCTCCACATTTCGGTCTGAGTTGACTAAAGATGCCCGACGTCAGATTTGGCATCAGTCTCAACCCTACCACATCGTAGGAGATACCTTATACCGTGTTGGAGTAGATTCAGTGCTCCGTCGGTGCCTAACCTTGGAAGAGGCTGAAAGGGTCTTGAATGACTGCCACAGTGGCACCTGTGGTGGACATATGTCCGGATATGCTACTGCCCAGAAAATTCTGCGAGCAGGTTCCATATTCAAATATTATATAGTTGCAGTCTGTAAATGTCACGCGTTCCAGGTGTTTCAGTGCAAGATGCGCGTGCCGCCTCTCCCTTTGCATCCTGTTATTACCGTCGGCCCTTTTGCGAAATGGGGCGTGGATTTTATGACGTGTAACCCTCACTCGGCCCGGGGGCATGCGTATATCATTGTCGCTGTTGACTACTTCACCAAGTGGACCGAAGCGATGCCTACACTAGCTGCCGACGGTAAGACAGCTACCCAATTCATATTCAACCATATCATTGCACATTTTGGAGTCCCGCAAGCCATCGTTACTGACCACGGTACTCATTTTCGAGATTATATGATGGCGGAGATGACTTCAAAGTTGGGCTTACGTCACGATAGCTCAACGCCGTATTACCCTCATGTGAATGGCCAGGTTGAAGCAGTGAACAAGGTTTTGGTCACTATGCTTCAACAAACAGTTGGTATCCACAAATCCAATTGGAACCTCCAACTGTTCTCAGCTCTATGGGCATACCGGACGTCTACAAAGAGTGCAACTGGATTCACACCATTTCAATTGGTATATGGTCTGGAAGCAACTCTTCTGATTGAATGCGAGATTCCTTCGTTGAAATTAGTTGTAGAACTTCTACCCGACACTTCTGCTGAGGAAGAGTGTCTTTTGTATCTAGAATGGTTAGATGAAACCCGCCACTTAGCTGCTTTAGTCATTGAAGCACAAAATAAGCGGGTCAAAGCTCACTTTGATCAATCTATTTCTCCACGTTCCTTTATCGAAAGGGACCTCGTCCTCCTGTACGATCAAGCGCATGACAAGCTTGGAGCCGGTAAGTTCCAACCTATGTGCCATGGGCCTTACATAGTAAAATGTGTTTTGAAGAATGGGGCTTATGAGCTTATAGATTATGAAGGAGTCTCACTGGCGTAGCCCAGGAATGGGTTGTAACTGAAAAAATACTACGCTTAAAGTCATTTTTTGTGTGGTGTGTGTACATAGGTGTGTATTTCTCATTTGTGTGCATGTGTGGTGTGGTGTGCGATGTAAACATATTTATGCTGATCGGGTCTTCCTGATTGTGCAGATGTCCATTCGTCCGTTTGTTGGTTTCGCGGATGGTGCCTCCCGCAAGACCAGGAACCTATCTTCGGCGGCTTGGGTAATCTATGATCCTGCTGGTGAGTTGGTCAACCTGCAAGGTGTGTGTCTGGGACGTACTACAAATAACATCGCGGAATATAGTGCTGTATTAGAATTATTAACTGAGGCTGTAAACCTTGGTATCTGTGAATTTCTTGTGCATCTAGACTCACAACTTGTAGTATTACAACTGAACGGTCATTATTCGGTCAGAAACCCATCCATTTTACGTCTGTATCTACGTATTCGTTTACTGGAAAGAAATTTTGACTATATCACATATCAACATATACCCAGGCATATGAATACATTAACAGATGAAGTAGCTAATTTGGTGTTAGATAGACATTTGCGCAATTTGCAAAACAACATCACATGAAAAAGAAAGATCCATCCAGAAATATATATGTATATATATATCGAAATGTTTACACAGTGTGCGTCGCATAGAATCAAAAAATATATATGTTTGTCTTAATACATCCGGAGATGACATGTCTCTCAAAAATATGCATGATAAAATTCCTAAGAGTCTAATCCGCATGGTGCTCATGATAAAAAGTGACTGCACGCACTAAGCATCTTAGGATTCGGTGGAGGCGATTTGGCACTCCCACCATGTGTCTCTGGTACGCCATCGGTACATCCGCCAACCGGGCGTAATCTGGGATCCCTCGAGCAATGCCATCGAGATTCTGGATTAACTGCCCCCCCTCTGCACCCTCTGCCTGAGGATCAGGTGCAGGAAGAGTCCTCCGTGCGATAGGAGACATACCGGCTGGTCTCCCTGGACCCACGTCTGCATACATGTAAAATGTGTTAGGAAGAACATGTAGTAACAAAAAATCATAAAACATAAAAATCAAAAAGAGAAGAGGTCATACCCAACTCCTCGTCCCAATCATCTCCCTCTGGCAGTGGGAGATCTGGATCACCAGTGAAATCGGTTCCTGCATATGGCCAGTCTTCCACTACGATCAACTGATGCCGCAACCACCCAAAAAACTCCGGCCTCCAGGACATCTGTTGGCCCCCTCCAGCTCTGGGCATCAGTGCTGCCCAGCGAGCCATTCTTGGCTCTCGTGGAATCGGCTCAGCTACTATGGCCCCTTGGCCCTGGAAGATTGGTAATCATTCTAGAATGAACGATACCATGATAGAACCGTAGCTAAACTGTTTCAGTTTGGCCTGCTTGCACTTCGTGAGCTGTCTCTTCATGTTTATCGTCACTACTGTGGCCCAGTCAAACAATAGGGGAGTCATACACTCTGAGGCTAGAAAAATTTGGGCCTTTGTTGCCTCGTGTGGTGCCTGCTACCTCGCAGCCCACGTGATGGTATGTAGCACCACTCTCAGTGCCAGATCAGGAATGGTGTGAATGTCTACTTTCCCACTTCCGGATCCTAGTTGTGCCCCTCCGCACACTCGTGCCATCACTTGCTCCATCTTCTCACCAGACGGTCTGCTCCCTGTCAATATGGGCACCGGACCTCTGCCCGATAGTCCAGTTATGAAGTACACATCAGCAACCTCCAGTTCTAACACTTGATCCCGCAGCTTGAATACTTGTTCATCTACGTCCCACATATTGATCAAGTACTTTAGAAGCTCAGGCTGAGCTCGTAAACAAGGTGTTAGGAAGAAATTTTTTTAGCCCACAGTTCCTGAGGGCATTCATGCAAGTTTCATTCTCCATGGCTTGTTCATCCTCTTCACCATGCTCCCTCTCTTTCCACTCAATCACCATTTTTCTCGGTTTCCTGCATCAACATGGTCACAAACCCTTAATTAGATCTCTGTTGAGCTTCAAAATTCATCTAAATTAATTAAAATCTTAAATTTTTGGGCGAAAATCAGGGTTCTGCCACCGGCGCGGCTGTTTCCTGAATAGTCGCACCAGCTGGCGCGGGCCCTTTGCATATAAAAGCCCATTGGCGCGGGTCCATGCCCGATACCTGCGCTAATGAGTGGAGCCCTAAAAATTTAAAAAGTTGCCACATAAATCTAATGCATGATGTAAAACTATTAAAAAATGGATTGAAAATGGAGTACAAATAAGCGTCTCTTACCTGGAACTGACGGAACTCTGAATGGTAGCCCGGATCGGTTGTAATCGCTGTCGAAAGTTTGCACTCCAAAATGGACCACTGCTGCTCTTCGGTGACGTAAATAGTAAAAAGTAATTTTATTTTTACCATTTGACATATTTATAACTTTTTTGAGCTCAAAATAGGTTTTTGAAAGTTATTTTTCTGAATATTCTAATATATTTGTGTCGAAAATGGGTTTTACACTTGCTTTTTGTGCAGCAATAGGTCTTTTACGCGACTTAGACGGTGAAACGAGTTGTATTTTATACTTTTTCGGACTCGATAAATACATGAAAAAGTCACTCTGGAGTCATCTTTCAGCTCTTTTCTGACTCTCTAAACATGAAAAGATTGCCGAGGCCCTTGTCATTTTGATCTCGTTAAAATGGACACGAATCGACATCTACCCAGTATACGTTTACCCCTTTTTCGGGCTGGGACGGATTATTTACGAAAAAGGAATACCCTAGCCTATCGTGACTAGGAGGTTTTCTCGGATATTTTTTTCTACCTTTTCGGGTCCGAGGAACTATCTAAGAAAAGGGACCGCTGGAGTTTACTTTTCTGATGTCTTTTCAAACTCTCTAAACATTAAAAGACGCCGAGTTCACCCTTTGTCAGACTCGTTAAACCCTGATGACATTGGATTTAGTCGAAATGACGTTATTCGAGTCACTCCTTCCTAGGGCTCGTTAAATGTACTAGGATGGATCCGCCCGAAGGGCGGACTTATATTACAAGCATATGCTATCCCCTTCAAGCTTGTTATAAAAAATAATTGGGGTACTTGCCAGAAATGGTGGGGAAAAAATGGAACCAGCATCGTTGTCGTGTCGGAATTATGTCGCTCTTGAACATGGCACTTGTCTGCATTCGTGTCGGGTTGGGGACATCTCATCTCATTTTTCACTTTGCCTCCGTGGGTTTGGATAATCCCTTTTGACCTCTCATCTACTCATTGCCTCATCACCATGACCTCTAATCCGTTGATGTCAAATACTGCCAAGTCCACTGTCGTGTTGTTTACATGTTCAAGAGAACTTGACCTCTGCAAAGTATCGACCTCCCTCTGATTCTAATTTGATTCTAATTCACAAAAACATCATGTTCCTCTCTCTCGTGTCGATGATGTGGGAAAAATTATGGCCCACATTCGATCAAGGTCACTTCCTGTCGACTTCAGCTCATCATCCAGGAAGCTGATCTAGAGACTCCCTTATGGTACCTTGGAGCCTGCATGCCTCAATGGCAGGTTTGTCGCATTCGACGTGAGTTTTTCATCATTGGCCTCTGATCGATTGATTCTATGGGTGTTCGACACCAGCTCATTGATTCGCACGCCATGGATTGTACCTATAGTACCTTGAGAGCCATTGTCATTATTGGTGGTTCCTCTCGCGTCTGTTAACAACTTTCATCATTGGATGGTAATCAGGTGATGTTCTTGCATCTTCAACTTCAGCTCACATATTCGCATGCTTGAACTTGTACTTTGTTCGGGTCGATATGGAGCACAAGACCTTGGATTGTGTCTGTTTTAATCCAGGCTGTGATATTGTTGATTATTATGATTATTTACATGACTCACTAATTGGATGGCTGCGACCATGCCTGAGTCTATTTACTGATCCTCACTGGATGGCTGCATCCATGCCTTGGATCTAGATTATTGTATACTCTGTTATGAATGGCTGCGCCCATACCATGCATATATATCATGTATCTAAGACATCAGTTGTACTTCGCTCTGCAGGTTTTCCAATGGCAGTGTTTTCAGTCGGCATGTTCTCGTAAAGAATTTCACCCCTCTCTCTCTCTCGGGCCTCACGCTTTAGGGGGCATCTGTTACACAACAATTTGTCACCGTCCCTGCAATCCCCATCCCGCACATTGGAGAGCTTATTCCGTGACCTGTGAGAAGAGACAAGACTTGAAAATACTTTCATTACATCCCTCTGAAGATGAGCTTTAATTTACCTGAATACATCTCCCTACAAAAAACCCTAAAAATAACTCTTTTTCCATTGGTGCGGTTCCACAGTTCAGCCCTCGCGCCAAGGGGGAAAATCCTCCAAAGAGGGCGCGCCAATTGGTGCTCTGTCATAGAGCCACACCCACGCCAACCATATTAAGAGGTGTTTTTAAAAAATAAAAGGTGGAAGTTTCATCCTAACAAATTCCTGGACTGATTTCTATCTTGAGTTGGGAGGTTTGGATACAGATTTCCATAGAGAGGAAGTGGTTTTCCACCTCTCATGGAAGCTTCCTTGATGATAGGGCCAATCCCATAATTATAGGGATCCCAACTCCCCTTCCTCCTTCTATAAAAGCTTGCTCTTCTCCATGGCAAGCTAATCTCCAATTTCCCAAGAGCTTTCACATCCTTATGCTGCAAGAGCCTTCTTGATTCCCTTAAGGCCAAATCCAAGCAAGGAGACTATTGCCAAGTATCCGGAGAGAGAGGCTTGTCCCATCCCTGATAGGCTTTATCGAGACATGTTGTGCTGACGACCCGCTAAAGGAGAGTGTTGCGTCGAAGCTATGGTTGTATTCTTCTTTTGACTCTTTAATGATAAGCGACTATCAATTATGGTTCCACTCTTGTTCTTGATCATGTTCATGAGTTATGTCCTCTTCGACTGACATATAGTTGTATGTACTAGATTTTATGCTTGCGTTTGTGTTGTTTCTTGCATGTGCAGGTGTCCGATCACGGAGATCGTGAGGATTGTGATCTGCCAGGGCAAAGGAACGGGAGCACCACCTCTTCTACAAACGACAGCGTTGGATTCCAGGTAAGCCTTCCTCGCAAGTCGGTTTATTTGCAATTAGGAACCTGCACTGTAGCGTGTTTGATTGTTGCTAGACCCAATCTAGGCTAGTAGGGATCGCCTCTGTCCGCAGAGGGGATTTACCTCCTCAACACTTATCATTTTGAAGGAATATAATGCTTCATAAAATTTGATATTAAAACCTTTGTCTTATGGTATTTGGAGCCTAAGATGAGCCATTTTTGAATTTTCATTGTACTTATTTTTAGGGATGTTTTAGATTCTAAAATTTTGATTCTAGTTATGAGAAGGGCTTTACTCCCACAACAAAAATGGAACATCATCTCTATTCTGTTTGTCTTGGTACTATTGAATGGATAGAAAGTTCATTAATTGGATATGTAGTTCACTTACCTGAATGTTGTCTTGAAACAAAATGTCTTCATGTTTTAATTGGAATGTTTTGTTTTGAAGCACATAGCTCCCTACTCAAAATTCAAAAAGGGGCATGGAAGTAGTCAACAAAATGGAATATCATAAATGGGTGAACCCAACCATGGGATATATGAATAATCATCAGAGTGATGTTGAAGAGTGGAATAGATCCATCGATTATGGAACATTTACTTCTTCATAATTAGTGTTATAAAATAGAATAATATTAGTGATATTAGAGACATAATTATATATTTAGAGAGCTCTAAATTTTATTTTAGAATTTGGATGTAGACATGAGGATAGACAATTAAAGTGCAATATAATGAACTTGATAGAATTTCCTATTTTTACACAAGATCCATTTGGTTGAATCTAAAACTTAGAAGAATGAGGTAGTTTGGATTAGTGAGTAATATAAATTCCACTCTTTAAAAGTTTAGATCCACGTTATCATTGGAAAAATGTTCCTAGACAAGAAAGGTGTATTCTAGATGTGATTATGGAAAATAGTGCTTCTAGAAAAATGCCATACTTGTTGAGATAAATGTTTGAAAAGTGATTTTAATGGTGTAAAAGAGTATTTCAATGATGTCAAATGTGGTTAGTGATTGTTCAGTCCTTTCCATTTGTTGTTTTTATTGGTGAATTTTTTCTAAGATAAGGTGATAGATGTAGTATATCATTTGAGGTGTTTTAGCTATATAATATTGGCTTCGATTTCCTACAAAGTGATTATAAGGATAACCCTTAGAAATATCTTTCAAATAGTGTGCCACTTTTCAAAACATATTCGAGAATGGAAGCTATGATAATTTAATGTTTTTTAACATTCCAATGTCCAGGGTTCCACATGGACCTCACAATGCCCCATAATAGCCACATGGCGTAGATGAAATGATTATAATGTTAGCATGGAGATGACTTTGGATAGTTAAGTGAATCAATTGAATTTTAGAAAAATTATATACATGTACAAAAATTTTAGTTTCAAAATAATAGAGAATGATAATATGAAATTATTTTTATTGTTTACCTGTTTCTTGGTCTTATATATTAAAAATAGTATTTTTAGCTAACTTAAATGCAACTTAGAATATGTACATTTACATCTCAAATGTAAATATAGTGGATTTTACGAAACTATAAATATATGATTTTAATTAGATCATGGGCGGAATTGTGAAGTTGGGTTACAATTTTGTGAGAATTGGGGGTGGAAATGTTTTTCAGCAATAGTTTGGCCGAACCTTTTATGAAGTTCAGCTGAACTATTTGATAGTTTGACCGAACTTTATGAGAAATTTCAACTGAACTCGTGCTTTCGTTTAGATTGATGGCACATTGATGGCGTGGGCAAAAAGAATTTTTGTCGGAGATGGCAAAACCGACAACAAAAGTTTGATCGAACTTTGAGTTTGGCCGAAATTTTACTTTTAAAATAGTTTGGATGAACTAGTTCTTATAAATATATCACCTGCAAAGTTCATTTTTTTATCGCATCTGTGTTTTCTTTGATTTGTTTGTTCACGTGTTTTTTTGTGTCTACTGCTGCTGGTCTAGGGTTGCTTCCATCTGCGTTGTTGGTGATTATCTGTGGCGACTTTAAGCGAGTGAACTACATGTTAAAAATATGTTATGCAACATGGTACATTGAAATCTGCATGAATTATTCATTACCAATTAAGGAATTTCTCCTCCTGCTCCTCCTGTCTTAAACATATGTTACGCAAAATTCCAAACAAAGCATCTATGTTGTTAACTATGCTTTAAATTAAATTACCTTTTTTTTTCCAAGAAAAAAATCGAACTTTTTATTAATAGAAATAAAAAGTTACATAGTATTTGCATTACGCATTCCTCTTATTTATGTATGATTCCCAGATCATAGAGCTCATAGGATGAAAATTACACTGTCATCTATCAAATTCCTGAAGATAAACCACTGATGTGGTGTACAGGTCTCCTCTATATGAGGAAAACAGCCCATAGATCAGTTCGTATCCAGAAAAAAAAAGTATGTCCATATGTTCATAAAACCTAAACAATTTTTTGTGTTATCTCGGGCTTCCTCAGAGAGGAAAACAACCCAAACAGGATAAACAACAAAATAGAAGTCTGAAAATAAATGCAAGTAAGAGTAACTGTCTAGGGCATGTATATCAAACCAAAAAACAAAACACTTTCTGATATAAAATCAGGGAGACAACAAAATAAATTTATACATATGGTGGCTGATCCGACACACAGATCATGCTCTGGTCCTCATCCTCTATCCTCCAACAGCCCATATCGTGTTGCAAACCCACTTTAGAAAGCTGGTCTGCTGCATCATTGTGGTCCTTGTATATATGGTTTAAAGAAAAAACATTAAAAGTATGTTTTAAATGTTTTGTCTCTTCTAGTAAAGGAGATAAAATATAATTCTGACAACTTCTCTCTCCATTGAACCATTTAATGACATTCATAGAGTCCTTTTATATGTTAGCTTTGGATTGTTATTGCAAATGCACCTTTTGGAATTCTTGGTTTTAATTTGAATTGATTGGTGTCATGTAGAAGTCAAGGAACTCATTGCTATAGAAATTTTGTCTTTACAACCAAGTGGGAATGAGAAACCCCAAAATTCAAAACAAAGCATCTACGCTGTTAATTATGCTTTAAATTTCATTACCTTTTGTTGTAAGGTGTATGTTGAATTTCTGGTAGTATGATATGCATTCAGTTGCTGCAGTTGTTACTGTTCCTGTGGATCCATCAATTTCATCCGCTCTAGCTGATTCTCGTATTGTGCATGGAAGTTTGCTACCACTGTTAAGCTTATGCCGTTACTAAGCCTTCTCTCGTTTCCTCAACACTAGAATGATTTAACTAGAATTTTCTACTGCTGCAATGTGACTACATATTGTATTTTATACTGCTGTAATGTATTTCTGTAATGTGACTCCATATCTTCTTTTATATGTGACTACATATTGTCTTTTATACTGCTGTAATGTATTTCTGTATGAGATAGAATCTGATCTTTTATACTTGATAACCTGTTATGGGTATATCAAGAGGATTTTGTATATGAACTGTTATCAATATATGAAACAAAGTTTTTTCTCCTTTTAAAAAAGAGTTGAAATCATTCTAAATTCACATATAATGTATTTCTGTAATGTGACTACATATTTTCTTTTATATTGTTGTAATGTATTTCTATATGAGACAAAATCTGATCTTTTATACTTGATAACCTGTTATGGGTATATCAAGAGGATTTTGTGTATGAACTGTTATCAATATATGAAACAGGGTTTTTTCTCCTTTGAAAAAAGAGCTGAAATCATTCTAAATTCACATATGTTCAGTGGTGTTACTCTTTCACTTCCAATATTATGTTTCTTACCTTGATGAACAGGTGGAACTCTGTTGGGAGGCCTCTCTGTTTTTTGACTCTATGCTCATACTGTCAAAGGCCATTATATGTTATATGGCTAGACTGTATAGTTATTGGACTACATATCTTCATATTATTCTGCAAATAGTATGATGGAAACCAAACATAATAATGTATTAGGACATCACAACTTGCTAATTAGTTATTAGACTACATATCTTCATATAGAACTTGCAAATAGCATGATGTATATGTGAACTTGCAAATAGTATGATGGAAATGTGGATCTCAAAAAAAAGTCATGATTAATGTTTCTAGAAACCAAACATAATAATGTATTAGGACATGCTCCTTTAACTTGCAAATAGTATGGTCGAAATGTGGATCTCATGGCTCTTCATGATTGATGCTTCTAGAAATAAAAGATAATTCAATGTATTAGGACATGCTCCTTTAGGTTTGGTGGAATTACCTTTGCTTTTTATTTCTCTCTTACACACACACACACACACACACACACACACTCATATATGAAGAGATGATCCCATTTTATTTTTTATTCATAGATCAAATGTCATTTAAATACAAGATTTATCATAATTTACAATGATTCATTCCATATTATTTATAATTTTTTTCATTAAAAAATGAACCCTTTAAATGATGAACCTAGTTAATGCTTCTTCTTCATGAAAAAGACTACTTGATCTTTCAATTTTAATTTTATGATGGTCCTTTGTTATCTTTCTTGACTAAAAATTATTGACACAATCATATGCTTCTTGTTACTCTTTTTATTCCTTCCTTATATTGTATTCTCCCCCTTAGATATTGTGTACTCACCCACATAGATATTGCACTCAATTTTGATGGTCCTTTTTTTATCTTTCTTGACTACTTCAAATTATCAAATTATTGACACAATCATATAGATATTGCACTCAATTTTGATAGTCCTTTGTTATCTTTCTTTACTTAAAATTATTGACACTTGATCATATAGATATCATATAGATATTGCACTCAATTTTGATGGTCCTTTGTTATCTTTCTTGACTACTTTAAATTATTGACAATTGATCATATAGATATTGCACTCAATTTTGATGGTCCTTTGTTATCTTTCTTGACTACTTCAAATTATTGACACAATCATATCCTTTTACCTTAATATCTTGTAGAGCCCATTTCATCCAAAACACTAAAAAATAAGTAACTACTATGTATTCCACTTCTACTCTAGATAGAGAAAGTAACGACTCCTTCATGCTTAACCATTAAACCAAAGACTCTTCTAAGTAGAATTATACATTGTCCACTTATACTTTTCACAAGCCTAGTTGAATATCTATATGTTGTCAATTTAAATTTCTCACAAATAAATTTGTCAATGTAAATTTCTTAACTTCTACAAGTTTTATAGGCAGAGTCTGTAAAGGTTCAGGTAGCCTCTGGATCTCATCTTTTAGGGAAGGTGACATATCTAGTAAATGCCGCTACAGTCAATCTCTGGAATAGATCTAAATATAGGTTCTTCATTTTAATATCCATAAAACACAACGAATTTAAGGTAAAATGTGTACATGTGTCATTTCCCCCACAAATTAAAGGCTTCCTCCCATTAATTTTAGATGTGAATTCTACGATAAAATTTTTAAGTCAAACTTTAAGATAAACCATGCACATTTAATTTGCAATAAATGTCAATTTAATATCTAAATTCACATATGTTTAGTCATGTCATTGTTTCAATTCTGATATTATGTTGCTTACCTTGATGAATAGGTGGAACTCTGCTGGGAGGCCTCTCTGTTTTTTTACTCTTTGCTCACAATGTCAAAGGTCGTTATATGTTATATGGGCTATATTGTATGTTATATGGGATATACTGTATAGTTATTAGACTACATATCTTCATATAGACCTCGCAAATAGTATGATGGAAACCAAACATAATAATGTATTATGACATGCTCCTTTAACTTGAAAATAGTATGTTCAAAATGTGGATCTCATGACTCCATGATTAATGCTTCTAGAAAACAAACATAATTTAATGTATTAGCACATGCTCCTATAGGCTTCGTGGAATTACCTTTGTTTATTATTTATCTCTCACACACACACACACACACACACACACACACACATATATATGAAGATATGGTCCCATTTTCTTTTTTATTCATAGATCAAATGTCATTTAAATACAAGATTTATCATAATGTACAATGATTCATTCCATATTATTCATAAATTTTTTCATTAAAACATGAACCCTTTAAATGATGAACCTAGTTAATGCTTATTCTTCATGAAGAAGACTACTTGATCTTTCAATTTGAAATTGATGATGGTTCTTTGTTATCTTTCTTGACTACTTTAAATTAGTGACACAATTATATGCTTCTTGTTACTCTTTTTATTCCTTCCTTATATTGTATTCTCCACCTTAGATATTGTGTACTCTCCCACATAGATATTGCACTCAATTTTGATGTTCCTTTGTTATATTTCTATACTTCAAATTATTGACACTTGATCATTTAGATATTGCACTCAATTTTGATGTTCTTTTGTTATCTTTCTTGACTACTTCAAATTATTGACACAATCATATGCTTTTTGTTACTCTTTCTATTCCTTCCTTATATCTATTCTCCCCCTTAGATATTGTGTACTCTCCCACATAGATATTGCACTCAATTTCATAGGCTCTTCTTTTGAAGTCAAATAAGTGACAATAATTTACAAGAAATATCCCTAATTTGTTTCTCACATGTTGAAATGGTTCTCTAAGAACATAATTTACAAGAACTATTCCTAATTTGTTTCTCACATATTCAAATTCTTCTCTAACAAGAGGCTTTGTGGGTATGTATTCCATCTTCACTATTTTCTCAAAGACTTGTTGTGTGGGGAAGTGGTACATTATGACGATATGTAAATAATGATTGAAGGAAGTAGAATATTTTATTTTTGAAATTATTATTACACTTCTATTGAAACACTTAATATATATATAGATTTACCTTAATATCTTGTAGAGCCCATTTCATCCAAAACACTCAAAAATAAATTTACCTTACCTGAATATCTTGTAGAGCCCATTTCATCCAAAACACTCAAAAAGAAATTACCTTAATATCTTTTAGAGCCCATTTAATCCAAAACACTCAAAAGGAAGTAAGTGTACTATGTACATTCCACTTCTACTCACTAAAAAATAAATTTACCTTAATATCTTGTAGAGCCCATTTCATCCAAAACACTCAAAAAGAAGTAACTACTATGTATTCGACTTTTACTCTAGATAGAGAAAGTAACGACTCCTTCATGCTTAACCATTAAACCGAAGACTCTTCTAAGTAGAATTATACATTGTCCACTTATACTTTTCCCAAAACTAGTTGAATCTCTATATGTTGTCAATGTAAATTTCTCACTTCTACAACTTTTATAGGTAGAGTCTGTAAAGGGCCAGGTAGCCTTTGGATATAATCTTTTATGAAAGGTGACATATCTAGTAAATTCCCCTACAGTCAATCTCTGGAATATATCTAAATATAAGTTCTTCATTTTAATATCCATAAAACATAACCACTTTAAGGTAAATTGTGTACATGTGTCATTTCTCCCACAAACTAAAGGCTTCCTCCCATTAATTTTAGATGTCAGTTCTAGACCATAAACTTTTAAAGTCAAAATTTAAGATAAACCATGCACATGTCATTTACGTCATGATCTTGTGTCAATTCTCCCATGTCATATATATATTTTTATTGATTTTTTTTTCAGGGATAAGAAAACCATTAAATATGGTTGAAAAATGGAAATTATGCATAGAAGTTTCTTGCTATCCCAATCCAGGGAAAGAAGTGATTACTTATGTGCTTTCCAATATTCCGACTAGCAATGTCGTCCAATGGAAAATGAATATACCAGGAAGAAAAAAAAACAACGAGGTATATTATATTGGATTGATAGAAGGCTTGGGAACAACGATGGAGTATGGATCAAATCGAATTGTAGTTTTCACCAATTCTGAACTTGTGTGCAACCAGATGAATGGCGTGTGCCAAGTTAAGAAGGAGAGGCTAAAAGAACTGCATGGAATAGCAAACAATATTGTTAGCCAATTTCAATTTTTTAGTATAAGACATTAAACAAATGTGAATAAGATGTCTGTTGATCTATTGCGTGGGGCAATGCCAATTCATGATTCATCTATCAAATATGAATTAGAATTATGCAGAGCAATGCCAATGCAAGATTCATCTCTCAAAGATGAATTGGTTTTGAGATTCTCTTCTTCAAATATTCAAGATTCATCTCTCAAAGATGAATTAGTGTTGAGACACTCTCCTTCAAAATTTATTGATGGACATTGTAACATATCTTGGATATGTGTGTGTTGTGTGCTTATAAATGCGTATTTTTTAATAAACATGTGCTTTTTTCAATTATATACCAAGTGTGCTCCCACCACACCATGTAAAGCGCAACTTGGTGAACTTCACATTTGCAACTAGTGGTGAACTTCACATTTTTATAAAATTAAAATGCGGGGACTTCAACAATTTTTTGTTTAAATGAAGTTTGTTTAAATGCAGTTTCACTTATTTTCTAATGACCATGTGTTTTTTTTCAATTTTATACCAAGTGTGCTCCCACCATGCAAAGCACAATTTGGTGAGCTTATCATTTTTATAATTTCTTTTTTGCTTAAATTGAGTTTCACACATCAATTAGTGCTTTGAAAGTTGTGTTCTACATAATTTGTGTACACTAAATTACAAATTGATTTTCTAAAATTTATTTTGTGTAAATGTCCACCAATAGATATATATATCATGGAGGATGAACGACGAAGATCAACAGAATCCCATATGGGGGATCAGGGATCGGGGGATGTTCATGGTATTTAAATATAATCTTAAATATCCATACATGTGTGTACATATGGAATTGATTTTTTATTAACTTTGTGAGTTAAATTAGTTGTTAATAAGTTTCATTTTTTATTTTTTAGGAGCTAAGAAGAGAAGGGTCTCTACTCCATCCATGGAGCGTTCCCATGGTTCACCCAGTCGTGGTATGGTTCACGCAATTTAATAAATGAATATGTACATGTATTTATATGTACACATGAATGTATTTTTCAATTGATTATAAATTTGTATTTGTTTATGAAGCTTCTCTCTCGTCTCAAGAGGTTGGTGGTGGTTCAAATACCCTTAGAGGGCCATCAATGAGTGGTAGTAGGTTGCGTGAAGGTGGTGATATTTATTCTCCCGGAGGCCAATCAAAGGCTGGTGGTGCTGGTTCTCAGCAGGGTCATTTTGGGTCTCAACAGTTTCAGGGTGGAGAAGATGCTAACCAACCATGTCAAGGTTGCCATCAATTTCAATATTGTTTTCATTGAATTTGTACAAATTTTTTTACATGTGTTTTTTATAATATACGAAATTTTATATATATTGATGCAGAGGCTGAAAATGTTCCAAATATTGGTCAAAATAGACGCAGGGAAGAATGCTACATTCAAGAAGAAGGTTGTCTACCCACCACAACTTATCCGGCCGACATTTTTGATATACCATGGGAAACAAACATGGCGCAATGCACCTTACAAAGGTGTGAAAAACTTCATACAAAATTGCGAAGAGATCTCGTGGCTTTGACTCTACCTGCTGAGAGTCGACAAAGCCTCGAAATAGTTACACATTCATTGGGCGATATTGTAAATGTGTACAAAAATCTTGGGCCAACTACTGATTTATTTGTAGAAGTGATGAGAAAGAGAAAGGAAATAGTAATGGGTCCCGATAAATGGGAGGATGTAAAACAAAATGTTACAAGAGATATGGCGAAGTCAATGTGTATTTTCAAGGAAAGGCCAAAAATAAAAATGCTAAAGGTGCAATATTTCAAGAACCCAAATATAGCTCGTTGTTTGTATGATAGGCACCTTGTGGCTTATGGAAGGCTCCCATGGAACGACGAGGTTCCTATTTATTTTGCACAATTTTTTTACGCGGAATTTGTTTTTGGTATGAAACCCAACTACAATGACTTTCCGTCAGAATTTTTTGGTCTGGGGAAAGGTCGATTGTATGACCGTAAGGGCGCTAAGCGAGATGTGGAGTTGCCTCGCCTTGAGCCGCCATTGGTGAGTCGACCTTTTCGGGTCGAAACTCTGCGGTCAGAGATGGATGCGACTTCTCAAATAATTCGAGAAGCAAGGAATGTCATGATCAACAATGTTTATAGCGGATTGAGTGGAGTTGATGTTTGTCTACATCGACAAAGAGCACGTGAAAATGCACGTGCCAATTTTGTGTATTGTACAGATGAAGAGATTGACAACATGAATGTTGAAGATCTCCGAATATATGCCAAAAATTGTCGCAATGGTTTTCAAGACCTAATTCTTCATGAGGAAGAGGGCACGAGAACGGTATGTGTTAATGACCTTAGGGTTCAATTATTTTAACATGTATACATGTGTACAATTTGTAATAAATACATGTGTATATACATGTATAAATTTATTTGTATGTACATTAATCTAACAAAAATGTATTATTATATGTTAAAACACCATTTTCAGTTGTCACGCAAGATGAGTGATGAAAATTTTAATATCACGTTCGGGACCTTTGGTTCAAACAATGTAGATGGGTCTCACCATCAAGATATGTTGGAAAATGTTAGTGTTTTTTAAGTGATATTTTTAAAATAAATAATTGTGCACACATGTACATGTATGTATATATAATGATAAAATGTTTTAACAGATACCGATTCCGTCCGATGTTTTTGGGATGGCGGTACCTTCTTCTTCCTTGGGAGATGTACCTTCTACTTCCTTAGGAGATGAGCCACAAGTATGGACAATTTTTCACTTTTAAAATTTATGTTTAAGTTATATATATATATATATATATATATATATATCTCAATTTTTAATGGAACTTTTTGAGGTGTATATCTCAATTTTTAATGGAACTTTTTGAGGTGGAATATATATATATATATATCTTGAGTTATTTTAAATTTTTTGAATTTAGGTTCCTATAGAAGATTTCTTTAATCCACGGACTCTAGCAACGGAGATAGGAACATCCACACCATTTCAACCATTTGAACAAGTTGTCTAACTTTTTTTTTAATATTATTGAAAATAAGTTTATATATGTACACGTGCATTTTCATTTGAAATTTTTTAATATATATATATATATATATATATATATATATATATATATTGTATAGTTTACCATTGCAGATGTGCCCATGGGGGAGGGGGGGAACTTGTAGCAAGTGAACAAATGGAGAGGGAACCTCATGAGGTATTGCATGATTTCTTTTTATATTTTGTTTTTTACATGAAGTTCTATATATATTCTCACTCATTTTTAAAACATCAAATTTTAATGTTCAAGTACATGTGCATTGTGTACAGGTTTCCCATGCTTTGCATGATAGTGCACGGATTGAGACCCTAATAGGAAAGACGCTACATCCATCTCTATTTGATGGACATGATTTGTAGATTTGATTTCAAGATTTAGATAGTCTTAAATTTACTTTTTTATATATTATCTAGATGCACTGTCATATATATATATATATATAACTTGATATAGTTTGATACTTGTGAGATCTATAATTTTTGGACATATTTTATTACAGTGTTAATATAATTTTCTTTGTTCCCAAAAGTTAAGTTTTGGATAATTGAACTACTAGTAATGTTGTCATCTATAAAGTAATGTTTTGCTTCTATAAATTAATGTTTTTCTTCTGAACTACATTTGGCATGTTATGTAATGATGTGCTATAATTTGTTTGTTTTTAAAATTTAATTTTTGTTTTGCTTCTAAACTACATTTGGCATGATATGTAATGATGTGTTATAATTTGTTTTGTTTTTAAAATTTTTGGATGCTTGAAGTACATTTAGCATGTGAAGTAATGTTGCGATTTATAATTTTTTGTTATTTATTAGAAGTTAAATTTTGGATGGTTTTAGTACTTTTGGCATGTGAATGTGAATGAATGTTGTTATAAAAATTTTTTGGTTTTTAAAACTTTTAAGTTTTGGATAGTTGAACTACTAGTAATGTTGTCATATATAAATTAATGTTTTTCTTCTTAACTACATTTGGCATGTTATGTAATGATGTGTTATAATTTGTTTTGTTTTTAAAACTTAAGTTTTGGATGACATTTGGCATGTGATGTAACTTCTGAAGTACATTTGGCATGTGAAGTAATGTTGTGATCTATAAATTTTTGTTAAATTAAAAATTAAGTTTTTGATGGTTTCAATCTACATTTGGCATGTGATATAATGTTAAATGTTTTTATTGGATAGTTGAACTATAATTGGAATGGCATGTGAAGTAATGTTATGTATGATATAATCAAAAAGTTTTTAAAACTCGAGTTTTGGATGGTTTCAATCTACATTTGGCATGTGATATTTAATGTTAAATGTTGCATGATATATAATCAAAAAGTTTTTAAAAATTTTAAGTTTTGGATGGTTTCAATCTACAATTGGCACATGTGATATAATGTTAAATGTTTCTATTGGATAGTTGAAATATAATTGTCATGGCATGTGAAGTAATGTTGCACGATATACTTAATTAATTTTTTTTTTAAACTTAAGTTTTGGATGGTTTCAATCTACATTTGGCACATGTGATATAATATTAAATGTTTTTATTGGTGTAACGCACCCCATTTCACACCACAATTTTTATTTTTATTTTTTTATGCACTAATTCCTGTTGCTAGAACTAGCGCATACATTTAAATAGTTTACCCTTCCTGTTGACTGTAGCAGTACAATTTAATTCGTCTCAATAATAATTTATTTATATCCATAATGGTACTTAATGCCAATGGCATTTTGATTTAAACTTGCTAGCTCTCTGAACTTTTCTTTTTAAAGTTTTCACGTAGCATTCTATTGAGATCATTAAAATCTTGTTCTTAATATGGATTTTGGTTTTGTTCCATTTAAACACCAAGTGTGATTATGATATGTGTTATAGTGTTTCCATGGTTTATACATTCCTAGTCGTAGAGCTTTATAAATTTGTTTTGCATCCATGTATCTACATCGGGACTATGGTCACGTTCCCTTATATAATATGGGATTTTCGACCCATAATTTCCAATGTGGCTATGATGTTATCTTCACGATGGGTTTGATTTTTTTTTTCCAACGTTGAATGCAATGTATACTCCATTCTCATGGTTCATAAATGACGTTCAAGTGATATTTTTGTGTATTGTTCCGTGTCTCATGTCAATTTAATAAGAATGAGTACTTTGTCTGTCGTGTATTGAGTTTCATTCTCGTCACCATTCGAGCCACGTACTTGAGCATTTACATTCTACTCTTCTCAGATTTCCAAATCCATATGTATGGTATTTTATATTGGTTTAGTGGTGAATCACCGAGCTTTTTTTATTGCTCTTGTCTATGCTAGTATGTTTGGTACTAAATTTAGTACGTTCAGCGTTTAATGTGAAGTGGCTTGATTCAAGTCATTCAGTCGCTCCTCTATCTGTGTGTGGATCGACGGATGGTCGCCACCTGGACGTTTGGATGTATCTAGGGTTTATGGCTCCAACATTTATAAAATACACCATCTCCATTTGGGTTTATTTCTTTTCTCTCTATTCTCAGCGCGCTTTTCTTCTGGCCTCCTCCCCTGATGAGGCGTAGGTGCCGCCTCTGCACTATGGCAAGAGCTTGGCGCACGTCGACGCCTCCTCCATCATTACCCAAGGTATGATTCTTAACATGTTTAATACAAGCATTACGTTTCTATGTCTCCAGATATTAAGTATGGTGGCTCGTATCGTTTTTTTTTCTTTTCCGTCAATGTTATGTAAGTCAGTACATCTGGATTCTCCATGGCACCGTATAAGGATGCCAGCGTTTTTTCATGAGGCTCTGTAGTTTGTAATTGGATGGATTTATCAAAATCCCCAAATCGCCTATGATTATGGTCTATAGCCCATACGAATTCGTTGTATTGTCTTTCATAAAAAAATATTTTGTTTTGAGCGATAGATTATTTGTACGTTTCATCTCATACCAGGATTGATATTCTTGTCTGGTCATGATATGATTTGTGTGAATTTTGGTTGACGTCGGATTGACATGGGAGATTTCTTCCCTGCGTCATTCGTTCTTTCCTCTCGCCTGCATAAAATTCGATTTCTTGAGTGCAGGCCACAAAGCTCTCAGCTCTCACTAATTCATTTTAGGCCACTCTCATTTGTATCCCCTACTGTAGGTATATGATGTCAACGATTTTATATATATAAGTTTTGTTTTCATAACTCTGAGGTTGTAGTGTATTTTTCTCTCAGCGTTCGTTCAGTACGACCCAGTCGTCCATGTAATGATGGAGAAATTCCATCATATCTGCATTTGAATGGCATCCTTCCTTGATTCATTTAGGTATCAATCTGGATGACTATGATGTTTATTATTCTCGAACTTGTCATTTGAATTGGCACACAGGGTTTACTCATTTTCTTTTCTCTGTTGTAACTTGGTCAGGATTTCATTTCACTCTGGTGCTCTCTCTTTCTCAGGTGAGGAAAAATTTTTAAACGCCCCTTTTTCCATTATCTTCTTCCATTAATCGTTGGTTTACGATCGTTTTATTATTTCAGTTCGCTTACCCCCAACCTCACAACAGTCTCTAATTCATGCAGTCGTCGTGTTGTGCACAGGTAACAGACATGATTAGAAATTTCATGAAGTTACTTTTCGAGCTATTTCTTATGACGTTTAAGTGTTAATGTGCACCCTGCTCCTATTCCAGGTCTGTATTCACCAGTTATTCTCGAACAGAAATGGAGGCATTGCTCCAAAACCTATTAATTTCTATTTCCTAATTTGGTGTAAACTGTAAATTGAATCTATTGAGATTTAGACATTTGGATAATTTTATTATTTATGTTCTGTCTGACAGTCGAGGGTTTGAATGTTCCACTTCAGAAAAGAACACTATTACAGTATGCCCTGATATTATCTGGTGGAATCATATGGTTTTATATACTTCCTTTCTAGACATATATAAATTTTTACTTCAGCAATATTTACCTAGTGTAAAGTCCACATGCTTTTTGCTTACTATGCATAATAATATTTCAGTGAGGTTCTTGTATCTGAAATTTCTATCTCAATTAATGTGTAACTCTGTATTTCCATAATTTACCTCACCACAATCTTAGAAATCTCAGTACAGTATATATATTTATTCCATAGATTCTCCACTACTCATATTGTTGTAAATTTATCATATTCTCCTGATGTATAGATAGTTGGTTCTTTTCCCTATTGATAATTCACTATTATATCAATAGTAAGAAGTTGTCAAATGAAGAAATATTTCATGCTCTACCCTATTCTACATGTAACTCATCTGGTTATTGATTGATCTAGCAGATAGAGAGATGGTAATGAAATAAAATGAGGAATTTTCTTATTTGATTTTATGGTTTTAATAGGTTTGTTGGTGTTGCTCCGAATTTCAGGTGGAATATATATATATTTTTGTGAACTGATATTGTTTATGGTTCAGCTCAGATTTATTTTCCTCTTTTGTTTAGCAGTAGCTTAACATATACACAAGTATACTCTCCCTAAGATTTTGTATCTATTTTGTTTGTACAACACTTAATATTTAAATGTCCTTCTAGAACAAAGAAAAATCTTCTACTTCTAGATATCTAGTTCATACCTATGTTAAATTAATAACTGCACAGAAGTAGATTAATGTTATAATCTTAATGGATTATAGGAGTATATAAATCTACAGATTTAAACCAGCACAGGTTTAGAGCTTCTGGATGATTTTCCCTATAATCTTTATTCATACAACTCTACAGAATGGAGAGGATTAATTTATTCTCAATAATTCTGTTAAATGTATGGAATATCAAATTCATATTTAAAATAAACTACGATTCAAAGTCAAAATTCATCTAGCAAGGTAATTCAAAAATTTATCCATACATAAATATTCTAAGCATACCACTTCTGTAATTGACCAGTCCTCCCAACCTTAGAGTTCCTCCATCCACAGAACTCACCCCCGAGCTGGGATTATCTTCCAGAATAGACCAACCTCTAATCTGTTCTGGAATAGCTCATTTAAGCTTTTTCTCCCCAAAGCATGTTTCTAATTCTGCGTCCAGAATTAGAGGATGCTTTTCTTCCTGTTTGCCTAGGCTTCCCTTATTTAGGGACTTTTAAAGATGCTTTCTGCTTTTCCTAGCTTTTTACCTCTTCCCAACTACTCTCCACCTCATTGGGGAAATTATATTTTTCCTCAAAAGTCTAATTTGGAAATAAATTATTTCAAGGATTTTTGAAAGATTTTTGGGGAATCTTAGCCTCTTTCCATACCTCATGGATTTGGAAAGTGATCTCATACTTCTCATTTGGTCAATATGCACGGAATTATTTTTTTTTTTTTTCAAAATTAAATACTTAAGTACATCCACAAAATACTTATCCATTGGGGTCCACTCCCTTTTGGATCTAAAGTTTAAATATCTAACTTGAAGGAACATAAAACTAGGGGAGTTACAATTGGATAGTTGAATTACAATTGGATGGCATGTCAAGTAATGTTTTGATATAATCAAAAAGTTTTTAAAACCTAAGTTTTGGATGGTTGAAGTACATTAATCATGTGAAGTAATGTTGTGATATAATCAAAGTTTTACAAATAATTTTTGGATACCATTTTAATATACATTTAATGTAAATCCCTTTAATTTTGATTTAATGTTAAATGTTTTGATATAATGTTAAAAGTTTTGATCTAATTTTTTGATGGTTTCAATCTACATTTTGCCTATGGAAGACTCCCATGCGTAAAAATCGGATGCATTGTAGAAGGGGAGGTGGGGGTAGGGGTGGAGGGGGTAGGAGTGCTGGCTCTCACCCGCCTCTTTCAATCCATGACACAGGCAAGCACCCTCCTCTAGCAAGTAGTGTCGCACACTTTCACTTCACCTGTGCTATGGTAAGACCTCAAATTACGACGACCATTTCTGTGTTTTTTCAGGAGAAGCCCCAAGAGAAGGTGCCTCTAGTTCTAGGAAGAGATAGAGAAAGTCCACCATCCCAACCCATCAGCCTCAAGACACCAGCAACGGTAGCGCGCCCCGTGTGGAGAAAAAGCTCAAAGATGACTCTCGCTCCTCTTCTGCTTTGGAGGGCTCCTCCCAGCACTCCAAGGGATTAGATTATTGTTAGGTCCCTATATTACTAGTATAGTCCCTTATTATTGTTAGTGTAACCCCCTTATTATTATTATTGTACCCTTGTAACCCCCATTTTATTATTATTGCGCCCTTAAATTATTATTGTTAGGTCGGCTAGGATTACATTGTGGTCCACTAGGATTACATTATGGCCCCATGAACTCCTATATATAGAAAGGAGGTTTTGTAAATTGGATCATCCAAGATTTGTTCATTTATGTAATGTATTGGAGGTTTCCCCCTCGAAGTGGCTTATTTATAAGGCGTTGATATCTCTATTCTTCTATTTTTGGAGCTGGTTACACAACATTTGGTATCAGAGCTTTGGATTCTAGGGTTTCGTTGCTCCAAATAGGTCATCGTGGCATGTTCGCTATAAATTTTGTTCTACAAAGTTTCAAAAGCTGAAATTTTTAGGGTACGAATCCGAAATACTAAGGAATATTTCCTAAAAATTTCAGAGCTTGGTTCACAATATTTTGTGAGATATCATCTGTGGAAGTTAGGTCTTTTTTCAGGCTCCTAAAAAGGTCATCGTGGAATTTGTGCTATAAATTTTTTTCTACGAAGGTTCAGAATCTGAAATTCATATGGTACGAAGCTAAAATCCTGAGGAAATTTTTCAAAAAATTTCAGAGCTTGATTCGCAATATGTTGGGAGATATGATCTGTGGAAGGTAGTGCTTTTTCAGGCTCTTGAATTTCATCTGAAAGGGGTGGTCGTGGGAAAATTTCAATAACTCTCTCTCTGGGGATCGGATTGGAGTTTCATAAAAAGTGGTTGCAATTACACAAACTTTAGTTTCTTGGCTATCAATTTCAGAGACAAAGGATGAAACAGTGACACGTGGAAAGTTGTACAAATTCGCTCTACTGAACCAGTCCAAAATTAGGTCATTGTGGGAGATTGGACACAACTTTGTCTTGGAGAATCCAAGTTAGGTCAGACCTGTGGCATCTGAAAGAAGCTTCAGAGGGCTACTACAGTGCTGAATTTTAGATAACAAATATTTTCAATTACAAAGATAATTCAATTTCAATATCTAGCTCCTCAAAGCAAGTAAAAGGTGTGTATTTTTTTTTCCGAATTGCGTAAGTCTTGTTTTAAGAATCAAGTTGAATTGATTCCAAGGGCATATTGTAGAATAGATATCAATACTAGATTCTAAAATGGCCCCTAAAAAGAATTCAACACCCATTAAGCCTTCAGAAGGCTCTACTATGACTCATGAAGATGAAGAATTGCAACATGATCTATCAAAATTACAAGAGCAAGTGCAACAGATTTCACTCTCGCAAAGAGCAACAAAAAATGAAATGGAAGTTTTGAAGAAAGGCGTGGAAGTGAAGATCGATGGTTTGAAGAAAGACATGGAAGCTAAGATGGATGGCGTGGAAGCTAATATGGATGGCATGGAAGCTAAGATGGATGGCATGGAAGTGGGCATGGAAGCTAAGATGGATGACTTGAAAGAAAACATGGAAAACATGAAGAATGATCTAAAAGCATACATGGAAGGCTTGATGAAAATCTTAAAACAAGAAATGATTCCTAATGGCGGAAATATAGTAGAAGAACCTCATGATGAGAACAAAGTAAATGTTAATCGTGATTTCATAAACTCTAATGTTGGCGGGAAGAACCACCATATTCCAAAAATGGATATGAGGAATTTTGATGGAAAGGATCCTGTAACATGGATACTACAGATGGAGCAATATTTTGATCTCCATAATGTGCAAAACACACAAAAGGTACGCATTGCAGCTTTACATTTAGAACAAAATACATTTGTATGGTATCGATGGCTTTGCTCCCGTAAAAAAATTGTCACTTGGTAAATTTTTACGGAGGAACTGATAGCACATTATGAGGATACAAAGAGCAACACCTTCTTTAGCCAATTGATAAATCTCAAACAAAAGTGTATAGTGGGGCAGCACATTGAGGACTTCCAAAAATTGAATATAAGGGTAATTGATATTCCAGAGGAACACATGATTGATCTCTTCGTAGGCACTTTAAAGGATAACATCCAACATGAAGTTCGCATTTTGGAACATGATTCATTGGAGACGGCATTCAGGTTGGCAATAAAAGTTGAATGTAAGATTATGGCGTCAAGGAAGCCTACCACTGAATTCTATAAAGAAGGAAGTGTTTCTATGCCTAGATTTCCACAACCTACAAGGTTGACACCACAAAAATTGGAAGAAAAAAGAGCAAAAGGGCTTTGATATAGTTGTGATAGCAAATACACTAAAGGTCATAAGTGTGCTGAGAGGAAATTATTTTACATAGATTGTGAAGAAGAAGAAGAGGATATACACCAGGAACCAGCCCTAGAAGAGGAAGAAATGAATCCGACCATATCGTGTAATGCACTGGCAGGAATTACCACTCCTCAAACTATCAAGATAGAAGGACATATCAAGAAGAAAAGGGTAATAGTGTTGATTGATTCAGGTAGCACCCATAATTTTATTCATTGTAAGGTATCCAAGGAATTAAATTGTTTCATATACCCAGCACCAAAATGTCAAGTGATGGTTGCAAATGGAGGAACTATAAATTGCTCTGGAAAATGCCATAATATCAAGCTAACCATGGGGGGAAGCCAGGAAGGATAATAAGCTCTAATGTCATGACAAAGCTTCTAAAGAAAGAACAACGAGGCGTAATTGCACAATTATGCTCACTAGAAGTTCCAACATCAAAATCATCTATTTCTGCAGATCTCCAACAAGTCTTGGACAATCATTCCAAGGTGTTTGAAACTCCCAAAGAACTCCCACCTATTCATGATCATGATCATGCTATTAATTTGATTCCAGGAAGTGTTCCTCCAAACATCAGGCCTTATAGATATCCTTACTTCCAAAAGAGCGAAACTGAACGTATGATTGCAGAAATGTTAGAGGCGGGTATAATTCAACCTAGTCAAAGTTTTTTCTCTGGTCCTATAGTATTGGTACACAAGAAGGATGGATCATGGTGAATGTGTCCGGATTATAGGGAGCTCAATAAGCTCACCATTAAAGACAAATTTCTCATTCCTGTGATTGACGAATTATTGGATGAATTACATGGAGCAATTTATTTTACCAAGTTGGATCTTCGTTCAGGATATCATCAAATTAGAATGAAGACTGAAGATATTCCAAAAACAACATTTTGAACTCATGAGGGTCATTATGAATTTTTGTTCATGCCTTTTGGCCTTACCAATGCACCTTCTACATTTCAAGGGCTGATGAATTCCATTTTCAAACCCTTCCTTAGAAAATTTGTGCTAGTATTTTTTGATGATATACTAATCTACAACAAGTCTTGGAAGGATCATGTTGAACATGTTGAGAGGGTTCTCAAACTATTACAGAAGAAACAAGTATATGAAAAAACATCCAAATGTTTCTTTAGAGTACAAGAGGTGGAATATCTGGGTCATATTGTATCGCACAAGGGTGTTAAGGTAGACCCTAACAAAATTAAAGCCATTAAGGAATGGAAAGTTCCTACAACCATAAAGAAGTTGTGAGGATTTCTCGGGTTAATAGGGTATTATCTCAAGTTTGTTAAGAATTATGGGAGAATAGCAGCACCTCTAACAACATTATTGAAGAAAGATGCATTTTCATGGACTCCTGAAGCAACTAAGGCCTTTGAACGTCTTAAAGAGGCAATGTGCCTAGCACCGGTCTTAGCTACACCAGACTTCACAAAACCTTTATTGTGGAATGTGATGCCTCAGGAAATGGAATTGGTGCAGTTTTAATGCAGGAAGGAAGACCCATTGATTTTGAAAGTCGTCCAATCAAAGGAAAGTATTTACAGAAACCTATTTATGAGAAGGAAATGTTAGAAATACTACATGCACTAAAGAAATGGCGAACTTACCTAATGGGAAGACACTTCAAGGTAAAAACTGATCATGATAGTCTTAAACACTTTTGGAACAAAGACTATCTTCAGAAGAGCAGCAAAAATGGGTCACAAAGATGTTGGGTTATGACTTTGAAATAATCTACAAAAAAGGAAGGCTTAATGTTGTTGCAGATGCACTCTCAAGGAAGAATGAAGAGGTGGAAGCATTGCTTTGTGCCATTTCTATTATCCAACCAGATTGGATAACCGAAGCAAGAAATGAATGGAAGAAGGACAAAGATGTATGGACACTCATTCAAAAGTTGCAGCAAGATCCTAGTACATCTGATACATTTAGTTGGAAAATGATTCCTTATGGTACAAAGATCGCTTATATCTTTGTAAGAATTCCCAACTAAAACAAAAGATTCTTCTGGAATTGCACACTTCTCCTTTAGGAGGACACTCAGGATTTTTAAAAACTTACCACAGGGTGAAGAAAGAATTTTTTTGGGATGGCCTTTAATCTGATATTCAAAAGTTTGTGGCGGAATGTTTGGTTTGCCAGCAGAATAAAGTGGAAACAATTAAGACCCCGGGACTTCTACAACCTTTATCCATTCCAAGTCAACGTTGGGAGGAGATTTCAATGGATTTTATCACAGGTTTACCTAAGTCCGAAGGAAAGAGTGTCATTATGGTGGTAGTTGATAGACTTACCAAGTATGCACACTTTGTGCATTATCTCATCCATTTAAATCAAGTACAGTTGCTACTACATTTATGGATAGAATTCAAAAGCTACATGGAAGCCCAAGGGTTATTGTGAGCGACAGAGATCCCATTTTTACTGGAAATTTTTGGACGGAGTTATTTTCTTGTTTGGGTACTCAATTAGGTCATAGCTCATCTTATCATCCTCAATCTGATGGTCAAACTGAGATAGTAAATAAATTTTTGGAAGGATATCTTCGTTGTTTTGTATCTGATAAACAAACACAATGGGTCAAGTGGTTACCTCTCGCTGAATGGTGGTATAACACTTCCTTCCATACTGCAGCAAAAGTGACCCCATTTATGGCACTTTATGGATATCATCCACCATCGATCACATCATCTTTAAGGGAAAATTTGAAGGTTCAAGCAGTGGAAGATCACATCGAGCATCAGCAAGAAGTTCTCCAACTCTTAAAGGATAACTTAAATTTGGCACAAAATTGAATGAAACAACAGGCAGATCAACATCGCAGCGAGAGAAGTTTTGATGTAGGAGATTGGGTATTTTTACGGCTACAACCATACAAACAAATGTCCCTCAAGCAAGAAAAGAAGGATAATAAATTATCGCCAAAGTACTATGGTCCTTACAAGGTGTTGCAAAAGATTGGTACTATGGCATACAAATTGGAGCTTCCCGCTTCTTCGCGAGTACATCCAGTGTTCCATGTTTCATGCTTAAAGAAGGTTATAGGTGAAAATCTTCCAGTTCAAACAGTATTGCCAGAACTTGATGGGGAAGGGAAGATCATATTGGAACCTGAAGCAGTCATAGAAAAAAGAACTCGACAACTACAAAATCGATCAATTTCAGAGTATCTCATCAAGTGGAAGAACTTACCCACTGAAGATTCTACATGGGAGGATGAGAATTTTATACAGAAGCACCCAGAGCTACTCAAGTGTTGAGGACAACACCTTTTTGAAGGAGAGGGGCATGTTAGGTCCCTATATTACTAGTATAGTCCCTTATTGTTGTTAGTGTAACCCCCCTTATTGTTATTATTGTACCCTTGTAACCCCTATTTTATTATTATTGTGCCCTTAAATTATTATTGTTAGGTTGGCTAGGATTACATTGTGGCCCACTAGGATTACATTATGGCCCCATGGACTCCTATATATAGAAAGGAGGTTTTGTAAATTGGATCATCCAAGATTTGTTCATTTATGTAATGTATTGGAGGTTGCCCCCTCGAAGTGGCTTATTTATAAGGTGTTGATATCTCTATTCTTCTATTTTTGGAGCTAGTTACACAACAATGATGATCCAGAGGACTACAGTTGTGCAATTGTGGAGGATAATCCTCCTACACATCGATAGCTAGCTTGATGTCAGGTATTATTTATCTTTTTTAAACTTTTGTCATGTTTTGCAATCACTGTGCTTCTGAACACTCTATGTCTACTGGTTTCCCGATATTGGGTAGCATCTTCTGGGCTGGTTTCCCGGTTATGGGTAGCCAATTTTCTGTTTTTTTGATTTAGACCCCCCTCTGATTTTTTTGATTTAATCAAAAAGAGTAAAGAAGTAGTTATATATATTTATCCCTTTAATTTTGATTTAATGTTAAATGTTAAATGTTTTGATATAATGTTAAATGTTTTGATCTAAGTTTTTGATGGTTTTAATCCACATTTGGTCTATGGAAGACTCCCATGTGAAGTATTGTTTTGATTTAATCAAAAAGAGTAAAGAAGTAGTTATATGTAAAAATCTTTAATTTTGATTTAATGTTAAATGTTAAATGTTTTGATCTAATTTTTTGATGGTTTCAATCTATATTTGGCCTAGATGGAAGACTCTCCTGTGAAGTATTGTTTTGATTTAATTAAAAAGTTTTTAAAATTCAAGTTTTGGATGGTTGAAGTACATTTGGCATCTTAAGATTGCTTTTGATATCTACATACCCTTGTTTGAGTGAAAAAATTTCCAATAGGAAGAAGATAGCTTTTCAATGCAACTAACCATATCAATTAAGCTCTAATTGAAAAAAAAGTAAAGTAGATATATGTATTTATCCTTTTAATTTTGATTGGAGATATAAGAAGTACATATATTTTTGTTGAATTTGGGTCAATGTCATTAATGCACTCAAATAGGTAGCCTTGTTGATTTATAAATTGGTAAATTGATGACATTCAGTTAATTGCATTCTAGAACATAGAACATATCTGACCATTGGACAGACAAATTTTGTACTAGATTTTCAATTAAGAATAGAGATGTGGGTCAGATCCCACCAAAAGCCGGAGAAGTGCTCAAAGTCTCTTGTCTGAAAGGAATCTTCGTACAAAACTATATTGTGGATGATTTATTTACATTGTGGGTAATTTTTATCAGAAAATCCCACAAGTAAAATTGGGCACATTCAGTTCGTGTATATATCTAGTACGTGCAACATTTTTCATTAATGCACATAGAAAAACTACTTTCAGTTAATTGCATTCTAGAACATATATATTGAGTACGCGAATCATTTTTCATCAATGCACATAGTAAAACTACTTGAACAATTAATTTCATTCTAGAACATATATATGTATATCCAATACATGTAAAATTTTTCATCAATGCACATGTATAGAAAAGCGACTTTCAGTTGGTACTAGAGCATGTGCATGTACTAAAACAATTTGTACATGTGCAAACACTTGCACAAACATAAGCAACTCAATTTTTAGTTGAGTACTGGAAGTTCTAAAACATTTTTAATCCAAAGAGAATAAATTGTTGGGCAGTTCAATCAAAAAAAGTCTAATGGAATGCCATCTTCAATAATCCGTTCATGATCCGATTTTGACATTTTCCATTTCTTATTTTTCGTTTTTTCTTTGATTGAACCTCTGTCAACTTTATGCGTGCTGCACACACCAAGTGACTATATTGAAAACTTATGAAATCAGGTTCATAGTCTTCAAAGTAAAAAAAATCCCCACATTCATTAGTTTGTCTGAAAATATAACCTTTCAGTATAACAGATCCTATTTCATATTGAAATCCGTGATCATTATAGTTTTCTAATAATTTCATTTTTCATTCAGTGTAATGCATTAAATAATACTTCACATTTTCATCGTTGTCAATAGGTGCAATTACAACAAAAACATCTCCTGCACAATAAAACAAACATAAAAAATTATATACATATTTAAATTTATTTCTAGATCTTTAAATCATTAGAAAGAAATTCAAATGTCACCTTCTCTAACAAGATCAGAAACTTGATCACCATCGGATGATATTGTATTTTCCTCTGATTGCATTTCTTCAAACATTGCAATAGACATTTTTCCCTTTGTATTTAGCTATGTATGTTTCCAATTGTTTACATACATATTATTTTCACAAACATCATTGGATTTTGTGTTGTCTATGCAAACATGAAAAAAACAAGAATATTTTCTTTTATCCAGTGCAAACACATTTCTGGACGACTTTGTTTTAATTGAATGCAATTTTCGAGTCCCTTTTATTGTTTCAATGTCATTTCCAATCGATCTTTCTACGTCTTCGATCCCAATATGCCAGAAAAACATTTATATGGAAAATTCAAAGAAGAATGTAAATATGATATCAAGATACAATCAAAGATAATCATTGCATGATAAAATTAGATTTCCAATAAAAACTAAATTGAATGTACCTTCGCACTTCCCGGGTTAGTCTCATGGCTTAAAGCATCGATGCACCATTGAACAACTTCTTTCGCGTCCACAAGTCAGCTTGCAGAGTGGTTCATTTGATAACTTCTAAGTGCTCGTTTTATGCATGCCCCTGCACCATCATGTTCTCCTTTTCCATGGCCAGTCTCAAAGAAATTCCAACAATGTTTAATGCAAGTTTTCTTATGAAGAAATCACAACCAAAAGAATGATCGTGTAGATTTGAATTGACCTACGCATCTGTCTGACCATATCCAATGTTCATTGAATGCTATTCCACGATTTTTCAAGGAATCAAAAATTTTTCCAAAACAATGTTGTACAAAATATGTATCATGTGTACGATCATCACTGATATAAAAGTGATATTCTTTAGTGATATGTAATTTTCACTCGTGCTTTCTATATGATCGACGTTTTTTTCAGCATGTCTATATAGAATATGGACGAGCATGGACTTGGTCAGTATTCACTCTGAATTTATTTTTGTGGAACAAATGTGTAGCTTTCTGCAAAATCAATCACTGAAAAAGTGGTTCCTGGTGGAAAAACTTCATGAGATTTTTTGAATTGCAAGTCTTGCCATAGAGTTCTATGGGAATTCTTGGTGTATTTGTAAATTTCTGCCTCAAACATTCTCAAAAGGTCTATCACAAAAATTTCGTCTTCTCGCAATTCAATTCTTTTAACACTATTTGCACCTTCAATCTATGTATGGATATGTTCATATCTCTTCCATTTCACCTTCATGCTGGAAAATGATTGAAAATTTATATCAATACAATATTTGTTTTGAAATTTAGTCAAATTTCCACAATCATCGCATTTTTTACCATGAACACATTTCTTTTTGTAACATAGTTAATCGCTTTCTCTTGCATATAGAATTTGAGATATGAAATCACGGATAGTGGAAGGAGGAGGTAAATCCTTCCATAATGTTCTACCAAAATCAAGGAATGTGTCATAATATAACTCAAATTCCACATGATAATGGAAACAACAAGTGTCGCGTACGGTGATAGGTTTTACATACCATGGTTTTTGTTGAACAAAAGCACTGATTGAAACATGAATTTCATGATTCTCTTCTTTGAACTTGTTGAATAACTCTATTTGAGTGGTTTGCAAGAAATATTTTTCATGTTCTTCGTACTAATTTCCTGCTATTCTTCTTCGCGTGACATGCTTTGCAGTTGGCGAAACACGTGAACTGTTCTTCCAATATTCATATATTATTTTTTTAACATTTTCTCCAAGTCTATCTTTGTATGGTTGCCTACAAATATCTCTCCAACAAGTGAGTTCATCATTTACATTTATTTTCAGCTGAAATTTCCGATGTTTGTGCAAATTTTTTCACGATGTTCTTAATTCTCGTGCCATAGATGTTACCAAATGATTCTATTTAGTACTTGATGAAACCACTGCCATATGTATTCCTCTACGTACAATTGAAACATTTTTCTGTCTAGAGCTCCTAATTGAATTTATAGCACTATTTATATTTTGTATCACATTTTCTTTCATTTTTTTATCTTTGGTTGATTTTCAAATACCCACTAGTGTCGTAGCTTCTTTTAATTTCCTTAATGATAGGAGACCTTTCAACATTTGAGCTTGAACTCTCCCCTGCTCCTTTATGAAATACGTTTCAAAAATGCGGTTAACACGATATCGTATATAATGGTCAAGTTTTTTATCTCCATATGTGTGAGTGTCAACATTTTCTTACATCTCATCATCGACACTGATTTCATCTGTACATATTCGAATAAATAGTACATAATAAGTTTACATAGTCAATAAATAAATAAATTAATAAATATATGTATAATTTCCATAATACGTGCATGTGTTCAATATATATATATATATACCTTGTGATTCAATTTCTTCACTTGAATTTCTTTCAATATTTTCACCATCTTCAATCATTGGTTCAATATCTCTTTCACTTTCTCTTTCAAAATTTTGTATTTCATCATCAATGTTTTGAGGAATATTTCTCTCTGTTTACATTGCAAAATATTTTTCTTGAATTAGTTCATCAAATAAAAATTAAGTTTCACATTTTACAGTAGGAAAAGTTTAAATATATCAATAGATCATAATATATACATTTACATATCTACTTCAATTTCTAGTTGAGGTTGATTTTCCCCTTCAATATTTTAGAGTGCTTCTATCTTTCTTTTGTGAGATTGTCTCGTCTCTTCTCTACGTTGCTCAGGGTCTCTTTTTCGATCATATTTTCTCACACAATTCCTTCGATTTCCCATGATAATAGAGTATGAAGTTCAAAAAATTTCCTACAAGAATTTAGACAATAACTCATCATAAAAAATTTAATTTGAAAAAAATGATTTTAAAATTTTTGCAAAAAATACATACTCCAATCCAAAACATTTACTTTAAGAATCTAAGAAAAAATGTCTTATAAAAATGAAACGAAGCTCAAAATATTTACTTCAACTCAAAACACGTACTCTAAAAATTCGAAATTAAGCCCAAATCTATACTTTCAAAAAAAATGAAGAACAAAAAACATCCAAAAAAATGTATCACATACCTCCAAGAAATGTCCTTTGAATGTACGTCCAAGAAAATTTCTTAAACCCAAAACAATTCTTTGCAAAATCAGACTGCCTCCAACAAATGTCTTCCAAGAAAAGTCTTTAAACCCAAAACAATTCTTTGCAAAATCAGATCGCCTCCAAGAAATGTCCTTAAGCCCAAATCTCCAAGAAAAGTCTTTAAACCCAAACCAAGACCTTTGTAAAATTAGACCAAATGTGTTTAATGTGCAAAAATTACGAAAGATTTTGCAGCAATTTCTATTGTTGCTAAATGTTTATTTGGAGGGGCTCCGCGAAATTTTTTCGGCCGATGGAAAAGTATGCAGAAGTTCGGCCGAAATTTGAAAAAACGTTCGGCCGAACTTTAAAAAAAAATCGGCGAACTATTAAGGCGTGAGACTTAACGGCCCGTTTACAAAAAAACATAGTTTGGTCGAACTTTGTAGAAAAGTTCAGCCAAACTAATGCATCACCATTTACGTAGATCCATGCTCTGAATACGTTTCTGCAACTTTGGACAGATTAAACTCCATGAAAAATCCTGGATTAACTGTCGGATCCAAGACAAGCATTTTCAAAATTGAATCTACTTTCAGGAAATACAACTTTTATGGAATTTCATAAATATTTACTAATTTTAATTAATTTTGTAATAAAACATGTGCAAAAAATTTCTAAGGGTCATTGTCATTTAGTGAAATCAAAATTCTGTATCTCCCAAAATACATTGTAAAAAAAATTGAAAAAATTATGGGGCATTACATTGGTACGTTGTCTCTAATGGGTAGCTTTTAGATTTTTAGTTTATAACTTATATGTTAAAAAATTTCTTGCGTCACGAAACATACTCAAAATATGTAGTTTTTTCATATTGGACCAGTTCAAAAAATTCTATTAATTATGATATGCATCCATTGGCTTTGTAAACATGATGAAAGTAGACTATGTGTAGATTGTTGTAACACATTTTTTTTCTCAAAAACACAAATTTTCAAGAACACAACATTGTGTATTAACATGACTTCTTATGAATCCTGTGATTGTTAAAAAACACACACTCAAAGAAACGCTAAGTTGACATATCAAATGTGCATAAAAAAATTCTGAAGAATAAGTAATAGAAAGCTAAAAAAATTTATGACAACTTTTATTTTTATCGCAAAATGAAAGCCTAAACAGAAAAATTGTTATAGTTTGTAGAAAGTTGAAGAATAAAAAAAAAATGAAAGTTTTTTCTCAAAAAATGGCAAAAAGTGTAACCCAGCTTCACATTTTGAACCTCATAATATTGTTTTTCATCCATCTCAATGAATTTGGAGTGGAAAAAGTGGAGGAATCTACTCATGAGAACATTTTTACCAGTTTGGTGAAACACGACCAGAAACCTTCTAAGAGAATTCTAAGGCATCGACGTTTTTTGGGGGTAAATATTTTCTAATTAGGCACAACACCTTTTCTTGGTGTTCTACATAGACATATTTCCAATGACACAAGAATCACATCATTCAGAGTCTGTATGCAAATTTTATGCCACTCAGAAGTTCACCTTCCTATTTTCACTCCTATAGTTCGGAGGAGTCCATGCAAGGCCCCATTATTCATGAAAAGGGGCTAGCCACATTTGTGATGTAAAATACTCTAAAAGAGTCTATTTTTAACTCTGGTTAAGAGTTGATGTCTCCAAAATTAACCACTACTATGCTATCAGGTTGTGTTATAACTGGGCCACTAGGAGGAAGAGACATTCAATTCTTTCAAGAGAATTTTGTTCCATAGATGAGAAAATATATATAGGATAAATAGGAGGTAGAAAACATACAGAGGATCTATGCACTGTAGTAGCCCATAGGACACATGCATTACTTTCTTGTACTTGCAACCATATATATAGACAGAGAGAGAGAGTGAAGCAGCCTCACCTTCTAGTTGGGTTTTCTCCCAAAAGCGTTTCCCAGAGAGAATATCTTGTGTCTATTGTGTGTGTGAGATTATTTTATTGTTCTCTACTTTTCTGCATAATTTATAATTGCATGCATGCACTAGTTATAGATAAATCTACAAATATTAAAGTTTGATAAAACTGTAATATTGTAGAATATTATACTTTTAATATGATATTATCATATATGTTGTGACGAGTTATCTAGTGGAATATCCACGATAGTTCACAAATTAATAAATACTAAACTTTACGTTTGTGCATTTTAATTTTTATGACTAAAATGTGCTATTATTTACAAAGTTACAAAAATCATTATTATTTCTTTTAAATTACATATATATTTTTAAATTCATTGGGTCTGATGTGTTTTTGAATAATGTCACACCTCCCATTTTCCTTCTACAAACAATTTTTTTTTTTGTTTGTTTGTTTGTTTGTATCTTTTCAAGTTTAAGGCTAATAAGGCACTCTGTTATTACATTGTAGGTTTACACAAATTTTCTTTTCAATTTCTATTCATACACCAACTCTATCTCACCACATTAGAATTTATTTGATTTGTAATAATTATAATTACGTTAGACATAACCTAATGTTTTTACTTTATCACCTGCCACTTCCATATTCCATCTTCGTTGTATATCATCAACCTTTGAACCTTCAATAGATTCATATCGAGGGGGTCGATTGGGTTCTACATGAGTACCATATTATTATAGTTCTACGGACCTGTGGGAATCCATTCGGTCATTCACATTTACCCTTCGTTGATAACATATAACCTTAGTGGGATTTGATTTACCCCGTCGATAATTATGCGAGTCTGGCATTCGGTCCTTCCTTTTCATTTCCGTCTTGTCAACATTTATATGAATTTGGGTCTGTTTAATTTGACCTCCACGTAATTACCAATTTATAATTTTGTTCAACGAAATTGGGAATGGCGACATCAATCTGTCTTCCACGAGAGCTTTCATAAGGTCTTTAATCTCGTCGTAAAGGTTATAGTTGGTATCGTTCCATTTTTATCACGTGTTTTTGGTTCCACGTAACACTGGATTAATTCCCCCATCTTACTTCGTTCCTAACGCAATTTCCACGGCATGGCCATATCGATATTCATTTGTTTCATGGCTTGTCATATTAAATTTTAAACGGATGGTGTACATGACCTATTAACTCCTCGATCCGTGGCTTCACCCTTAGGATCTCGCCAGGTGGACGACTCAGATGTATCTGGCTATTAGGGTTTCGTTGTTTGATTCATGGAACATTGCTATAAATCGAGCTTGGTATTTGCTCGGCGGTTCTTTTACCTCCCTATTCATTTGGTTTATCTCTTGATATTGAGTTACAATGCCATGGACGCTGTGCATGATTCGTTTCAGTCTTCGCCTTATTCCCGTGCTTTAATTTTCTCTTTCGGTAAGATCATTTTAGAGTTTTGTAAAATTTCGCTCTATTATTACTATTTCACAGGCTTCCCATCTCTGGTTGAGAATTTCACGCATTTCTTCGTGCCAGTGCTAAGATTTTGGATCATCGTTTAATGTCGTCCGGTCTAGATTGTGATATGTATAATGAGTTGCTATATTAGTTTTGCAGAGAATGTGTTTTCTTCTCTCCAGGGGTTCGATTGGCTTGGTTTTCTTTCCTAGCCTTTGCGTTTCCTTGGGCGTATGCTCAAAAATGAGACTGAACGTATGCTATCATGGCTTCATAGCCCTACCTCCACTTTACTCTTAACTGAAGGTGGTTACGAGGGTATTAATTCGGCGCTATAAGGATTATATGCTTCTCGGTACTCTCGTTAGTTAAATTTTTTTTTTGACCAATCGTAGGACGCAATTTCTATTGTTCGTTCTCTGAAGATTTATCTTTGTTATTCGACTCTTAACTGCCAACCTCTATTCATGAAAATTCCATATTTATATGTAGCAGGTTAAGGATGGAATAGGGTTTTCTCCCCTACCAGATGCTATTCCCTTCTCAGTCATTATTTTTACTTGGTTCATGTTATTCTTATTCTCCATGTTCGGCGTCATATTTATATTGGGGTTTTATCTATCGCAGGTAAATTCGACTTGCGTCGTGTTCTCCTTCTCAACTACAGAGAGACGTGACTCCCTTAGACATTAACATTTGTTTCCTCGTGCTACTTGCAGGTCGGTATTCACCGAAATCTGTCAGAAGAAATCCGTTCTTCTCTCCTGGTTATATAGTTTATCTTTCGACATTTAAAAATTGTAATGATACAATTGTAATTATTTTGACAACTATAATTAAATCCCAACTCTGAATATTTATTGATCTCTGTTCATGGGACATTATAAGGTTGTTCTTGGATTTGTTATATATACATATATACCTCTGTCATTACTGAATTTTCATAATACCCATTTTTTATTCCGGTTATTGTTAGTATTATTATTATGTTCCAGCAGTACTCTCTCCTTGCTCATTTTGACTTGGCTGTAACTTAATACTTAACTTTTGGCATTTTAAATTTTATATATAGATCTATATACACATATTCAACATTCTGTGTAGTTTATTGCCTTCAAGCTCTTAGGCCATACAATTGTTAAACTATATTCATAAATGTGGCGATATTTGAATGAATAATATACTGTCATATAGAGTTTCCTATTCCAGGAGAACATAGCTTCTATGGTAGTAAATTTTAGATATTTGAATGTATTCAATGGTTTTATTATTCTGGCATAACATTCTCAATTTCTTTCACCAGTTTATTAAGCTGACCCTAAAGTCCAAATTCACAGTTTCCTTTTTCTGGGTAATTTAAATAACCAGAGTGATATGATTATTTGTAACAGAATGGTACAGTAGTTCTATGCAGATAATTGAGGAATTAATTTGTTATGAATTTGCACAGAATATTTATCCAAAATATCTACAGGGATGAATGCATCTGTATTTCTATTTTTATGTTTAGAAGACATTTGGATTTATAATCTACTATTTTACCCCCTTGACTTGGGTTCTCATGATAGACTAGGATACATATATTTCAATATGTCAGGCCGTGGTGAATATGCATGTTGGATATTTACTTAACTCTCTTTTGTATTTTAATTCTACGCTCTAATATGAGGATGGTTCCATAAGATAACTGTCTATGATCATTCTTTTGCAAATTATTAGTTGTTTCCTTCGGCTATAGTATTTTGTTCTTACATGCAACTTCCTTGACCATTGAATTTCTGGTTACCTATGAATAGTGTGCTAAACCTGAGGTCAGTTTATAAAATCTCTCCTTCCATTCTTTCATGCACAGTGTAAGTTACAATTCATTTCCTAATATTTTCCAATATAATACAGGAAATTCAAATTCTCTCTCTCATGTATGTATATATTAGAATCATTCTAGGAAACAGAAGCAGATTAAAACTAATTCACAATTTTTTCCTGTGAAGAGATAAGTATCCTCAGATTTAAACCAACACTTGTTTAGAGACTCTGTTGGATTCTACTTCACAGATTTAAATTCTACAACTATACAGAGTTTCAAGGGTAAATTCCTTATGATTAATTCTATTAAATGTAGAATTTATATTCTAATATATAGTCAACTTTTATATGTAGCCAATTCATACTATATGAAGTAGAACATCAATAAATTTAGAGACATACCACTCATGCAATTGACCAACCTCCCAACCTTAGAGTCCTTCTGTCTCCCAGAACTCACCCCCGAGCTGAGATCATCTCCTTGAAACAGATCAACCCCTAATCTGTACAAGAGCAGCTTATTTAAGCTATTGTTCCCCAAAGCTTGTTTCTAATTCTGCGTCCAGAATCTCAGGATGCTTTTATTCTTGTTTGCCTAGGCTTCCCATTTTAGGGATTCTTTAAAGTTGTTTTATGCTTTTCCTCAGCTTTTCTAGCTTTTTACCTCTTCCCAACTACTTTCCTCATCATTGGGGAAATTCAGATTTTTCCTCAAAATCTAAATTTAAAATTAATTTCTTTCAAGGATTTTTGAAAGGTTGTGGGGAAAATTTGCCTCATCCATCCTCATGGATTTAGCAAGTGATCTCATAAATCTGATTTTGGTCAATCTGCACCACATCATTTTATTCATTTCCTCAATTAAATATTTCATTACATTCACAAAATATTTATCCTTTGGGGTCCACTCCCCTTAGGATTAAAGTTAAAATGTCTAACTTTGAAATTCAAACACATGAATTGGGGGTGTTACATATTCCCCCTCTGAAAATAAACACCATCCTCAGTGTTGTTATTCAACTACTAGAGTTCATTTTGCAAATAAAAATGGATATTTTTCCATCATTTCAGCTTCTCTTTCCCATGTAGCTTCTTCAGCGGTAAAGTGCTTCCACTGCACCTTTACTCTTGCTACTGTTCTGCTTCTCAATTCAATTTCTTCCTGCTCCAATATTTGAAGTAGTTTTGGCAGAAACTCCCCTTCTGGTTCCACCCATACAACATTCCAATCAACTATGTGAGAAACATCATGCACATATATTTTTAATAATGAAACATGAAATACATCATGAACTCTAACATGGGGTGGTAAGGCTAGCTTGTAAGCCACTGGTCCCACCCTTTCTAATGCTTCAAAAGGAACACAGTATCTAGGGGCCAGTTTTGCACAACTTCCAGCATAAAGGGTTCTCTTTTTGGGCTTAATATGCAAATACACATGCTCCCCCACTTTAAATTCTCGGTGCACTCTTTTCTTATCAACATAGTTCTTCTGGTGATCTTGTGCTGTCTTGATGTTTCTTTGTATCTGTTTGACAATTCTTTCCATCTCTTGTAAAGCATCTGGTCCCAACATTAGTTTATCTTCTGGCTGACTCCAGCTCAAAGGAGTACGACACTTCCTTCCATACAGTGCCTCAAACAGACTCATTTTGATGGAGGATTGGTAGCTGTTATTATAAGCAAATTCCGCTAAATGCAAGTAATCTTCCCACTTTGATGGCCTATCCATCCCATACATTCTCAGCATGTCCTCCAAAATTTGATTAGTTCTTTCCGTTTGACCATCTTTCTGAGGGTGGTAAGCAGTACTAAAATTCAATTTAGTACCCATACCTCCAAATAGTCCTTTCCAAAAAGCTGGTGTAAACTTCACATCTCGGTCAGAAACAATCACCTTTGGCACCCCATGGAGCCTTACTACCTCCTTCAGGAACACATTCGCTACTTGAGCTGTCCCAAAGGTAGATTTCACTGGTATAAAATGTGCAGCTTTTGTTAAAGTGTCTACTACTACCATTACTGAATCATGTTGATGTTTGGTTTTGGGTAATCCTGTTATGAAATCCATGGAAACTGTGTCCCATTTCCATTCTGCAATCGGTAAAGGGTTTAAAAGACAAGCAAGATGCTGATGTTCAACTTTGACTAGTTGACATTCCATGCATCTACTTAAATATTCTGCTACATCTCTCTTCATTCCTGGCCAGAACAACTTCTTTTTCAGGGTTGTTAACATTTTCTGATATCTTGGATGTCCTGCATATGGTTGTTTGTGGTACTCATCCAAAATTTCCCTTTTTAAGGACTCTACATTGGGAATATACAATCTGTTTTTATAACAGATCAACCCTTTTTGGTTTTGAGTGAGATCAGTTTTCTCCTTTTTCTGTAATTTCACCAGAAGTGTTTCATAATTTGGGTCTTGGTTTGCTGCCTTATTCACCAAATCTTCTACATCGATCTGAGCACTACTTCCAATGCTATTGATATTCTGACAAGCATTTCTGCTCAATGCATCAGCAACTTTATTTTCTTTCCCTCTAATATGTTTTATATCCATATCAAATTCACTTAGAAAAGACAACCATCTGGCTTGTCTAGCATTCAAATCAGTTTGGGAAAAGAAATATTTGAGACTAATATGATTAGTCATCAATGTAAATTTTTTTCCAAGAAGATAGTGTCGCCACATTTTCAAAGCATGGATAACAACTGCTAATTCTAAATCATAGGCACTGTAATTCTGTTCATGTATCTTCAGTTTCCTATATTCATAGGCAATAACTAAATTTTCCTGCAAAAGAACTCCTCCAAATCCCTCTCTACAGGCATCTGTACATACCACAAATTCTTTGTCAGGATCTGCAATCTTCAGTATAGGGGCTGTAGTAAGTTTTAGTTTTAATTGGTCAAAACTGTTTTGGCATTTTTCAGTCCATTCAAATTTGACACCTTTCCTTTGTAATGACGTGATGGGATGTGCTATGGCAGAAAACCTCTCTACAAATCTGCAATAATATCCTGCAATCCCCATGAATTATCTCACTGCTGAAACATCAGTTGGTACAGGCCATTCTTTTATAGCCTTTATCTTTTCAGGGTCAACAGCAAGGCCTTGTTCAGAAATAATATGACCCAAATATTGGATCTTATCTTTATAAAACTCACATTTGCTAAACCTGGCATATAGCTGATTTTCCTTTAGAGTTTGCAATACTATCCTCAAGTGTTCTTTATGTTCCTCCTCACTTTTTGAATAAACTAAGACTTCATCTATGAACACAAGGACAAATTTATCCAAGTACTTGTTTAACACACTGTTCATTAGGCACATAAATGTGGCAGGGCATTTGTCAAACCAAAAGGTAGGACTACAAATTCGTAGTGACCATACTTGGTTCGAAAGGCCATTTTGCTGATGTCTTCTTCCTTAATTCTAAACTGGTGATAACCAGTCCTTAAATCAATTTTCGAAAATACTGAAGCTCCTCTCACTTGATCAAAAAGTTCATCAATTCTAGGAAAAGGGTATCTATTTTTAATGGTCAACTTATTCAGTTGACGATAATCAATGCACATCCTAAAAGTTCCATCTTTCTTTTTCACGAACAGCACCGGTGCTCCCCAAGGAGATACACTCGGTCTGATATACCCTTTATCTAACAGTTCTTGCAATTGCATTTCCAGTTCCATCAGTTCAGGAGGAATCATTTGATAAGGCGCTCGGGAGACAGGTGTTGCTCCTGGCACCAGATCGATTGAGAAATCAATCTCTCTTTTGGGGGGAAGATGAGGGATTTCCTTTGGAAAGACTTCCTTAAATTCTCTTGTTACTGGTACAGCATCCAGTAATTCCTCTTCAGTTTTCTGTTCTGTTTCTTCCACATGCACTGCTTAAACTTGGTATCCTTTTCTAGCTGTTCTTTTTAATTGCAATGCTGAAATTTGTCTTACAGAAATAGGTTTTTGTTTCCCTTTGAGAATAAAAGGTTTCCCTTCCTCATTTACACAATGCAAAGTCTTATCCCAATAGTTCATCAAGGCTTTCTTATTTTCCACCCAGTCCATTCCTATCAGTAGATCATATGAACCAAAGGGTAGAATGTTCAAATTTACCTCTGTTTGAAAATCATTTAATTTGATTTCTGTTCGGGGCAGTTTATGTGTTACCTTTCTCTTAGTTCCAGTGGCCAGCTGTACCAACCATGACTGTTGAAATTTTTCGGTTTTTAGGTTACATTTTTCTACAATATTTGGACTAATGTAACTCAAAGAAACACCCGGATCAATCAGAACAGTAACAGATAGGTCAGAAATCTTACCCTCCATTTCCACCATGGTTGCTTGATGTTCTGCTTGCCGATTTTCCAAGGCTGTACTGATAGTTGGTATATTTCTGGCTATATCATTTACTGTTGTCACTTCTTTATCTCTCATGATCATATGAATGTTTCGATGAGGACAGTCCCTCAAAAGATGGGGTTCTCCACAACCCCAACATTTCAGGGGTTCTCTTATTTTGACTGTCCCTTCCTTTTTACTGTCTCCATCTATTTGTTTGGAAGCTACTTGGGACTGAGCAGTTTGACTTTCTTTGGGTTTATTAAACTTTTTCCGCTGATGATATTTGCCAAAATTTTTCAAATAGGCTGGTTTCTGTTTCCTCCCTTTGAACTCATTCTTATTTACCGAACTTTCCCCTTGTTCAGTTTTCCCTTTGAACTGTTGGTAACATAATCTGGCTTTTCTAATAGCTTCGTCCATTGTTTTTGGGTTGTCAAACTCGATTTTCTCTTTGTATACAGCAGGCAACCAATTCAGAAATCTTTGAGCTTTTGCCTTTTCTTCCCTTATGTAGTGTACATATCTCAACAGATTTGTAAACTTAGTAAAAAACTCATCAATAGTGAGTTGTCCCAGTCTAACTTCATGAAATTCTTTGGCTTTATCATCATAGTAACGTTCATTTAGGTAGCGGTTCTTGAACTTAACCTGGAAATCTTCCCAGGTGACTGTCTTTTCATCAATGGCATGCACCATTTTTGTCTCCTCCCACCACAAGGTATCCTTACCTTGTAGCTGGTAAACAACTAATCTTGCCTTCAGATTGCTTTCATATTCATAGACCTGGAAATACTTAATCATATTTAGCAACCAGGCTTCAGCATCTTCCTCCTTCTCTCCATCATTGGAGGGAGGTTTAATCTTTCGAAATTCCCCCTGAAATTCCTTTTTCTGTTTATTCTGATGCCTAACAACATCTTCCTCATCAGACTCATCAGTTTTCCTCTTTTCGGAACCTTCGCCTTCTTGGTTGTTCCGAGAAGTTAATTCTCTGATGAGCTTTTCCTGCTCCTTACTGGCTAATGACAATATGTCATTCTGGCTTTTTATCTCAGCCAACTTCTTGTTGCAATTCCTGCAACATAGCCATCATGGGTGCATTTGGATCTGGTGCCTCATCCTCATCACGTACATCAACATAGATTTCATCACCTTCTGCCATCTTAGCACCACTGTACACTACACAACACAGATCAGTGAAAATAAAATTTAATTTGTTTTTCTACATAAATACATTTATACAGTGAACACACAGCAATAGTGAGGACAATGTCACCAGCCCAGTTTTATAACTTGGGCTCTGATACCATTTGTCACACCTCCCATTTTCCTTCTACAAACAAATTTTTTTGTTTGTTTGTTTGTTTGTTTGTTTGTTTGTTTGTTTGTATCTTTTCAAGTTTAAGGCTAATAAGGCACTCTGTTATTACGTTGTAGGTTTACACAACTTTTCTTTTCAATTGCTATTCATATACCAACTCTATCTCACCACATTAGAATTTATTTGATTTGTAATAATTATAATTACATTAGACATAACCTAATGTTTTTATTTTATCACCCGTCACTTCCATATTCCATATTCGTTGTATATCATCAACCTTTGAACCTTCAATAGATTCATATCGAGGGGGTCGATTGGGTTCTACATGAGTACCATATTATTATAGTTCTACGGACCTGTGGGAATCCATTCGGTCGTTCACATTTACCCTTCGTTGAGAACATATAACCTTAGTGGGATTTGATTTACCCCATCGATAATTATGACAGTCTGGCATTCGGTCCTTCCTTTTCATTTCCGTCTTGTCAACATTTATATGAATTTGGGTTTGTTTAATTTGACCTCCATGTAATTACCAATTTATAATTCTGTTCAACGAAATTGGGAATGGCGATGTCAATATGTCTTCCACGAGAGCTTTCATAAGGTCTTTAATCTCGTCATAAAGGTTATAGTTGGTATCGTTCCATTTGTGATCACGTGTTTTTGGTTCCATGTAACACTGGATTCATTCCCCCAGCTTGCTTCGTTCCCAACGCAATTTCCACGGCGTGGCTAGATCGATATTCATTTATTTCATGGCTTGTCATATTAAATTTTGAACGGATGGTGTACATGACCTATTAACTCCTCGATCCGTGGCTTCACCCTTAGGATCTCGCAAGGTGGATGACTCGGATGTATCTGGCTATTAGGGTTTCGTTGTTTGATTCATGGAACATTGATATAAATTGAGCTTGGTATTTGCTCGGCGGTTCTTTTACCTCCCTATTTGTTTGGTTTATCTCTTGACAGTGAGTTACAATGCCATGGACGCTGTGCGTGATTCGTTTCAGTCTTTGCCTTATTCCTGTGCTTTAATTTTCTCTTTCGGTAAGATCATTTTAGAGTTTTGTAAAATTTCGCTCTATTATTACCATTTCACAGGCTTCCCATCTCTGGTTGAGAATTTCGCGCATTTCTTCATGCCAGTGCTAAGATTTTGGATCATCATTTACTGTCGTCTGGTCTATATTGTGATATGTATAATGAGTTGCTATATTAGTTTTGCAGATAATGTGTTTTCTTCTCTCCAGGTATTCGATTGGCTTGGTTTTCTTTCCTAGCCTTTGCGTTTCCTTGTGCGTATGCTTAGAAGTGAGACTGAACGTATGCTATCATGGCTTCGTAGCCCTACCCGCCACTTTACTCTCAACTGAAGGTGGTTACGAGGGTATTAATTCGGCACTGTAAGGATTCTATGCTTCTCGGCACTCTGGTTAGTTAAATTTTTTTTTTGACCAAGCGTAGGACGCAATTTCTATTGTTCATTCTCTCGAGGTTTATCTTTGTTATTCGAATCTTAACTGCCAACCTCTATTCATGAAAATTCCATATTTATATGTAGCAGGTTAAGGATGGAATAGGGGTTTCTCCCTTACCAGGTGCTATTCCCTTCTAAGTCATTATTTTTACTTGGTTCATGTTATTCTTACTCTCCATGTTCGACGTCATATTTATATTGGGGTTTTATCTCTCGCAGGTAAATTTGACTTGCGTCGTGTTCTCCTTCTCAACTACAGAGAGACGTGACTCCCTTAGACATTAACATTTGTTTCCTTGTGCTAATTGCAGGTCGGTATTCACCGAACTCTGTCAGAAGAAATCCGTTCTTCTCTCCTGGTTATATAGTTTATCTTTCGACATTTAAAAATTGTAATGATACAATTGTAATTATTTTGAAAACTATAATTAAATCCCAAATCTGAATATTTATTGATCTCTGTTCATGGGACATTATAAGGCTGTTCTCGGATTTGTTATATATACATATATACCTCTGTCATTACTGGATTTTCATAATACCCATTTTTTATTCCGGTTATTGTTAGTATTATTATTATGTTCCAGCAGTACTCTCTCCTTGCTCATTTTGACTTGGCTGTAACTTAATACTTAAATTTTGGCATTTTAAATTTTATATATAGATCTATATACACATATTCAGCATTCTGTGTAGTTTATTGCCTTCAAGCTCTCAGGCCATACAATTGTTAAACTATATTCATAAATGTGGTGATATTTGAATGAATAATATATTGTCATATAGAGTTTCCTATTCCAGGAGAACATAGCTTTTGTGGTAGTAAATTTTAGATATCTGAATGTATTCAATGGTTTTATTCTTCTGGCATAACATTCTCAATTTCTTTCACCAGTTTATTAAGCTGACCCTAAAGTCCAAATTCACAGTTTCCTTTTTCTGGGTAATTTAAATAACCAGAGTGATATGATTATCTGTAACAGAATGGTACAGTAGTTCTATGCAGATAATTGAGGAATTAATTTGTTATGAATTTGCACATAATATTTATCCAAAATATCTACAGGGATGAATGCATCTGTATTTATATTTTTATGTTTAGAAGACATTTCGATTTATAATCTACTATTTTACCCCCTTGACTTGGGTTCTCATGATAGACTAGGATACATATATTTCAATATGCTAGGCTGTGGTGAATATGCATGTTGGATATTTACTTAACTCTCTTTTGTATTTTAATTCTATGCTCTAATATGAGGATGGTTCCATAAGATAACTGTCTATGATCAGTCTTTTGCAAATTATTAGTTGCTTCCTTCTGCTATAGTATTTGCTGCTTACATGCAATTTCCTTGACCATTGAATTTCTGGTTACCTATGAATAGTGTGCTGACCCTGAGGCCAGTTTATAAAATCTTTCCTTCCATTCTTTCATGCACAGTGTAAGTTACAATTCATTTCCTACTATTTTCCAATATAATACAGGAAATTCAAATTCTCTCTCTCATGTATGTATATATTAGAATCATTCTAGGAAACAGAAGCAGATTAAAACTAATTCACAAATTTTCCTGTGAAGAGATAAGTATCCTCAGATTTAAACCAACACTGGTTTAGAGACTCTGTTGGATTCTACTTCACAGATTTGAATTCTACAACTATACAGAGTTTCAAGGGTAAATTCCTTATGATTAATTATGTTAAATGTAGAATTTATATTCTAATATACAGTCAACTTTTATATGTAGCCAATTCATACTATATGAAGTAGAACATCGATAAATTTAGAGACATACCACTCATGCAATTGACCAACCTCCCAACCTTAGAGTCCTTCTGTCTCCCAGAACTCACCCCCGAGCTGAGATCATCTCCTTGAAACAGATCAACCCCTAATATGTACAAGAGCAGCTTATTTAATCTATTGTTCCCCAAAGCATGTTTCTAATTCTACATCCAGAATCTCAGGATGCTTTTCTTCCTGTTTGCCTAGGCTTCCCATTTTAAGGATTCTTTAAAGTTGTTTTATGCTTTTCCTCAGCTTTTGCAGCTTTTTACCTCTTCCCAACTACTTTCCTCATCATTGGGGAAATTCAGATTTTTCCTCAAAATCTAAATTTAAAATTAATTTCTTTCAAGGATTTTTGAAAGATTGTGGGGAAATATTTGCCTCATCCATCCTCATGGATTTAGAAAGTGATCTCATAAATCTCATTTTTGTCAATCTGCACCACATCATTTTATTCATTTCCTCAATTAAATATTTAATTACATTCAAAAAATATTTATCCTTTGGGGTCCACTCCCCTTAGGATTAAAGTTCAAATGTCTAACTTTGAAATTAAAACACATGAATTGGGGGTGTTACAAATAATTTGGGTGCTATTTTATTATAATTATATTTTACTTATATATATATATATATACTAGATAATTGTTGGTTAGTTCTATATGTTGTGTTTGGGAATTTTTTCATATAACAATATTTTGAGGAAATGTCTGTAAAAATGTTAATTCCTATGGAGAAGTTACTAGCTTTATTAATCTTGGAAATTGAGTTTCAACTAAATCATCAAAGCTTACACGCTTGGTTGTAATTTGTTTTCCTCTGAGGCTTGGGACAATAAAATTTGCAAAACTAAAGATATGTTTTTATAACATGTGGCTTCAAATTTTATATTCTTGATTATAATTTTTGGGATTATTCAAAAAAAAGTTAAAGGTTTGTAAATAAGCTTAAATTATTTTTAATTGTAGTCATTTTACGATGTTATACTCAGTTTTTTTTTTTTAAAATTTTGCGTGACATAATAAATCTGCACTTAGCACTCCATGACATCACTATGCAACAAGTGGTAAGAACAGACTGATAAAAATCGCAGTAGTCGATTGCTTCTCTCATGAGTGAGTTCATGGTTGAATGACTTACTTACGAGTTGAATCCCAAAATGATGTAATATGGTGCCGCTGTGCAAATCCTCATACTTGAATATAAAAGAGTAAAGGAGCTCTTTTGTATAGTTTCATGGGCACAATGTGATAGTTTGATACGTTATACAGATAAATGGGCTTGGTTATTAGAAAAAATCTACATTTAAGCACATGGAAACTAAATGGAGGATTTTATCGGATGGTGACCTCCGGGAAGTCTTGGTTACGAGGTGCAAGAAGCGAAAGTGATGATTAAGCGCTATGTGATTCATTTCACTGAGTTTGATCCACTTCTTCACCCACAATAATCACCGAATCTGAAAATAGTCTTGAAATTGGACTATTCCAAAAATCTCTCTCGTGAAAATTAGTAGGTTATGACTACACTCTCATGAAATAGTTATCAATTGAATTATTTACCACCGATTGAATCTAAAAAAGTCATATCAATATATTTTCTTGTGAAAACCCCTCATAAATATAAAAGAGTAAAGAGCTCTACTTATGGTTCGAGAGCGATAATTTATAAAGGTTTTAAAAATGGGGTAGCAAACTAGCGGGATTGATTGTAAAAAAAACTCCCACAATTCATACTTGTACCAAACAATTCACGAGATGGGCGACCTTCGGCGTCGTGAATGCAAGTACAACCAACCATTGATATTAACTATGCGACTCATTTCCAATAGTTTCAATCAATTCTTCACCTAGCAATCCTGCGATGTAATGAGTGCTAAGTAGACTGATAAAAAATCGCTGAGGAAAATTGAATTAATTCACATTTTACACAATGTAAAAATAATCATATTTGAAGGAACTACTTACAGCAGTTGAATCCCGAAAAATGTCTAATAAAATGTATATGAAAATTCTCATAATTATATACTAAAAAGTAAGTAGCCTCTATTTGTATGGTTCTTGAGCACTGTACTTTTCTAAAGGTTTTGAAAATGACATAGCAAGCTAAGTGGGCTTGACGTGGGGAAAAAATCACTTGATTAATGGTATGAGAAGGATGCAGGATAGACAACCTCTCGAAAATCGCTAGCAACCAAATTCTTTTAAGCCTTGGAAGTGATGGTTGACACACCTTCAAGTTGTTTTCTAAAATAGCTAATGAATCAAAGAATAGAAAATTTACCCTGGGACACACCTTCGAAGAAAATACTTGAGGAAAGGACAAATAAACTAAACCTCTTAAAAGAAATATACAGAAATTCAAAGTCTAGAATCCCCATGTTTCTTATACAAGCCTTAAAGGAAGGGAAAATCGACCACCTTCGATAAATGAAAATACTATTGCATCAAGAAGAAAACACAGAAAATCCCACGAAAACACAAAACAATCATAACATAATTACATGAAAGAGGAGATGACACCAGTGATATTGGGGCTATAATCTTGTCCAGATATCGATACATACTTTGTAGGCTGTGAATATAAAAGATACTTAATTGTTACATATCCAAAATCATCCCATTAGGAAATAAGGTGCACCAAATGACCAAAGAAGAATTCACGAGAGATGAACATAAGACAAATACTAGCAATGGGGTGGAAAATTGAAGATATTGAGAAGATCAAAATAGACTCGGAGAGATAGCAAATGATGGGAAAAAAAAAAACTCTAAATGAGGAATTCCTTACACATTGTGTCCCAGTGGAAAAGAAAGAGTGTTAACACAAGCCAAGAAGGGTGGGAGAGCGGAGTGTGGAAGATGATCATTCTGATTGCAGAACATATGTGTGAAAATATTAAAGTCACATGTAGCCTGCAACCTAAGTGAAACGGAAATGCAAAGGCAATATGTGAAAGTTTGGGTGCATAGCAACCATTCGAAAGGTGGAAAAACATAAGAGATGCTTGTTCAATATTTACGTAAATGATAACCTGCAATAGAAGAAAAATTTATATTTTTTAGCGTAAGCTATGTTTTAGGAAAATGAAGACTTTAAGTAGTTGAAACATGCAAATATGGCTTTTGATGAAAATAGTCACTTCGGGATTTTAAGCCCTCAACCACCAGGCAAGGTTTTTCGTTCAAACGTACCAAAATTTTTAAAGTTTTGAATGGGCAGGTCATATGTGGTCCCCACGGTTTCATTTCTGTCATCGCAATTGCAAAATCAAATGATGAATTTTTTGTTTAAGTGTCTTGTTGATATAGAAGTTTCGATCTGATCACGATTCCATATCATAATCATAGGGATGATCCATGTTTTGCATCCGAAATTTGTCTGCGATTAATGTTTTGGCGATCGATAATAATTCCTACCACCATCATGTTACCTACTTGTTCACCAAGCAGACCATCCACCATACGTGTTGTATTCATTGTAAGTTCACGTTAACAGTTGTTGCAACATCGCAAATGCTTTAATCTAAAATGTTCCTACATATGATTTCCATAGATCAATATGACCAATGTCATAAACTCATAGCTAATCTGTCTAACAAAGTTCAGGTCCACTGCACCATAGTTCCATGATTTCCGATGTCTCTAATGCTTTATACAATTGCAAGTTCAAGTTCATTCCACCCAAAGACATTTTGTTTAAGTAGATGTAGTTTGATGGGCTCCACTGCGTATATGGTACCAATAAATTCCCCAAGTTAAAGTTTTATGTTCAGAAATATCTTTATCATATTTTTATGTTTGTTCTTACCATACTCACAAAGTAGCGCCTACGACTTAATGGCTTTTTGTGTTGTATGCTTGTGTAAACGTAGGCGGAGAAAAACATAGTGAACCTGAAACTATTTTGTGCGTTTTTTTTGAAGAGAACGAAGAGAAGGTTGTGTGACATTATTAATGCATTGCGTCGATCCCGATTTTACGAATCCACTCAGTGAGGAAAAATCTATCATTTTGTAATAGTTTTTAGTTCTAGTGAAATAAAAAAGAAAGTTTTACTCTGTAATCTCTGTCAAATTCTTCTACTGTTAGAGGGGGGGGAGAGTATTATTCGTGGGCGAGTTGTTGTTGAAATTATCAAGGAATTCAACATAGTATCGGAGCTTATCCGGTGTCTTTGAAGGTTTTAAAGAAGGCTGAAGGAAGAAGGAAAATTTATTTCTGACGATTCTCCGGTAACGTGAGCTCGACGGAAAGACTAAGTCTCGTATTTCTCAAAAAAAAAAAACGGGGGTTTGTTTTGTTTTTAAAGAAAGAACACTCCTCGAAACAAAGTTTTCATTTAAATAATGAAAGAGCATTTGTTTAAAAACACAGGTCAAGATTTAGTTGATATTCACTTTATAAAATGCATTTGGATGAAGCACTAGGTATAGATATTAGAAATGCAACACCTGTTAATTGGAAAGACTATGATTATTGGTCTAACACCCAGGGCACACAATTTTCCTCACAAGATTGCCAAATTTTTAAAGATCGTTTTGTCTAGACGATTCAGTAAGCGGAGCCTTTAATTCCCTTAACAGGCGGGAAGGGTTAATGAATCGTAGGAAAGGACTCTAAATACCACCTCTTCTATTTGTATCATGCATTCGTGAGTGTGTTCCAAGGATAACAACAATTGAGAAATCAAGGATACATGAGAACTCTTAAGATAGCCTGTCAAGGGTATGGAGAAAGTGAGCAGAAGAAACTGCAATTTAGAGGAGAAATTTTGAAAGAGCTCTTCAGCCTTGAAAATTGATAATATGAACTCATTCTTCACACATGTCGTTCAGAATAGTACAAAGATAAGGTCCATGGAGAAAAAGCAGGAAAGAAGGATGGGTGGAAGAGAAACTATTAAGGAGTCTACCCTCAAGGTTTGATGTTATTATTTACCTGCAGAAAGGATAACGATCTCTCCAAAGTTCACAGTGAATTAACTTCATGCATCTTTGATGACTCATAGACACAGATTGGAAGATCAATAAACCCATCTCTAGAGCATACCTTGAGGCCATATGCCTTTTGGAAGAAAGGAAGAATTCGAAGGAAGGAAGAAGACAAAGACAAAACAAAGGAAGACGACAGTAGCTTACATTCACATGAAAGGAGAAAAAATGGAATCAAGAAACCCACAGCCAATACAATAAATATAATTGAACATAACATGCTCATGGACAAAGCTATAAAATCCCTTTGATAAAGTAATAAACTGTGCAAAAATATAGATACTATACTAAGTGTATAGAAAAGGAAGAAAAGGAACAGATATTACCATTAGCAATCATACAAGATGAACAAGATGATGTATGGTTCTTGGAATTCAAGCTATAGTAATCATATGACAAAAACATAAGCAATGTTTCAATCTTCGATGAAGAAGTTAAATCGAGTAACCACAGTGTCCTAAATTTCTATAAAGGGAAAAAGGTAGAGTTGAAATATCAGGTACAGAAATGAAGCATAAATTTAGTAACAGATGTATCTAGGTTCCTAGTTTGGAAGTGTATATTTTGAAAGTTGGGTAGCTCATAAACAAAGTTACAATGTATTCTTTAAGAATGATGTGCACAATAATGGATATACCTTGAAAGCAAGATTCTATTGTTGAAATAAAAATATTATGGCAAATGTTTCCCTCAACTCAACAAAACTTGAAAAGAAAAGGAAAGAATGTATGAAAATTTGTAACTCAAGAGGTCTTTCAAAAGGAAGTGAAAGATAGAACTAGTTAGCACTTGAGATTTGGACATCTCTCAATTTTGGAAGTTAAATTTGTTACACAAAAGAGTGATAAAGGACTACCTATTGATTGAGAAACCAAATGACCCTATGCTGGAGGCTACATCTTGGGAAACCAACAGAGAAAATTTTCTATCAAGAAGAACATAAAGGGCAAAAGCACCCTTGAGAATTGATAGATTTCATTTATGTGGGTTCATGCGAAACGATGTCGGTTGTGGGAGCCAAAAAATTACATGCGACCTTCATTCATGATTCCCATAACGAGGAAAGTATAGGTTTATTTTCTAAAATATAAAAGTGGAAATCTTGAAAATATTTTCCACACAAGCTCTAGTGAGAAACAAAGTGGGCAGCATATCAAAGTTCTTAGAAGCTGATAGAGGTAGTATATCTCAAAATAATTTGTGTTTTTTGCGGAGAAATGGCTACAAAAACATTTTTACTATAATTACACACCATGGCAAAATGGAGTTGATGAAAGGAAGATAGAACCATAATGGAAATGGTGAAAGTATGTTGAAGAAGAAACACTTTTCAAATGAATATTCGTAGAAAGTAAAAAATGTCATTGCCAATCTTGAATAGATACCTAATAAAAAGTAATGAATAGAGTTCGGAAAAACGTGGAAGTGGCAACAGTCCACCACATGATTTTTGGATATGTGGCATAAGTACACATTCCAAATCAATTGTGAGAACAAGTTGGATAGTAAGGGGGAGAAGTGCATCTTTGTGGATATTATGAATATTCCAAGGATGGAATTGTATAACACATCCACAAAGAAATTTGTGATAAGCGAGTGTACGGTTCATTGAAGAAGAAGCATGAGATGGAAGCATTGAGAAAAAGTCAACGTCCAAAAGTACATTTATCTGCGCAGATGAATGTAGAGGAAGATGTGGCTGAAAATAATACCTCCTTCGGTGGCACAACCTCTACTAACTACAAGACAACTGGGGACACCTCAAGGAGGAGTAAGAACACCATGAGGAAAATGAGAGTGCTTCTCAACACATCTCGACAATTGAAGTCTTCTTCCAAGCACAACCCACCAAATGAAGAAGGAAAAAAGATTCGAAAAAATGTAAAGATTTATGAGCAGAGACGACAAATGAGAGTATGAAATCCTTATTTTCTTTGTATTGTCATGTTGATGATCTCCTATTCATTTTTGAAAATTCTTGCAAAAGACAGAAAAATGGATGAAATTAGATGATGAAATTAATGCCATAAGATGAGAATAAAAACATGGGGTTGGTTGATCTCGAGTATTAAAAAAGTCATTCGAGTAAATAGGTCCTAAAAAAAGACCAAAAAAATGATGAAGCTAATATCAAAGAATATACAGCTAGACTTGTTGTCGAGGATACAAGTGTTAGCATGGAAGAGATTATGAAGAAACTTTTGCTGTCCAGCAAGAATGGAAGCAAATTGAAAACTGATGTGTCCACATGACACAAACAAATGGAAAGTTTACCAAATGGATAAAATCAGCATTTTTAAATGAGTTCTAATGGAAAGGGTTTATGTGGAACAACCCTCTGAGCTATGAGAAGAAGACCAAGAGCACAAAATTAATGCAATTGAAAAAACTCTTTATGGTAGAAGCAAGCACCATGGCTTGTAATCTGATGGGATATTCCTATCTACTAGAAAAATGGGTTGAAAAAGTGTGAAGAACCCTTCTTATCAAAAGGGCTAAGATACTCATTGTTGTGTTATATGTTGATGATGTGATATTCCACAGGGTAATGATAATTACCTCATTGAAGAATTCCCAAATAGTCATGAAAGATGAATTTGAAGTATTGACAGGATTGTTAAAGATACTTCTTAGGAATAGAAGTAGAACATAATGAAAATGGTGCAATATACACAAGAAAAATGTTTTATTGAAGTATTGGAAAAGGTTGTAATACGAAGTAGAAGTATACAATTACTCACGGTACAATAGGATTGAAGTTTGAAAAGATGTGACAACAAATTTTGATCCAAGTTTGTATAAAAGCATGGTATGACCTCGTATTCTTGCAACTAGGCGAGATATTATGCATGTTGTTAGTTTGATTTCCAGAATTTATGGAGCCAAGCTTTGATGACAGCAACAAAGAGGTACGAATATTAAGAAGGAACTAAAGGTATGGGATTTATATACTACTTAATCTAGGAATTAATTAGTTGCTTGTGATGATTGGTGGAAATGTAGATGATCAACTTTATCTGGTTATGTTTTCATATAGGTTGGAATCCATTTCATGGGCTTCTAATAAACAACCTATTGTAGCATTATCTCGTGATGTCTTGTAGCTACAATAGCAACGTGTATGATTTTGATGAAAACATATTTAGAAATTGTGTCAAAAACGAGAAAAAGCCTGATGATTTATTGAAGCCAATGGCTACATTCTTCATTATCAATAATTAATATGTTTCACAGAAGCAGAAGCACATAAATGCAAGTATCACTCCTTTAGAGAATTAGTGAACAATGGAGAAATCATGTTACAACATTGTAGAGCAGGCGATTTGTAGACATATTGACAAAGCCATTGGGGAAAAAGGTGTTGAATACTCAAGAAAAATCTTAGGTATGATTGATAATAACACACGACTTTAAGAAGTGTGAAAATATTAAAGTCACTGTCTTTTGTCGAGGTAGAAACATATAATCTAGGGGTATGCAATGAAGGTTGGTGCCACAGCACACTATGCATTAAAGTAATGAAGAAAAGCAAGTAAGGATAGAACCCCAATGTTAGTGGGCATCAACCACATTACAAAAATTTATGTTTGTATTAGCGTATTTGTGTTTGCGGAGAGTAACAGAACTTTCTGGTTCTGCTCGTATGACCTTGGAAACTTTAATGAAAACAGTCACTTGAACTTTTAAGCCCTCAACAACCTGACGAGTTTTTGTTCAACCGCGCCAAAATTTTTTTAAGTTTTAGATGAATATGTCTATGGTCCCACCGGACATTTCTATGTCGCAATCGCCATCCTTGATAGAAATTTTTTGTTGTTTGAAGGTGTCTTGTTGATGAAGTTACGATTACTGTCCTGATTATCTGTGAAAATCCATGAGGGGCGATGCATACACGCATCCAAAATGTATTACACGCCGATTGAATATTTAACGATGCGATGTGGTCCTACTGCCATCATGCAGCCATAAATCATTCGCCATGCACCATCATATATGTTGTATTCATTTGTAAATTTGTAGATCTGATTATCGCAATCTACATGATACATCAAATATGTTTTCCCTCATAACATTTAACGTCATTCTAATGATCTTTTATAAACTTGTTAATGTCATCATATGAATTTCAAGGTCACTACACCACTGGTTCATTGTTCGATATACTAATCACATATTACTGTCTTAATTCAATTTCATTCAGCAACCATTTGTTTCTAAGATGCTTGATTCTGAAAGTATGATCCACTGCGTATATCCATACAAAAAAATTTAGGTTAAAGTTTTATGTTTAGGCAATGTATTTTCTACCTTAATTCTTTATGTTTTTTATTCCCGCTATAAAAGTGGCATGTGTGGAAAGCAGTAACTTTTTGTGTTGTATTCTTTGTGTAAATATGACGAAGAAAAGCTTCTGATAAAGACGAAGAAAGCATTTGCATTTTGAAGGCAATTGTGGTATGTACATATATGCTGATCAGTCCGATTTTGTGAATCCTCGAAGGAAAAATCTATCATTTTGTAATAGTTTTTGGTTCTTTTAATGAAATGAAAGAAGGTTCTGTACGTAATATTTGTGAGTTGTTCTCTTATGTTGAAAAAGGTATTTATTTCTCTAGGTTATACGTTTGAATTATGAAAATTCCAACGTGTGAAATTTAATATATTACGTGTGAAAAATGACTAATAAAGTCACTGGCTTCGGTAAAGTCTGTAGCTAAAATCTTAGAGAAAAAAATGGAAGACGCTATTACTTTATTATATGTCATTTTAATTTTTGGAGGACAAAACTATAACGATATGCTAAAGGTTATTGAGAAAGAGGACAGATATGTTACTGTCTTTATATATATTAAAAAGAAGCGGAGATCCTATAAAGACATACGAGAAGGTTGATAGAAAACCAAGAATACGTGACTACATAGGCGAAAGAATCTATTTAGAAGATTTAGTGCCATGTAATTGCAGAATGAAAAAGAAAATTGGTGATTTATTAACGTAATTCTAGAATCAATTGAAAGAAAACAAATAGATCTGGGATTTGCCAACCTTATGACAGGAAAGAAATAATTTCCTCCATTATGGTTATTCACATTATAGACATTTTGCTTTGTATTGGGGGATAATGTGTGTATTGAGAATATTCTTGCCACTGAGTACCCAAATACGGATACTCGATTGGTGGTGGAAATCAACATACACAAAAGTGTACCTTGGATATCTCTATTCTAATTAGGAGAAAAATTGTCAAGGTAAAATCATCGAGGAATGTAGCACCAAAAATTACATTAGCTCAACTCTTCGTCTCAAATTTATGGTAGGTCTACCATTATGATATCAACACGATAAACTAGGTTGAGACATGTTCCTTATTACAATTGGAAAAACTGGTGAAAATGAAAAATACATGGGTATATTTGTCCTCTATGAGGTTGATCAAGAGGTCAGATCATCAAATCTCCAGGTAGCAGAGAGTGTTTAAATATGATAATGTTATCATTTTCTATTTACTTTACTTACTTTATTTTTGCTTTTATTCAAAAGCAAGTATCCATTATTTTCCTAAAAAACTATTATTTAAAAACCATTTTTTCCCGTAATAGAGAGAGTTTTTGTTGTACCTGTTCATTTAAGTCAGTCATGCAATTTTTGTCATTGTGTTTGTTTGCTATTCTAAATTGCAATAACCCTACAGAATTAAATGTGAGGCTGCCCCAGGCAACCTCATTTAAACATAATCTTCACCCCACAGTATTCAAATATAAATACTATCATCATGATTAGTAAATAATTAACCTTAGATATAGTAGCTACTTATCTTTTTGTTGATATGATTCATGTTTCACAGTGAATTCAATTCTAAGTGTTACGATTATTTGTTGATATGTTCATTCCATATTAAAAAATATCGTTGTTTTCTGAAAATCAACATTTTATGTGGATGAACGATTAATAATATATACTGTTGCTTGTTTTAACATGAGTAGAAATGAATATACACACACACACACATATTTGTCTTTTAACTTGAGCACAATTGTTTGAAATTGATGTTTTTGTTTTATTTTATTTAATTTTTCCTTTCCTTGTTTTAGGTTATCTATCATAGTGTATTTTATTGATTACTTACTTAAATTTGATTTGACTTCAAATAGCTTTCATTAAATTTTTCCTCCCCTATTGAAATATTCTGCCTTTATTTATCTACTACAACTACAAATATTTATATCTGGTCTAATTCTATTCATATATTAAAGATATAGTATATGAGGTTATCCTAGGTACCAAAGACCATTAGGTTACCTGCGGTGGGATATTTAGTATAGTGAATATTGTTAATAAAGTTTTTACGTATTAGTTAATTTATTTTTAAAGAAAGTTGATATTTAATTAAGAATCATGATTTTATTATGAGCTGGAACAACAGACATAATTTATTTGAAAAAATTTTACATATTTATATTTTTGTTATACTTTATAATCATATAATGTGGAGGCTATTATTTGCTATGGTAAACCCCTCTTGATACTATCATATATGGTAAAATCCATGAGCTAAATGATAAGAAAAAGAATAATTTGGCTTATTCAAAAAAAATAATTTATAATAATGCGTTCGTTTACATCAAATGTATGTTACATTGAATCATGATGTTACTTTCAAATTTATAATGTATTTGATTTTTTCTATTTATTTCTCTCTGCTCTAAAACTCTTATTCGCTCGTTTAGTTTTCAACTACATAGATCTTTAGTTCACCCCCCATAATATATTCATATATATAATATTGAACGATACCTCTAAGATACTCTTTATGTTTATCCTTTTATATTGATGGATTGTTTCTCTTGCTCTCTTGAATATATATTTCATTTTAACTATACTGTTCATTTAATCATAACCATCATCAAATCCTTTCTCTAAATTCTTGTATCGATCGGTTACAGTGTTTTGGGTTATTGCTATTTATCGACTCGTAAATGTGGTAGTCCGGGAAAAATATTCGCGAAGATAATCATTAAAGGAATTTGCTGTACTGCGTTTATGCTTTGTCATTCTCGGCGTCGCCATTAATTGATGAAAAGTTTAAAACAGCTTTATTCATTAATTATCAGTTGATGAAAATATTATAATTTGAAAATCTGGCGGAATACTTTCATAAAAACGTGGTTATCTGGAAGCATAATATGAAGGTAGCTATGTAAATCTCTTGCAGGTGGTGTCAAATTATCAGAATATTATATAATAAAAACACTGCTACACAGATGTTCAAAACAATGGAATATACTGTATATCCTGCAAAATATTTAATATTATTATTAGTATTTAGGTACCTTTGAATCTTATTTGACATGGTTACATATACATACTCCGATTGTCCTAATAACACCTGCTTTCATAATTCGTTAACGTGGATTTTTCACGCTTTAAATTATCTCATTTTCTTTTTATATAATATAGAGGTGGTCAGCAATATAGCTATATTATATTAATATAGTTCTATTCTAAACAATGGGGGCCATTATTAACTTTCATGAGTCACACCAACATTTCATCCAAAAATAACAATAAATGACTGATAACTAACAATTTTAATCTATAACTTTCATAGGTGCATTCATTTGATTTATCTGTTTCTTAAAGATACCATCATTACCACCTGAAATCACTGAAATTATCAATTATGAGCAGTGTTATTTTTAAGCTTTCTAAAAATATGTTTAATATAATAATAACACAAGGGTATATTATAGGTTTTTAATAGTGTAAAATGATATACAAAATTCTTAAACATAAAATAAATAATATGAAAACTATCTAAAACTAAAATAAATATACTTTTAATATTTTATTTTGGATGTGGCATCAAATTACCTAACGATGATTTTCCGGCTATGTTAACAATATTACAAACCCTGTCTCCTGCATTCACAAAATATAATAAACCCAATCACGTGTAACGGGTTATAACATATTTGTAGTTCCTTGACCCGGATCTATAGATACCATGGACAAAAAACCACCACATGCCCAAAATCATGCTAAGCCCATGCATAAAACAGTGGGTCAACCTAATATGAGGGTCCAAAGTATTTTCCTAGGGCATTGTTCTTAGCACAGAGTGAAGGGCATTAGGCTGCCCCTCCTCACCACCTACTTTGCGCATGGAGCTGGTCATGGAAAGAATATAACACTTTTTAACACGCCTGTCGTCTGAGACCTCCCATTTAAACGAATAAATATCGGCTCATTGTATTTGCACTGACCAACACATTTACTTATCTGTTCTAAAGGTAAACCATGTATTGTCATTTATTAAGTCATAGATTCATTGCTCATTCATTTTTAAAAAATCAAGACATGATGGGAACCTTACATTCTCTTTGTCATGAAACACATTCTGTAACATATAGACAAAACAAATATTGAGGATGTAACATCCATAAATGCTGCATATAATCTAGTACATTTTAACGGCAAACTCTTGAAAGGAACTTTTGATGCAAAAATCAACCCGATAAGACTAATCTATTGGGGCCCAAAGTAAACCGTGCCTCATGTGTAATCATTTACCACAATCTCGTTGGATCACGGGGACGGAAAAAAGCATGTGTATGCTACGGTTCTCCACCTACATCGTGAGAAATTTCCATGTCTCTAGTCTCTAGGCTTTACCACAATCCTTGATTCGATCTAGGGATCACTGAGCCCTCATCAGTTTCCCCTCAGGATTGTATATCTTTTCTTCAACTGAAGGATTCCCTGGGATGTAATCATGGAAATCACCTCTGGATTTTAGTGTATGTGTAGATGGACCTACATGGTCGAGGATTCACAGGGCCATAATAGGGCACATAATATGTGGATTTACTTCAACCCACATTTTAGTTTAAGGTGTGACCTCTAGTGACTTCCCCCAATCATATTTTAGTTTTAGAATCATGAACCATGTTCTTTCATTTATGGAGATCAACTCACATGGTTGAATCATCAGAATTACAACTAAGCAAAAAAAGCCAAGACATGAGATACACGACTATGTGATAGCCAAAGCCAAAGGCGAAAAACCATCACATCTTGAAAAATCCATGCCAATGACAACAAAGAGAATCAAGAACACATGCATGAACTTGCATGCAAATCTAAAATGAGAAATCGAACCGATGCAAATTGATACCTCCAAGTAAACTTGTATGTTGTAATCCCTCTTCCTTGGCAGTCTCTCTTTTCCTTTCATATCCGACTAGTGTTCTGGCATCAGAGAAGTGTTCAAGAGTGAAGAGAAATAAGAGAGGTTCAAACTAATGACAAGAGTAAACAATTGATCATCAAATACCTTCTTGTTAATGTGTCCTCATCTTCTTCATTTTCCCATTATTTTCCTTGTTTCTCCTCACATGCAACCTGGGCATTTCTGTCCTTTTCTCCTCGTCATTTATTTCATAGATAAATTCACAATCATTTCTCATATCAGAAACCTTTTTATTTCGCCAGCCATAATAACAGAAATTAACTCCTACTGGATTTTCCCAAACATTAAAATTAGAATAAGTGTCCCATAAATGTAGTTGTACTTTCTTCTTCTTTATTTGCATGGAATTTTGAGTAGAGTTTGCACCACATCATATCTCTATCAAATCAATCATTCATGGTCAACCATGGTCAACCTTATCAGCAACACAAATGGTAATCAAACAATTTTTGTATCATTCATGTAACATTAATGTAAAATGAACCATGGTCAACATTAATGTAACAATGCACCTGTAATTGAAAACATTAATTTTTAGGTATTATAGTAGTAGCAACATAAATACATTATTTATATTTATGATTTAGCAAAATTGAACTTATTCGCTCGCATGTTAATCTAGTCAACATTCTTCATCCTTAGTCAACCTCCTGGTTCATAGTTGCTCATGATAAGCAGGTCAACCACCAACTATTCCCCTTAATCCTGAAACTCCAAGTGTTGGTAATAATTATCAATAATGGTATTAAAGTCAACATAGTAATCATTGACAAATCAAAGGTCAGCACTCAGGTCAACCATGGTAATCCTTGCCAATCATGTTTGACCCGAATTCAATCTTTTTAGCAATCATTTTTAATTATGTTCAATTTGGTCAACTCATTAATGTCGCTCGTAATATTAGTCGCCATACCTAAATATATATAGCCCATAAATCATCAACCATAAGTGCCGATCACTGAACCATATTGAACATTAATGTAGCATTTTTGTAGCATTAATATAACATAAACATTGACATTAATGTAAGGTGCATGATACGACCATTTATTACTTGATAAGTTAACATTTAATGTTGCATCCCTTTAACCATGTAACAATAGTGTCGTCATGGATGGAAATGGTAAACCAAAGTCAATCATAAGCTTTCGTCTTAATGCCTTGTCAACCATGGTAATCAATGCGGTCCATAATCTAAGCAGAAGTCAAATATTTTCCACCTTAACTAACGTTGATTGACCTTCTTCAACCATTGTCGACCTTGTGAACCATGTCCATTCCAGTTAACCACTTCAAACTATTAATGCAATCTTAGTTGTAAAATTAATATAAAAGTAACATTAATATTAATGTAGCACTTGAACCATTGTTAGTGCCTTTAGTAACTCAACTAGAGATAGCCATGTAAATGAAGTATTATGCGGCAGGGAGAGTTTCACATTAAATCCCCTCATTCACAAGTGATTGCATACAATATCCAGTTTTATATTTTCAAGTTAGACATTTGGAAAAAAATGCAGAGTGGCCACAATGGAGAATTATTATGTGGATTTATTTTAAATAATGTTATTAATGAAAGAAATAAATAGAATGTTTATATGTGCACTGAATAAGAAAGATTGGAGATCATAAATTTGATCCATGAGGATATGGACCAGGAGAAAGACTTTCCCAAAAACCTTTAGAAAAACCATGAAAAAGATATTTCTAAATTAGATTAGGAGAAAAATCTGAATTCCCCAATAAAGAGGAAAGTAATTGGGAAAGTGGAGAAACTGAAAAAGTGAAAAAGACAACTTTTAAAGGACCCCTATTGAAATACAAACAGAAAAGCATCTAGAATTCTAGATGTAGAATTTAAAAAGCAGACTTTGGGAAGCGTAGGCAATTAAGTTGCTCAGGCTCAGGCCGAGGTTGGTACATGGCAGAATCCTCAGCAGGGGTGGTCAGGGAGACAAGAATTCTAGGTTGGGAGGGTAGTCATAGTTATTGGTATACCTGAATATCTACTGAAAATTCTTTTAAGCTTGTGAAACAGTGCTTTTAGGTTATAAATTATTCGTATGTATTTCATAAAATATTCGAATGATTAACATTTGAGTACCTCATGCTTTTATAATCTAAATTTCCTGACAATTGAACTTTATTAAAGTGTAAGTAGTAGAAGGGAAGGAATATCAGGAACCATCTCCCATAATGTAGCAAAACCATTGGTGGTTTAGGTCTCGGGACTCTATGTAGGGGCGTTTCAAATTTATTTAACATCAACAGTACTATGAAAAAATATAAGTTACAAAAGCGAGAATCATCCGATACTATACTAAATATTGGAATATATGAAAATAAAACATTATATCTACAAAATAGTACATTGGCATCATGTTTTACATGGCATCTTTAATTATTGTGTGTGAAATAATAATTATAATGATACATATAACTATATTAGATGAGTTCAAGACATAAGAGGGAATGAATTAGTTTATACCAGGTTTTAGTTAGCTGAAATAAACACTAGAAAACCACTTCTAGCCCACATAGAACAAAATTATTTTTATAAATAAAGAAAAACTATACCTGCTCCTTGGTATCGAAAATTTATCATGTCTAGTGTTTTATAAAATGCAGTGATTAATGGAGAATAAACTGATTTTAGCACATATGGGATATAAATATTTTAGAAATGAAGCCTCCCTCCTATGATGGAGAAAGGAGGAAGATCTTTGGGAAAAGCATAGTTGTGCTCACAGACAATATTTTGAGTCTCAGTATGAAAATGCAAGGCAGATTAACCATCTGCCAACTACAAGGTAAAGCTACCTTAATTAGAGGCAGCTCAAAGATGGACCATGCCAATGATGATAAAACAATGACCTAGGTAAATTTTCAAGTCAGAAGAGTTCTTGGTATTTAAACAGATACTACTATGATAACAAAAGAAAAGAGGTTTCATGACTAAGTCAGAACAACTCACACCATAGATGAGTTTGTCACCAAGTTCCCACAAATATGTTGCGATATGTTTCACTTACATTATTGAGAGAAAAAAATTACAAAGATTTTGGATTGCTTCCCTACTATGTACAAGGAGAAAATAGAATTCTATAATCAAAAAATGGACGAAGTGGTGAGAAAGGCAGTTATGCTACCGACGGTCCCAAGGAAAAGTGAGCAAGAGAGAGCTACAGAAGAAAACGAAAGGTAGATTCAGGAGAAAACAAAAACAAGCTGTTGTTTGAAACTGGAAGATCTATATTAAAACAAATTAACAAAACAAATAGAAGACAAAGTGACAAGTCTCAGTTGGTTTCCAGCAAATAGGCAGAAATAATAAGAAGAGAAGAAGCCCTTGAAAATGTCTTCGAGGAGCCTTTGTAAGTCTTTGGGGTTGTGGAGAACCTCATCTTTTGAGGACTTTCTTTTGAAAATGTGGAATGGTTACAGAGAGATGAAAGCCTACCCTGATGAATGGCGGTATCAAGAATGTCACACTATTAGTGTAGTCTTGGAGAATAGCCAAGTAGAACCACTAGTATATAGAATTAAAGAGATGGAAGAGTAAATTCCCAATCATCTATTTATAATTTAATTGACGGGTAACTGCTGAGTTATATTGATCTGATTATGAAAAATGTAAACTTATACAATTACTCGCAATATTGGTTGAGTCGATTCACTTCACAGAAACCAAACGCAAGGTAACTGTAAACCCTAAAACATCTATTAAATTAGATAATTATCAACGAAGTAGATTCAAAAAATGTTTCATTAGGTTCCTATTATTCTTGATAAGATATTTAGTTGAAAAGAAAAAAGGTATGTTGAATTGTTGGAATAAAACTTTTACTACATGAATCTTTGAAGAAAAATATACATATAGAGAACCAAAATGATGTCAATAAGACAAATATCATCCTTGATTAAAAGAATTATTAGAAAAGTGCAGTATATGTTGTACATGTTGAAGAACTAGGACAACAACCTAAAACTTCTTGGACATCTTGCTAGTGATTAGAGAATTTAAAGTGTTTCAGGATAAAATTCCTCATCTTCCCCCAAAGTCGTTTTACTATTGATTTAGTGCAGTGCACTCCGGTTTCTAGAGCTCCTGCCGAATGATCCCCACGAACTAATGGAGTTCCAAAATGCAATTACAAGAATTTCTGGAAACCGGATTTTTATCCAATTTGAAGGTGTATCTCCTTTGAGAACCTTTGATGTTGTTAGTGAAAAATAAGGATGGAACCTTTAGGATGTGTATTTATTATAGGTCATTTTTTTTTTTGGAATAGTTGAAAGGTAAAATAATTACGTACACATAGAATAGATGACCTTTTGATTAGGTTAGGGAGCTTGATATTATCTAAGATTGACTTAAGGACTTAGTTTTCACTATTTTGAAATTAAGGAGAAGGTATAGGTAAAAAACTTTTCAAACCCGAATTAAATCCTCCCAATTTGTAGTCCTACCTTTGGTTTGAAAAATGATATCACTATTATGTGTTTTTAATAAGCGCGTCTGAATAAACAATTAGAAAAATCCATACACTAGTATTTATAGGCGACATTCGCCTAATCTGTTCAAGAAGGTAATGAACATAAAGCATATAGAAGTTGTGTTGCAGAACTCTTAAGAAAAATCGATCATATGTAAGTTGTAATCAATTTATAAGGATAAAATTCAATGTTGGGAACGCATATAATTTAGAACAAGGATTGATTTGATCACGAGAAAATAAAAAAGTCCATTAAGTACTTCAACGTCAAATGATGTCTGGTGGTGAATCATTTATGAGGATTGTAGTGCATCACAAGGTTTAATATTTTGCAAGTGAAACATCTATATAATGCAATGGAAAATTTTATAGTAGATAGATGAAAAATACAAAAATAGCTTTGAACAACTGAATTGAACTTGCTATGCGCCATTAAGTTGAGATCTTGATAAAGTTTAATAGTATGTACTAATCTGGTGTGGAGAGGGTCATGATTTTGTTTCAATTTTATTGCTTGCCTATGAATCCGAAAACTTTAAGAAGCTTGTAGAACAGAGAATTACATTAGACATATGATCTTAGGTGCATTACATTTGTAGTCATGCTTTTAAGATGTGTGACACACTATCTTCTAGGAAATAATTTATATTGATAATGAATCTATCGGCCTCCATCTTCTTCTCCATGATTGAATATAGAGCAAACAGTGTTGTCTTTTAATTAATTTGATGCCAAATAAAACATATCGAAAAAAACAAAATCGCGATGCCCTCCTATGCATAAATACTTGCAAAAACATAAATAACATGGGAAATAGATACCATTTTTAGCTTGAGATTATTAAAAGATATGAGCTCAATATCAACTATGAAAACGCAAATTCAAATCTTTGAAAAAGAAATGAAAATTATGCCTACAATCAGAAAGAGATTAGTTATTTATGAGAAAAGATTATGCACATCCCCAATGGAAACTCTTTGAAAAAAGAAATCTAGATGAATATCATAAACTGACCATATTAAAGGAAAAACTGGATATCAAAAACTACTTACAACCTTGAAAAAGAAATTATTTTGGTGAATGAAAAAACGTAGCCAACTGCACCAGCGGCATGGAATGTCAACTAGTTGAACATCAACATCCGATTGTACTCTAAATCACCCACTATTGCCAAAATGAAATAGGACGTATTTCTATGTATTTTATAAGGTTACCTGGGAATAAAATTACAGCCATGGCTGTTAGTAGTGGTAGATACTTTTTAACAAGGCTGCACATTTCACATACATGAAATCTACTTTGGGACAATCAAATAATAAATGTGTTCATGAAGGAAATTGTGAAAACTATGAGTTCCTAAAGTGATTTATGAGATGAAGATGCAAGTTCCTTAATAGCCTTATGGAAAGATACATTTGGAAGCATGGGCTAAATTGAATTTTAGGACTACTATCACCACAGACGGATGAATTGGCCCAGGAAAGACAAATCCAAATTCTACAAAGACTAATATAAGAATGTATATGATGAATGAACTGACAAAGTGGGAAGACTATTTAAATTTAGTCAAATTTTCTTATAATAACATTACCAATCTTCCCATCAAAATATAGTCCATTTTTCAGAGAAGCACTCTATTGAAAAGAAATTACACACTCACTTCAAGTACAGGCCGAACCTAAAAGTAAGTTAGTACTTGGGCAGATGCTCTGACTAAATGAAAAGGATTGTAAAACAAATACATGAAAGATATAAAAGAGCATTCAAGATAAATGAAGCAATTGTAGACGAAGAAGAGTTCATAGGAGTAAAGATGAACCATGTATATTTATAGCAGTATTAAATAGAAAAAGAACACTCTGTATATTTGGAAGTTATGAAAAATCAGCTCTAGATACTCTTACATACAGAGGTCTTAGAAGGGTGGGACGATGTTATAAACAAGCACTTACCTACATGTTAAAGTTTATTCATATTAATGTTTCATGCTATTTCTATTATAGAAATATATATTTTCTAATGTGCTCATATTATTGGTTGAAATGTGATTGAGTGGAACCGGAAAGTTCCTTCCCAGGCTACTGTCTCAGCGGCGGAAAAATTGACTGCGAAAACAGAGACGGTGGCGGTAAAATGCGGTGGAAAACGCTTTCTTTAGGAAGAGGCTATATGGGAAAGAGAAGCTGTGATGATGGAAAAATGTCCATCTTTATTTTCATAATGAACTATAATGAATGAGAGTACATTGTACTTGAGGTTAATGTTTTTGGAGAGAATATTTAACACCCATGTTTCTATGCTTTCAAGTTAAACCAAATTTGAAAAAATCAAAGAGATGGACCTTTGGAGAGAATTATTATTATTGGTTGTTTAAATAATTATTAATGAAAAATAAATGGGAGAATGTTTATGTATTACACTATATTACAAAATTAGAATCTCATCCAGTCAGATATGGACAAATGCACTTTCCCAAAAACCGTTCGGAAAAACCTTGAAAGGAATATTTATAAATTATGTTAAATATAATTCTGACAAGAGAAAGTAGTGGGAAGAAAGTGGAAAAATTTGGAAAAAGTGAAAAAAACTGACTCTAAGAGACCTATTGTAAGAGGCAGGCGTAGACAAAACAGGAAGAAAGCCTCTAAGAAATTCTGGATCCCAGAATTCCCATGAACTTAGGCTTCTGACTTAAGTAAGTTGCTCCACTAATGAGGCAGGTTAGTCATCCTTAGGAGATCTCCAGCTCAGAGAGGTGGTCCAGAGAGACAAAGAATTTTAGGTTGGGAGGACTGGTCACAGTTATTGGTATACATAAATAATATTAGAAAATTATTTTAGCTTAATGAAATAAATGCTTTAATGAAGTTCTAAATTATTAATATGCTTGTTTCATAAAATATTAAAATGATTAATATTTGAGTACACTCATACTTTATAATCATTGCAGTAATTGAACTTTGACTAAGTGTGTGTGGTAGAAGGAAGAATATCACCGAACCATCTCCTAGAATGTCGAAACAATTGGTGGTTGGATACAGAGATGGGTACCTATGGGAAAATTTCAATTTATTTATGTCAGTGCTGTGAAATATAAATTACAAGTAGGGTAAAATCAAATATACTATACTAAATATTGGAATATATGAAAAATAAACAGTATATAAGAAATAAACCGTAGCATACGTAACTACAAAAATTGTCTTTAATTATTTACGTATGTAGGAAATAATAAGTTATATTGATACATATAATTATAATAGATGGAGTTCGAAAACATAAGAGAATGAATTAGTTTATATACTAGGTTTTACGTTTTGAGAAATAAAGCCATAGGAAACCCTTGTACATACGAGACAAAATTATTTTTATAAATAAAGAAAAACCTGCCTTAATATGTGCTGAGGGTATATTATCTAGTGTTTATAAACTACGGTAATCTTTGAAATGAAATAAACATTTGTACATAATAAGGATAAATATTTAAGTGAAACTCAAAAACATGCAATTCCTAACTGAAAATAGTAATTTTTATTTTTAGCCCTAACTTTATTTTTTGTTTTATTTATTTATTACGTTGTTAATTGTGCAGAAGTAACATGATCCAGCTTTAGAATGGGAAACTGGAAGGATTTGACAACAAATTTATACACTATAATCATTACCTCGTTAGAAAAAGAAAATCATTTAAATACGGGTATGGTTACACCATCAAAAATGCAAGTAGGATGATTGTATTTAAATAAATTGCTCTTATAATGAAGAATAAACTATATACAAGTATTCTATGCAGGTTATATAGATTAACTATACGCGACTTGTGAAATGTGGAAAAATCATCATCAAAATACGTAAAAACACATTAAATTTCATCGAGTCTGATCCGAACAACCCATAAATAGAAAAGGTTCTGACTGATAATGTCGATTTAAAAATACAGCGTATATGTTACATTCAAAACACATTACTTGATTTCAATTGATCTTCAACGTAATAATACTTTTTAATTTGAGTAGGTTAGCGATGCTTCGATGATAACCACTTGTAGGAAAGGATAAAAGCTGAGTAAAAATAGAAAAAAGGATACATTCTATCCAACGAGAATGTATAAAAAAGCGACATAATGAAATAATGAAATAAATTAGAGTAATTACAATATGGTAATGAATAGCATGTAGGCGATATGAGCCATGAGTGGACCATTACTGACTATAAACCAAAATAAAAATTTTATTTAAAGCGTTTATCAAATGCGAAAAATTATGCTATGGACAAAAAGCGAGATTAGAAAATGGGGTTAGATAAATCATATCTTTGCTAATAGAGGTGAGAAGATAGAATACAACCATTTATGTTTGTCAAAAATTTGCACTTCAATTTTTGCTCTTGGGGTTATGGAGCATTACAAGTTTCTGTATAAAAACCGCGCCAGTAGCTGAAGTTCGAGCGAGTGAATAGAAAAACAAAATTTCAAGAGGATTCTCGAGACATGGATTTAGATGACATATATATTTACCTTTTCTCGAAAAGTTCTATCAAATCGAAAAAATCTCGATTTCAGAATGGTAAATTCTCGTGAGAACTTCCTTCAGTTGTCGAAAAAAAAAAAAAAAACCTACAAATACATCTCTTGACTTAGTGATAAATAAGAGGGTAATATTAGTATCTATTGGGATAGATATATAAGTTTCTGGGTGAAAAAAATCTTTGGGTCTTATTATAAGTGCTATGAAGAAGCGTGGCGAAGTTAGAAGATAAAAATATATCGATAACTTATTAAAATAGATGCAGAAAATAGATATTAAAATGAAAAATTAATTGACCCACACTGATTGATTTACTTATTATAATCTTGTTGAAGGATAACAAAGATCTTCTTTCTCTTTTCTACAGTATCTTTTGTGTGAATTGAATTCAATTCACCACTCAAGAAATGAATTGAATCTACGATCAAGATTCTTCTAGCTCTATTTTGTTGAAAAACCCTAGAGTTATTTCCACCTAAATATAAGATTTGTGGGATTGTATATCTGATACTGATCTCTCAACGAAAGTCTAGAAATTAAAAACGTATTAGGTCGATTCCCCATCAACGATACTCACGATAAAATGTCTTAAACCACCCTCAACGCCATGAAACAGTGAAATGTACATGTTTGGGTACATATTCATATTTACGACTCAAATGGTAATTAAATATGACGCTAAATAATTGTACTAAGTGGTACTAGAAAGATCCAAGGTAAGTGCGAAATGGAGAATGAATTAATTGAATGTTAAATAAAGCGATTTAATCTCAAGTAAATTCACGATTTCAACATGTTTATATTAACGATGATCAGATAATGTCGGCTTCGATTTTGGGATTAAAGGAGATATCGTTATGAAGAAGTTAAGTTATGAAAATCATATGGAGTTTGATGAAGAAACCTTATGTAAAAGTAAATCAAAGTAACAAATACTAGGTGGGTGGGAAAGTTGGGTTAATATATATATATATATATATATATATATATATATATATAATATATATATATATTATCACGGCTGGTTACAGTGTTATATGATATATAATTCGACAGTATAAAAAAAAAACAACTAATAGCTACGAATGATTGTTAATAAATTTTAAAAATGACACAGTAATTCAAAGTTAAAGTTTAATAAGTTAAGTTAAGTTAAAGCGAATATTTTTCATAAATGTAGGGAGAAAAATTTATCATGAATTGAAAAAAAAAATTTAAATATAATAAAAACAAATACAGGGGGCATATACATGTAGGTGAAGAACACATCATGTGCTACAAGTTTTATAAATAATTAAAATGGTGGAATCAACACATGTCACAAAAATGCGAAATTGCTTGATCTGGGATTTTCTAGTCATAAACAAATATCTAACATGGAAACATTATCAGCTACATGTCAATGTACTGCGTGCAACTATAATGGCGCATTATAAATTGCTGTAGCAATAATAAATGGTCTTTATTAATGATTGACAATAGGTCAAACTTATAAACAATATTCAATGTGGTCAATGCTAATGATGTGATCAACCTCATATACAACAGCCATGGTCAATAAATCCACTGGTTACATGACATTTTACCTTATATCTCAATGGCATGTCTTCAGCAATACTCATTATGATTATGCTAATTTATTAATAATTTAATTAATTTATCACCTCAACTAAAATTTTGGAAAACATAAGTAAAACATAAAATCCAAAGATTCAATAAAAATCTCCTGTAGGCTATTTACGACACATGTCGGATTACCTTTCTCAAATAAAAATAAAAAAACCTATGTGAACCTATTTTTGCATTATGAAATAGGAAATTAAAGTTAAAATCAATCCATCTGAAAATTATAAATATTGTATATCTCCTTCAATTCTAACATGACTTTCAAAATCCACATTTCGCAGCGTTCTTAACCATTTTCTTTGGCGGCATCTTATCAAATCTGCAAATATTGCGTTTCAGTCTTTCACAATAGTCGCTTGCTGGGATTTGTTGTTGCAGGTTCGCCTCTTCAGCGCTAATAATTTAGTTGCTCATTCAAACCGCCGCCTACTTTATCTGCGCCAACTATATACCTGGGTCTGTATGGATCAGTGCATCGTTGTTATATCTATCAATAGAATGATGGATTAATGAAAATAGTCATGAAATCCATTTTCTCTGTAAATAGGTTTTATGAAAGCCAGGACCATTAATCTGCTTGGTAATCTCGCTATGCTTCTTGCAGCTGGGATCAATAATAACCATCTTTTTGGTTTATAAACTAATATAGTGGCGTTTTTTCCTCTGAAAAAAACCTCACAAACTTCTGGAGTTTTTCTTTATCATTTTGGAAATAAGGAAAAAATCTCTGAAATTAACGTGTCCGAAAATACTGCGACGATAACTTCTGAAATTTTAGAGTTATAACATTTCTCATTTCAAGGCATTTTAAGATTATTCATCTGGGATTCTCCTCTCAGGGTCTACAAATTAAATTAAAGTTTAGAATAGATTCGATTCAAAATACTCTTCCCTGTTTGAGTCTCATGTTGTTGAAGACTGAGATTCTCCAGTCCAAAAACAGCATTTTTCAAGGTACCCAATTCTATAAATTCTCCTCTCGGAATCTACAAATTAGAGTTATGACTAAATTCAATAAATATCGCACTGTATTCCTTCAGGATATTATTTTGGAGTCTGTTTTATATTCGAGCATTAACGACGCTTACACAGATGCTGCTGCTTATTCCGAGGATCGCCTTTTGAGCAGGTAAACCTCTGTCGAATTTAATACCATTTATTTTCTGTGTGTTCTAGTTATCATTTCTTTTGATATTAAGTAAATTGCATGTTATCTGCCTAGTCACCAAGATTCCAAACCGATTTGCAATCCATTTTAACATTATGTAAATATTTAACATCAATGCTAAGCATATTTGGAAAAGATATTTAGTATGGGATCTTTCTTAAGTATTTTCTTGCAAAGATTTTCCCTAAGATTTCCAGAAGATATTGTACCTAGAATTTTCTTTGGAAGGAGTTAACATTCCCATATGTCATGACTGGAGTGATTAACAATTTCATATTTTAGAAATATTCTTTTTCTTTATTATATGTTCAAAATATTCTGGAATCTTTAACTACAGCAATATTAAACGAGTTTAACTTCTACATATTTAAAATATGCATCATATTTTGAAATGTTTTAAATCTGCAATTTGATGTAATTAAAGCCAACTAGACAGAAACGGTCATAAATTAAAAATATTTTATAAATGCAAACTTGTTTTTATATTTTTTAAAAGCTCTAAAGTGTCACAAATGAACCTCATACAGTTTTACCTTTACAATTTATTTTAGCTTTTCTGATGTGGTGACTCTTATTTTAAATATGAAGTATTAGTCTTGTTAGTTATTTTCGCTGAGAAGATTGTGTCTTTCTGATTCTGTGTTTATGTTTTGCTTTAGTTTCTCTGTTTTCTAAATCCCTATTTATTTTCGTTTATTATACAAAAAAAAATTATTGGGCAGCGCTTTGCTTTTATTTTGTACCACTGTTTTGGATTATATTTATGTTTTTTAGTCATGTGGGTTCAATTGTTTTGAACTAAGTTATTTATGGAGAATGAGTCGCGGGTCGATTGCACTATACACATTTACCGCCTAGACCCGCATTCTGTTACATTCGAAAACCTTTGGTGAAAACCAAAGCGCCAACAAGGCTTCTTTCAAAAGTTGATGACATGCATTCAAATATGGAAATGATTTAGTATGCCCATTTAGAATCTTAATTCTTATTGAACACTTGTGATATTTAGGGATGGATTCTGGTAATTATCATGACCGGACAATTTGGTTTCTATTATAACGATATTGAAAAATATTACAAGATATGTTATAATAAGTATTCTAAAATGCAAGGTTTAATATTGATTAATACAAATCGCGCATTTATCTCAATTTTGTTTAGAATCAGCTTAAAAATGTGAAAATCGTTCTCAGCTTAAAGATGTAAGTCGTTTGTTTCCTTATTATATGTTATAATTTTACTTAAAAATTGTTTTGACATTCTCACTAGTTTTGTCTTGTTCTTTTTTAAAATTAGAATCCTGACTTTGATCATAATTCCTTTTTGTTTTATACCATTATCACCAACTAAAATTAGTTCATGAAAGCTAAAGATGGTTGCTGTAATGAGGTTTTAATATTGCTCATTATTTTATAGTTGTATTTAATTAAAATTAAATTCACCGTAAATTAAAATATACTTTAATTATATTTGAGAATAAATTTTTTGGTTGTTAAAATAATTTTCTCTTGGAGGAATTTTAATGTTTGACCAATTCAAATTTCCACTAAAGTCTGTTGATTTGGTCTATTTCATGTTTGTGTAAAGAATTCAAAATTTACACCATAGTTGTATGTAGATAATATTACTAATTTATGATATTTCCTAGAAAATGAATTATCATTTACTTTTTAATCTATTTAAGGTGTTTCATTCCTTTAATATTTGTGTCTTAGGTTTTCACTGTAAAATTACAAGGAACATATGATATTAGCTTATCTTAATTCAAAATCTTGGGTTTTGATTATTATAATTTCGAATATATCTTATTTTTAAAATTTTTTTGGGTAGATTTTTAGAAATCAATTTTAAATTGTAGGGTTGACATATTAAGCGATATCTTGAAATTTTGAGCAATATAGTAAACTCATTTTTTATTTTTAAAATATGTTTTAATATCTTTAAATGATATTTTCATGTTTAGTATTTAAAAATTGTGGTAGGAAAAATACATGATTCCTATAAATTTTCACCTTAATGAAAATGGTATTCGCATCTATTGATGAGTGTTATAAAATTACATGTAGATGTTACCATCTAGGATAGATAACTATGATCCAACCTCCCAAAAGTCATAATGGCACTTTAGGATGGATATTTATGAAAAATAGTTCTCTCTGACCTTCCGTGATAATTCAGCACACAATAGACTGTTCAACACACCACCAAATGCATTTTTGTGCCCACCAGATGCCTATAGAATTCCAGTGTGCTTGGACACATTGCGAGTCCGTCACATTTTCACTCATTTAACATTTGATCCGAGACCTAGAGGAGTTGTGTCTGTCTTGAGACATGGGGCACTTGTCACATATTTTATCCCTCATCGATGGCGCATAAAATTGATCTTGGGAGTACCAGAGCCCATGAGGCCATGCGGATCACAAAATGCAACAGGATTTAGAGATGTTTTAGCATTTGAAGTCATCCCCTAGACCATAATTTTAGAGCATTTCCCCTCATTCCCTATGAATGAAGCAACATGCATTAGGAAAATTATGATTAGTTATATAAAGCCCAAATGCAAATTAAATAGTGATTAATGTTTAAGGCTATCTTGTTTGTCTTGTAACCAAAGTATTCACATCATTTGTTGTGCTTTGGGGATTATAATTAAAAATTTGAATTTCTGAGATTATTAAATGTAAGAACTCTTTTAATATAAACTTTTATCATCATCAACGGATTTTTGACCTCGTAATGGAATTCAAGCAGCCAGCCTACATTGTGAAATCATTTGGAAGTAATTTTGAATAATTTGATGTTTGGATATTGTCGCTATAGCTCTTGGGCTCTCTTCCAACACTATGATGGATTATTCTTTGTTGTCTTGTCAGTGATGTTTAATGCTATGTTATGAATTATTATGAATTATTATGTGCATGAATTATCTCATGGTATTTTATGTGCCTAAATTAATGTGATTTGGGTGGAACAGTGAAAGATATTTAAATTTTATATGTATACATGAATAACGAATAGATATGAATGTTGACCAGAAATAATAATTATGTATAAAAAAATCCAGAGCTATAATAATTATTTTAATCAAATAAATATCTATAAATTGTTTGTTTGGTTGTTCATTGGAGCTACAAAATTTATTTACTAAGTTCATGGGAGCAAGTGTCTTTAATGAAATATTCTACTTGAGCTCTGTTTAATGGCTATGACATGGTAAATATTTAGGGATAATATTGTATAGCTTATCATTATTTCACCCACATATTTTTATCTTCCTCTTTCCCTTAATTTATGGCCCTTTAAGACATGATGAAAAATCCCTTGGGAATTGAGTTGCTGAAACAATACGGGAGTACAACAACGCTTTACATTTATTCCCAGTCCTCTAGTTTTAGAATGATTTCTATTGGTTTGTATTTCAAGATATTTTACGTGCCCTATGCTGCAGTATAAATAGGGTAGAATTTCCTTCATGGAATTTCTTCGAGTTTTATGCTTAGCTTCTTTTTGAAATGCCGCAATCTTTTTCTCTTAACTACCTAACGTTGCATGGCCATAATTTGCATACATCTTCATATAATGACAAATGCATATATTTACAAAAGTGTTGTGAAGTATTTCTGTCTTCTCCCCAAACACTGCATTGTTGAACAACACCTAGGTAGATGAACGCCCACTCACTTCGATCTTATCCTAAGAATATGCAAGTCAAGGGGTATTGGGCTCTCTAAATCAATGAAAATCAAGAAAGAGAGGACATAATATTTAATTGGTGGTAACTGTCCCATGTTATTTGGTATACAAATGATTTCCTTTTGCCGGTTCTAGTTTGGGATACATAATAGTTTACAATGGCTTAGTAACTAGAAAAGAATAACCTACAATTTAGAAGACTTCATTTTGGTTTAACGAGCTTAAAGAAGCATGATATGGGTTTTGTGGGGTTTTAGGTCCCACAATGGAAACCTTGAATTTCTGAATATTCGGTGTAGGAGAGTTTTCATTAAGTTTGGCTTATATTCAAAGTTGTAGCATAGGTATAATTTGAAGTTAGTGCCCTCACATAGCGTCTGGTACTAGAACTCTTCCATCAACGGGGTTCTGCCCCTACCTCTCATATGTTTATTAATTCCATATTTATCTCGCTCGTGATTCGATTGCTTATGGGACTCTAACTAGGGTTTCTGTGGGTTATCTTACCCATGTCTTGCTCTCATGGGTTATAGCATTTTCGATATGGAACCTAACTTTGTGACATTCTTTCAACGTCATTGATATGAACTTAATACCCTTTCCCCCATGGGCTCTCTTTCACACTCTCTTACTCTCCACTCTCTATATATCTCCTATTGATTTTAAAGTTCTTCTTCTATTTCTTGATACTCCTCACATGAAAGTATTTCACCTTCTTTTATTTTCTTCTTCTATAACCCCATTGATCTCGTAGAGCCCTCTTCCCTTGACCACAACCCCCACCTTTGTAATGACTCATTTCCCCTGGTGACTGGGTGCTTCATTCCGTACTGGTTAGATGGGTTGTGCTCATAGCCATGGATTTTTCATGAAAATATATCGTCACTTTGGAGGGTAGTATTTTATTGCATTTTCCAGAAGATACCTAATGAAGTTACACCTAATTTTTCGAAAAAGTTGAAAAGTTAATTTTACAGTTTAGAAGTTCTAGATATCAAATCACACTGGCAGCAACCTTGAAGAATTGAACCTATTGCAACCTCTTAAAGGGTGGACCCCTATTTTTGAATCCATAAACAAATAATTTTACACTATCTGATTCGACTACCAGATTTAGTACAATTTTGTTTTGGGCAAACTCTGGAGGAGTTAACGAAATAGTACGGAAAATGCTTGTGAAGTCGACCCTCGCATAAAATGTCCGTGTGGAGAATCTGAAATGGTGAGATAATAGTAAACATCTGTATAAAACTTGGTGAAAATGAAACAGCACAAAGATACTTTATGCTTTGGCTTTAGACTATGCGAAGGCTTTATCCTCTTAAAATATCGCAGTGTCATCCCAGGTGTACATGCTTCGATACACTAAGGTTCCATACCGGAACAGAGGCGGAAGTACAAGCGCTATCTCAAGATGAAGATGGTTTTGTCAAAAGAAAAAAACTCACTCGGCAAAGCTGTAACAGCTGTCTTTTCGGCGCTATTATTAGGTTTCTTGACTCAGGACCTCATTATGATTGTTCTTGTGATAATTAATGAAACTTCAAGGAACGCATATAATGACAGCCCACTGACTCCATGGCCACTACTTTGATTGATGTATATAATTTACCTCATGTTTCTTCTCTTTTTCTTCTTCCGTCTCTTTTTAGTTTAGGAAAGAATGGAATACAATAGAACATACTACTTGTATATTTGTACAATGATAAAAATGCATATAATTTTGTGTACTTCGTCTGTGGTAAATGCGATTCAATAGTCCTAGATGTCATACCTTGGTTGGAGCAACTAAAATCATTAAAGGATCTACCGCCATTGTATGCTGGTGGCTCCATGGATATCCTATTAAAAGGGTATATTTACTAAACAATAAAATGCCATGATCCGTTACTTCAGATAAAATTCCATTTATTATATTTAATAGAAAATTTCATAAATGCATTAATAAAATGATATTTTACCATCGCTTTTAAGTTATGCCGTTAATAAATATAGAGGTGAAATATTTTTATTAGGTTCAATTTCTAAAAATGAGGAGCCTTTATAAATATCAAGATGAATGGTGATCTGATAATTTGAAGATGTATATAGAAGAAGATACAAGTATGTATTATATAGATAAATATATGGGGCAATTGTTTTAGTCATATGGGATGTCTTTGTTGATTCTTTATGACGCTATGATAGCTTACTGTATCGAGAAATTAGGTGGTGGCTGATAATGAAATGTTGCAACAAGATGAAAATATAAAGTGAAGGATTACAATGCTCTCTATTTTCCATTTAAATAGGGATTTTTAATGTAGATGGTGTGAAATTGTAGGTTAACTTTGCAATTCATATAGTACAAACAATTTGGATATTTTACACTCTCTAAGTACTTTTAAAGGGATAGTAGGGACTTATTATTAGATTATACCTCAGGATAATATAGATGAATGTGAAAATATATTCATGAAGTTATTTCTATGTTCCTTGTTCTATTAAGTTATGGGTTGTAGTTAGGCCATATGAGCAATACAATCTTTGATACTGTGTCGTCTAATGTTTGGGGAAACAATGTGGTTGAGATGCTCATTTTAAATATTGTTCATTCTAGGATAATAAGTATTTTATAATATTGAATACATCCATATGTGAAAAATTTCTAGGGATTCTAAGATTTTGTACAATAAATATATTATTTTAGATATGCAAAATGTGAAAGAATGAATTAAAGCGGTATTGTTTGATGCCCGATTGATTGTATAAATAGATATTCTTAGTTAGGTATGATTTTGCATGAGAAGGGTAATGATGTTTATATATAATAGAAAGTTTTTAGAGTTTCATAAAAATCAAATTATATTCTTTTATGGTAACAATGGAAGTTAGTTGGAGATGGAAAAAAATATTCACCTTTTATTAATTATTGAATTAAAACCAAAGACCTATGGAAAGATGAGATCTATCTTATATTTGGAAAAGTACTAACATTGTGTGTGTATATATTAGGTATATTGGTCATTGTTTTAGAAGCTGATAATAGCTAGAAGTTGGTACTTAAGAATGTGGCAATAACATAGCAATATTATAAAATATTGTACTTATTGCCTCCATGGTATGGAGTACATGTAAATAGTATTTAACCGTATCTATCTATGTAATATGTGAGAATATAATTGTATGATCTTCTAATAAGGCATGCACCCATTATCCATGTGTCATTGATGATGGATATCTTAATTAATATAATTGTGAATAATAGCACTAGTAAGTATAGACATGTATTAATTTGAATTTATACTGTAATTGGATTATGTTGATTATAAACACTGAGAACATAATGAACCTAAAAACCTAGAAGTTTTCCTGTACATTTGGGTGGATTTTTTAAGCGTGTATGGAGAACGGACTATGGTAATAAAATCTTTCTAAGTAGATAAATAGATGATACATATTAGTATAATAAACATTTTATTATTGTTTACACTTCCTTTTTGTTGTCATCTCTCCAACATCAGAAGAATAATATCACTAATGTAGATAGATATATAATTTTATTTATAAAGTATATTAATTCTTATTAAACTGAATGGAGGTATAAATAGACAGTGCCATCACCACACATAAATAATATGTCCTAAATAAAGAGTTAATTTAAGTGTGAAAACTAACATAGAGTAATCATAAAATAATGTATGAGTATTTAATAATTCTCCATGAAGGGTTGTGTTTTGTCATCATAATAACTCTATAAAATATAGTTAATGTGAAATTCAGGTATGAACTGTTATTTTATTTCTTATATGCTTTTAGGAATTATTGAATCATAGCTTAAATGGTCTCTTTGGACATTTTTTAAGGTTAAGGCATAGTGAAATTTCTTCAACACATTTTTAATCTGCAAAGTTCTTACGTACTTATAAAAAAACTTCTTTAGACTGACTATGTCATACTATTACATTGTAAAATAAGTTGAACACCTTCAATTTTAGTTGTTATTGAGACAATGTTAATATATCTTGTATTTAGTTGAAGTTTACGTCTTAACTGGCATTTCAATACTTTAAATTTTATAAAATGTATCCAAGTATGAAAAAAATTGAATGTTATTAACGTTTAGTTTCTATCACACATTACATCATAAGTTGTTAATTCATCAATAATACGTAGTGAATCCAAAAAATAAAACTCTATGGACGTTATATACTCATACAAAATGTATCTCAGTTATTACTACAAAAAACCGTAGTGAAAGAAATAAAAGAAGATGTATTTCAATTTGAGTTACATGGATCCATATATTAGTGTTTAATAAACAGATAAGATGCTGTGTTGATATGCTTTAGAATAGTGCTTAATTACCCTCTATAAGAATAAGAGATTAAAGTTTTAACCACCCAATGGTTCTTAACTGAAGTTATTGAGATGATGGTTGTCCATCCCATCCCTCGGTTCGATACATCTAATAGCTTGGGCCCGATAATAGTAAGGCTAAAAGGATGAGTGACTTGGACCATAATAGTAAAAACTAAGAAAGGATAGGTGTCTCGTTGTAGTCTAGGATCATGACTTCGAGGTTTCAACCTTGGTCACGAAATCACGGGTTCTAGGTTGAATTATGAGTTTATGGCAATATTAGCTTATGAAGGATGTTGCGTATATTTTGGAAGGTTGCAAGTTACCATCTAAAACAACAACAACAACAACAACAGCAAACAAAAAAAAAAAAACGCTTCTATGCTTTAACCATTTGAAAATTAGGAAAAACACAAAATGTCATGCATGAAAAATAGCATGTGGGTCTCTCGCCATTGAAAGGGGCGTATAGATGAAATAACAAGTACAAATGATATAGTTTCTAAATAATAGTGCTAATGTCCATTGTTTACACCTACTAGCTTATCTATCATCACACATCTGTTTTTTTTTCCATTTGACCTATAGCTAGATTTAACTCAGTTAAAGGTTGGCTATAAATGCATGTATAGTACAGATGAATCATTTAGAAGATTTTTGTATCCCATTCTGAGGAAAAAAATAATCTTTAATCTTTCCTTTTAATAGACTATGTCACTTTTTGAAACCTTCACATATTTGGTCGATTCATGGTGATCGATAATTTTTCCCTCCTATAACCTACTTCCTTCCTAGTTTCAAACCCTTTGTTTATGCATTGATAGTTTGCTCTGTGTCTACAGTGTTTCCATTACGTTAAACCTAGTAAAGTAGAGTGCATATTCTATTTCCCTCAAGGTAGAAATGGTGCATATTTTGGGGTTTAGACACCTATGACATGGAAGGTAAGAAAGGAATTTGATCGCTTTCTTGAAAATAGTGCGATGAGAGGAAATTTTAGAATGGACCCGAAGGCCTCACTTCTCAATTTGTGAAAGGGCTATCGACGTCATTACGGTCTAAAGTTGGGCATGTCAAGGAAGATATTGATTTATATCGAAATTCTACTTGTGCTCATGTTGGATACTTCTCGTTATTTGATGAAAGGTGTTTCTCTATTTAGTTTCCATGATTTGTTTCTTGGAGTTTTTCTTCATGTTCAAATTCTCCATAGCAATGGAACGGTAAAAAACCCCTTGCATAATGAACATCGATGAGCTAGAAAGAGGTCTGGTGTATTTTAGGTCCCATGGTGTAATTATGCTTATAGTATTCAACTTCTTTAGCTATAGAAGAACCTTTTTTGCAGAAGTAAATGGAACTTTTAAATTTATTTAATAGTTTTAAAGACTTATTTGTTGTTGTGAGTCATTTGTATCAAAGAAGACTTAAGTATAATTATATTAACATTGAAGAAATAGAGATAGTGTTTGGTAATAGTCTAGGATTACTAAAAATTTAGTGGTTATGAAACAACATTTTTTAGAAGATTTCTGCAATGTCATATGTTGAAAATGATATAACATCACCGGATTTATTTCATCCACATGCCTTATTGAAGTTGGTTTTAGGTCTAGTATGTATTGTACATTTCAAGAGGAGGATTAAGTGAAAATATAGAGATTATTAGCCATTTTAATGCTTTAATAATGTTACATCACCATGGTTTTCATTACAATATACGCGAATGATAGTATATTCGATGTTTGATTTATAACTTCAATCATTTATTTTTTCTAATTTTCATATATCTATTGTATTAATTTAAAATTTTGATTAAGTGAAGATTCAGTGTTGTATTAATATATCTAAATTAGATTAAAAATTATTTGGTATGTTATAACCACATCATATATTCTTGTGCTATCTGGCAACAAAAAAGTATAGATAAAATTTTCTTAATTACACCTTAGGTGGTAAACGGTTTAAATAGTAAGATGAAAAAAAAAATAAAGAACAAACCCATGACTAAAATTGATGAAAGTCTGAAAAATTTACCTGTAGTAAGTGTGTTTGTATTTCAAAACGTACTACCTTTAAGTTATTATTTTCAAAATTATCAATTATTTTTTCTAAAATTCTCTTGAAGAAAAAAATAAGTATTCAGATTAAAGTGCTAAAAGGATTCATCATGGATTTCGTAAATGTGAGATATATTTTTAAATTTTCATTTGTGCTTGTAGAATGTGGTATTGACCATGTTTCATATGAAAGGTTTTATTCTTGGATTATATAATACTAGTAGATGTGGGCCTTTTTTTCTGATACTTTAGAATTCATGTCTTGTCACTGGTCATAATTAAAATTCAATTATTAGTCTTAGTTGGTCCTCTCTCAAGGTTCTTGTATCAATGCGCATCAATTTATTATTAAAGGTAAAAGTTATCTTTCATTTCTAAACTAGTTGTCCTTTGTTTCGGTGGCTATTTTAGTATAGTTTATAATGTATATTGTTGACGTAAAATTATAGATAGCCTATCTTTTTAATTTGTAATTAAATATTAGTTTCAACTTCTCTTATAATGATAGATAGCATCGTTAAGGTAGTTCTGTTAATGTTTTCCTCTGTTATGACTGATATAAGTTTTAATCTCTTCACCTCATACTCTTATTTATGCACTCTTTAATTTCTTCAGAGGCATCATTGTAATTCAGCACCATATCTGGGTGAGAACATACTCTAACCTTCATACCAACTTTCACTCAAAACCTATGTAAAGTGCATAAAAATATTTATCTGAAAGTGGCTTGATAAATTTAAACAAAAGTATGAATACAAATATAATTATAACTTAGCTCACAACACACAAATTAGTATAAAAATAACAATAGATTACATAACCATATGTAAATATGAGTGGAATGAACATAAGACTTGTTTGTATTACTCATGGGTAGATGTGCAACTCAACATGGACATACGACATTATACACAGCATGAACCACATTATTTATTATGTTTATTAGTAGGTCACCCATGATTGAGTTTAGAACTCATGGAAAAATCTTCCTAAAACATCCAAATATGTAACAAGATGCCAGCCAAACAAAAAAAAGTTTCTCACTTGGGCTCCACGGACCCTCAAGTTTGGTACTGAGGTGCTAAGCATGGCTGCATGAGTTGTATGCTTTTCAGTAGACATTGAACCCCATAAATCCAAAAGTGGACCCCAATGGATAATTGTGTGTGGATGTGGTTAATTATTTATTTATGAAAAAATAAATAAAAAAAATGTTTGTATATTTTTCAAGTAAAGGAGATTTTAAAGTCTTTCCTAATCAGCGGGGATTATGAAGAAATTTGAACTCCCAAAATATTTCAAAAAACTTAAATAATTTATTTCTAGTGAATTTACGAAGGAAAAATATAAAAATTCTAATAGTGAAAGTATTGTGGTTAGAAGAAACCATCTGAAGCAACAATTCAAGTCCTAATTAAAGGAAAAATATAATAAATAGGAAATAACAACATCTGGGAGTGCGGATGCGGTGGGAAATAAGTTTGGGGCATGGCAAATGACTGCTCGAAGCAGTTGGTCGTGTTCGCCAGAATCTAAACTAGAAGTGAAGTTAGATAAAATGTACTCCTAAGGTTGGGAGGACTAGTCATGGTAATAATGGGTATGCGTGACATTTTAGGTGTTGCCAAATGCATTACAACAAAGTATATCAAAATTTATGAATTTTCTACCATTAGAATTATTATATATATTATTTATTTAGTTGACATTTTATTCCATTACACATCAACGTGAATTATAAACTGGATCTAATAGTTGAAAAATTGATGTTTAATAATGAAGAAAACCGGTAAAGGCAAATGCTTAGATGCGGGGATAGGTACCCTACAGAATAAATTTGCAGATGATATATCGTAAATCCTGCAATCTAATGACAAATTAAAGATTTGGCAGCTTATTTCTTTTCATAAAATGGAAATGATGTATTGTCATCGAAAATTTAACAAAGTATGCTTAGGAGCAGCCAGGTAAAAAAAACTAAACCTTATTATAGAAGTATTGATTTCGATGTCATGTGCACTGCAATGACAAAAATTGTAGAATTAAATTGCTTGTTCTATTACATGGAAGTTCAATTATACGAAATCAGAAATTAAATCCTAACTAAGTAACTACAGACTAAAAATTTGTGGTATAAGCATATAAATCGGGTTCTTCATAAATTTGATTACCAGAAAAATAATATATATTCTACCATATTTTAAAGGAAGGAGTTTAATATACACCCGAGTACAAATATATTGAATAAATATATAGAAAATATAGGAAAAAATTCTATGGAAAATCCTACCTGTGTTTCTAAAAGTATATATGTGAGAAGAAAATGCAAAAACATAATTAAAATGCTAAAAAGAATCAGTTATACACTTTAAATATCAAAAACATTTGCAAAAGTAGTTAAACAAATGAAGTTAAATGAATATATGTATATGTATACATATAGATTTTCATATACATAGATCAAAACTCTATAATCATGAATGCGACTCTATAATTCTGAATCTTAGAATTTATATAAATCTTGCTAATTGAAAAGTTAAAGGAAGGGCATATGGATGCGGTAGACTTGGACAAGCAGTGAAGAAACGACACGAGAAATATATGAGGTATACATATACATATATATATATGTGTATATATATATATATATATATATAATTCATGGAGGTTGAAATGATAAAATAAATTAGCCAAATTTCCTCATAATCTTACAATAATAAGAATACCTTAATTACTAAATTTATGATCCTGCATAGGCAGGAATGATTTTTTTTTTTATATGAGAGACATGACAAATGGTATCGGAGGCACAAGTTATTTTGGGCAGGATTATGTGCTTTCTGAAAAGAACTAATGGATTGTTATAAATTTTATGGATATTAAAATGTTACTTTCATTACCGCCTTTAGGTAAACGTTAAAATTCGTGGTCTATGGTATTGATTTTATTAATATTATAAAAGCGATGTATCTTACTCTATGGAAATTCCATTTAAAGAAGAAGTGCTTTGTTTCATAAAAAAATTGCAACAATTGCTTTATTTTCATTAAAGTGGTAAATGGAAAAATTACAAGTATAGTAGAAGAATAGCGGTTTGAAGATATGTAACTATCAACTTATACGCCTTTAAAAGCTTGGGTAAATGGAACAAATAAATGTTCAGTTGATGCTATCTAAAAATGAATAAAGGAAGTAATAAAAGTCATAGTCGATGAATATTATTACAATTTTAAAATGGAAACAAAAAGATGCCTTACTTCTAAAAATTAATTTTTGACATTCTACGTAATGATCCGTCAGGTGGAATAGTTCTCACGAATTCTAGCCATCAAGATCAGATAATTGAGAAGGTGAAGTATTAATAAATCGTAATGCATAATGAAAAGCGCTTAATTGAATACTCTCAGAGGCTTGAGGATGAAAACATTTTATAAATGTAAACTCAAAAAAAAAAAATTTTTGCTAAAAAACTAATAAGTTATAGAGGTAAGTTGGTGAAAACAAAATTAAAAAAAGAGGAAAAAATTAGAGATAGAACAAATTTATAAAAAAAAAAATGCCAACCCTGCGACACATGCCGAAAGCGGAGGATAGGAGGAAAACGCAATTGAAATAATCACATGAGAAAAAAAAAGAAACAAACCAAAAACACATCAGAATTCGTCCTGCATCTAGACAATAAAATGGCAAAAATGAGTTAGATTCAGATAGGTAAAATACATCTTAACTACGTTTTAAATACAAATGAATAAGGATACATCTCAATACCAGGAAAAAAATCTTAATAAAAAAATAAAATTTAATGCAGAAGATCTGGAAGAGCTTAAAGAAGAAAAGCATTTCGGGAAACGTTTTTATTTACTTGAAACAACTACATTATATGTACAAAATAAATTATTTAAATCTATGGTGGTCATGACCTTAAAGGTAGTTGGGGTTCACTTAAAAAGAAAAAAAAAAAAATTATAACTACATTCCAAAACTGCTAGCCGAGTATGACAGACCCGAAGAAAATGGCCAAAAATTAATTGAGGTAAATGCTATTAATGCTGTAGAGCCATTTACATAAATCCGTCACAATTGAATAATTCAGATGAGACAAAGCACTAAGGAATAAATAAATGATTATAATACTGGATTATTAAGCGTGGTGAACTGCTCTCAAATCAAAAATAGAAGAAATGGATCAAAATGGGTTTCAATATAGCCAAGTTATCTTACAGATCGTTCAATAAATGATTTAAAGAATAGAGATAAAGTAAAGCGGAAATAAGTTAACACCTTCATGAAAACGATAGCATATGGTTGAATCACCTCGCACCAAAGAAAACTGGATATTACAACCTCTTGAAGAAAATCTCTGATTCTACGAAAGTCTGTATGGTGGAAAATCGAATCTGACTCTTCCACTAACATCAAAAAGTATTTAGAAAATAACACTCCTTTACAAAAATAAATTGATCGGTCATCATGGTGGTGGGATAGAACACCTATGAATCGATATTTAAAGGTAAAGGCGAGAGGATAATTAAGTCTATCATACAAAAACAAAAACTGTATTAAATTAATCGAGGCAGTTGGTGGGGTAAAAATCATGAGGATTTTCACGGCTGGCGACAAAAAATGCATTAGTGGAATTGTAGCGCTCGTTTCTAAAAATAAATGCATTTGATATTTCAATTCAATTCATCTGAGATGCTACACCAAAATATGTTTAAAGATCTTTAGATCACTAACAACGTAGTAAATACAAAAATTCGATCATATTAAAAACCACGGAGGTCAAAATTCTTTATGTCGCAAATATAGCAAAAATATTTTCATGGTATCTTATTTTAATAATTAGAGAAAATCTTCATCGTGGAAAATTAGGCGTAAAGTGTTAGGTATTCAATTTCATGATAATCATGTTGAAAAAAACAGCGAAATTAATAATTTTATATAAAATGAATTATTCAATATTCATCAGGTGTACCTTCGATTTAATAAGGTTGTAATAAAGGTGAGCATAAAAGTTTATATGTGTTTTAACATTAAAATAAATTTTCTTAAAGTATAAGTCAAAAGGGTAAGTGAATTCATGTAGTCAACAGCGGATACCACCCAATTATGTAATATATGTTATGTGGTGAAAATGAAGACTATAGAAAATATTCATACCTGCTGTTATAAACCTAAAATGATTTTATTACATTACTGCGGTAATGACATATCAAGTTAATCCCTCAGATCAATATGTTATAAATATCATTAAAGGTGGACCAGTAAATAAATACAAAGCCCGAATAATCATATCAAAAAATTTTAGTTGAGATTTAGTGCATCTGGAAATGACGCCAATAGGTAACAATTAATAATTTATTCAGACTACTAAGACACAAAGCGTATTTCAATCGCAAACACAAATGTCGGCGGAGCCATTACCACCCAATGATATAGTTTTATGAAATATGATTATAATGTTGCCATGCAGAAATTTCTTATAGTTATATGTAAAATTTAATTAACTAACAGGTATGAACGGATTAGCTATGATGCAACTAATTACTATACAAGATAACCTTTGGAAGAAGCATTATTAGTATATTACGTTATCATTAATATTAAAGAGTTGGTACTATTAGTGAATGATTATCAATTGAACCTTGGTTATATATATTATAAAGTGAATGAAAATCGATGGAATTGCCAAAGTATCACAATAGAAATTAGAAAATCAATTTAATGCAATTAGGTATAACAATGAAAAAGTTTTCAAAATGGGCAATGGAATGTTCGAAAAAGTCATAAAATTATTGGGAACATATAGAAATTGGAGTGTTTCAACGTTAGTTATGATTACATATTCATTTCTTATATTTTGCGTATTACTTAAACCATTTGGTGAAGGAATAAAGACATATAATGTGGAGCTAAAGGGGCACATAAACACATTTTAGCCGTAATTTAAAAAGGGTAAGAAAGGTCTTTACGGCCACCTAACCCGTATTAATTATTATTATGAAGAAGTAATATTGTGTATTAGAAGTTGATAATACATTCAATATGAAATCAACGAGGAAAATTGAAAAGAAAACACCTTGAATGACATAACGTAAAGTATTACAATTGCATTTGTATTATAATAAGTTGAAGAATCTAAGCTAAAAAGAAAGAAGAAAAAGCGTGTTGAAATTTTGATGTAGGACATGTTACCATCTAAAAATATGCATTATAAAGAAGTATATACACGGATAATGTACACTATGGGTGTATACCAACCTAGATTCATCTAGCACAAGATCCTCAATACGCCCGAGAAAGTCAAATCTATAAGTGCAACCTATTTTGATGCAACTTTAAAGTTGCACCTAGAAAACAATCCTCAACACATGAAACCAATTTGAAATTAGATAGATCTAGGCGATTCTGGTTGGAGGCATCAATTACACATTTTGGTGTAGAATTTTTAATATATTTTTAGAGATGTAAAATGAATCTATTTAGTTTCAGTCATGTCTTTACTTTAAAGAAAAATCTATCAACAGTTAATTTTATGACTAATAATAAATATATCAAATATTAATATAGTCATTTTTAAATATGCTAAATGCTTCAATATATTAACTTTTTGGTCATTTGATTTTAATTTCCATGATTACCTCCATTCGTGGATAATGGTAATGACAATAACTATAATGATGAAAATGATAAATATTTTTAGATAAAATGACAACTAATAGTGTTTGAATGAAAATGTGAATAATGAGAGCGCTCATGTTGCAAATAGTCTTCATTGTGATCAATCTCAAAACCTTTTATTACTATTCTTATTTCTCCCTTGATAGTTTTTGTTATCTTTTCCATCGCCGATTATATGAAAAAAAGAAATTTAAGTAGTAAAACCATTTTAATGTTGCTCAATTTGTTGATAAACATATTCACCTTTCTCTCTTTCTCTGTCTTCAACACTTCAATGCTAACTGCAAAGTCATCTACATTGTCAATAACACACCATTCTTACTAAAATCAGCCCATGTTAATCCAATCACTTTAAATTAATCTATCGTCATATATCCAGTACATCAAATCATAAATCCTTTCTTCATTTAAATCAAATACATTTAATGCAATCAATCAAAATAAAATTAAGCCAACACGCATTGAAAATCAATGCACCTAAATACGTCAATGAAATAAAGTTAAAACAACTGCATATACTGTGAAATCAGCCATTTATAGGAGAAATCAAATGATTAAAATGCCATCTACTGCAGTAATGCACATTTAAGTGAAGCAATCCAAATAGTAATAAGACAAATGCCATTGTGGAGAATCAATAAAATACAGTGCGGCAATTAAATATAATTATAAATGGCAGTCTAAGTGAAATCAACACATCTAATTCAGTAATAAAACAATGACAGGAACAATCTTGCCTACCATGGAAATAATGTGCCTGGTCTGAAAACAATGTATATCATTAGAAACAATGTCTACACAAAAATTGATGCATCTAGCGCAAATATTAAAGAAGAGTTATAAATCACTATCTCCAACAGAAATCAATCAACCAGTACAGAAATATTCTTCCTCTGCACCAATCATCATATCTATATCCCATCCATCTCTTATTTTTAAATCTCTATCTCACCCCTACTTCCCATGCTCTCACTCCTTAATCCACGATGAAATAATTAAGAATACAATTTTACCATTAGCTGGGTAAAGAGCAAAATCAAAGTGTTAAAGTATTCTCCTTCATTTATATTGTATATCTTGTCATACAGTTCATAGTATGACCAACACTCAATTCAAGTCGTATGAAAAAGTTCTCATGATCAAAGTTCTGAGTTGACTTATTGTGAGCCTGTGTAAAAACTACCATTAACGATTTTCCGACACGGGATTAAAACTAGGACCAGTTAAAATTGCCTTTCTTCAGTACTCCTGTGGTCCAAAGCTTAATTAAAAATAAATTTGTTTTAATAACAATTTATTTAAAAAGAAGGAGGGTGGGGGCATGACCACGCCACCCATCCTTTTATATCATATAAGGAACCATATATAAATAGATATGGGGAATAAACCATACAAACCGTGTGTACACAATCCAGCAATATATAAAATGCATGTGATTGTACATTAAAAACGGGCGGGGGTTATTATTACTTACCACCGCGCAGTACAGTTACATAAGTATTTCATAGACGACCCATAATTAGTTTCAAAAAAATATTATTTTTAAATTCGAATAGTTAGTGACCGCCCAATACGATAAAACCCCATGTGTGTGTGTTTATAATACTTCTTTATTTTGGAAAATGAATTACAGTCCCCGACCTCTCTTAACAGAATATAATTCTATTACCACCATGATAGACAGTAAGTCATAATTTTATTTAAACAATTTTACAGTCATGAGCAAGAATATGTGAAGATAGACACGATTTTTAAAGGTTTGATACCCTGATTTAGCATTGACACATTTTGAATCCAGGAAGATGCCTGATTCCCGATTTATGTCTTTTTTGATTTTGATTGTAACTGGAACTTCATAGTAGGAAAGAAATGATGAACCTCGTGAAGTTAACTTTAGAGCGAAATTTGACTTTTGTCAATGATTGGGAGTACATGTCGTTTAGCTACTCAATACAGATGCGATGGTTGATACTGTTTCTATCAGGGTTTTCCTACACTGTACTGCAAGTGGATTGGCACTAGTATTGATTTGCTGTGTGAAAATTAGTTTCACCATCTTTCGCTACAAGATTTATGGTGTTTTCAGATTGACTACGAGTTGTCAACCTTGACAAATGGCATTGCTCAGGGTATATGATGCTTCTGGATTCCATGTACCTCTTCATTGTTCTCTTTGAATACGTATGTCTTGAATCTGGATTGTCCCATGAGTTGTGGGATCTTGCTTTGTGTTGTTATTGATACTTCAGTACATAGTTGTATCTTCTGTAGAATTCCTTTATACCACATTGGCGGATACTCCTTTTCCATCTCTTATTATTTTGAATCCTTGTTTGCAGGGATTGGTGAGACCTCTTATTTGCTACTGCTCCCATTATGGTCATATTGATAGGTCTTTCTTGCTTATGAAGTTACGCGATGGAACATCTCTTAAAGTATGCCTACGTGAATGTTTCTCATATCTATATATATATGCTGTCATAGGAAAACACATCCATATACATCTCTTCTTACGGCACATGATACGGCAGCCTACACCATCTTGACTTCCCAAGGCAGGAGATGTAGTCCCTCTCTTGGATGAGCTCTGTCATCAAATAGCGTATTTCCATAAATTCAAATCCTTGTTCATTTATGTTCCTCTTTATTTCAGCTACAATTGTTCATTATGTTCTTTTCACATCTGGTGAAATGCAATTCTAATTCATTACAGTAAAGGTCTTGGTTGAGGTATCAGATTTTACTGGTCAATATATATATCATTATCTTTCTCAATCACCCTCTCTCCCCATCTCTCTCTCTTTCTCTCTTCCCCCTTCTCTCCCTCTCCCCCATAATATCTCTCTTTCTCTCCTTTTACCTCTCTCTCTCTCTCTCTCCATCTTTCATATCACTCCTCTCTCTCTCTAGGAACCAACATCTACACTAGAATCAGTATTGCTCTAGATAAATTCAAATAGGATTATAAGTAAATAGCCGACACTAAAATCAATACATTTAGTGCAAACAGTCAAATAGGTTGAAATCCATCTCGTTAATTAAATCCATCTAGTGCAAGTAATCAAATATAATTATAAATTGACATCTAAATTGAAATAGTTACATTGATTACAAACAATCAAGTGTATTGGAAATCTACCTACCTTTGAGAAATCAATACCATACGAATAAGAGTAATCAAATATCATTAGAAATAATATCTACATAAATCTAGTGCATCTCTAATTATAATTAATCAAATAGTTAAAATCCTATCTCCATATCAATCCATCTCTGGAAATATTCATCCCTCTCTCAACCTCTATCCATATCTATATCCTCTCCATCTATTCATTTTTGTCTCTCTATCTTGCCCCCCTAAACACATCATTACTCCCATATATATCAATCTCTTTCAATCGCCCTCATCTCTCTCTTCTTCCCTCTCTTACACCTTCCATCTATCTATCTTCCCTTATCTCCCTCTCCCCATTCATATCTCCTTCCTCCTTTCTATCTCTCCCTCTCTCTCCATCTTCGTGTCTCTGCTCTCTCTAAACCAACATATACACTAAAATCATCATTTACTCAAATAAATCAAATAGGATTAGAAATGCATATCTGCTTGAAAATGTCATTAGTGAAAACAATCAAATAGGATTAGAAGCAATCTACATTGAAACCAATTCATCTCTTTTACAAGTAATCCAAATAATTATAAATTGAAAACATAAATTGAAATCAACAAATTAGGTGTAAGTAATCAAATTGTATTAGAAATCACCACCTACAATAAATCAATACATCTGTGAGTAATCAAATATCATTAGAAATAAATATCACTAAAATAGATACATATAGTGCAAATAATCAATGAATTATAAATCACCATCTCCATATCAATCCATCTAGTGTAAATATTTTCCCTCTCTCACACTCACATACATATCTATATCCCCTCCATCTCTTCTTTAATGTCTACTCTATCTCACCCCTAACCCCACACACTCTACTTAATCCATATATATCAACCTCTTTCATACAATCCCCTCTCTCTATATCTCACTCTTATTTCCTCCTCCTTTACCTTCCATCTATCTATCTTCTCTCCCTCTCCCCATCTCCCTCTCCTTTCCTTATTTTTCCTCTCTCCCTCCTCTCTCCATCTTCTATCACTCCTCAACTCTCTCTCCACCTTTCTCTCTCTCTCTCTCTTTCTTCTCCCTCCCTCCCTCCCTCCATTCATCTCTCTCTCCCTCCCTCACCACTCTCTCCCGTCTCTCTCTTCCTTCCTCTCTTTCCTTTCTCTTTATCTCTCTCTCCCTCTCTCTCTCTGTCTTACTTACCTTTCTTCTTTCTCTCTCTCCCTCTCTCTTATATCTCTTCTCTCTCTCTGTCTCTCTTCTTGTCTCTTTATGTATTAAACATACATGCTCTCTCTCTATCTCTCCTTGTCCACTCCTTCTATCTCTCTCCCTTCTCTCTCTCTCTTCTTATTTCCTACATCTCTCCCCCTCCGCTCCATCTCTCTTATCGATCCCTCTCTCCTCCTCTCTCTCAAATCCCTCTCCCTCGACCTTCCTCACTCTCTCTCCTAAATCCCTCTCTCTTCCTTGATCTCCCCTCTCTCTCTTTCTCTCTCTCTCTCTCTCTCTTCCCTCCAATACTTTCTCTTCCCCATCCTCTCCCTCCTTCCTCTCTCATCCTTCCTCTCTCTCATTTCTCTCCCCGGCCTCTCTCTGTCTCTTTTCCCTCCAATCCTCTCTCTTCCCCCATATCTCTCTCTCTCTCTCTAATCTTCCTCTCTTCCCATCCCTTTATTTCTCCTCTCTCTTTCAACCCCCTCTCCCTCTCATACATTACATTATTTCTCTCCTTCTCTTCTTCTCTCCCCTTCTTTCCATGCAGCATCTTACTTTGTCTATCTCACCCCTACGCTTATACACACTCTCTCTCCATCTCTCCCTTATCACTCTCTCTCTCTATTTCTTACCGTCTCTGCAGCTAATGAACACAAATATTCGTAAATATAAAGCGGTGTAAGTAAATATGAAAAGAGTTTATTACTTACCATACCTCTAGTTGTTATCCTTTTATTTATTTACCATACCCTTTCTTTACTATGGTATTTGACCCTAGGCTTGTTGCATAATTGAATTTTTATTTATAATCCCATATTTGATATATTATTGTTGTTACATGCGTCTTTACATACCTCTTTTATATTTATTTTATTTACTACATACCTCTTTATACCTATTTTAATTGATTATAGTATTAAGTATACGAGCTTCATCTAAATAAAACCTCTTTTAAATTTTTTAAATAAAAGGTTTATGGAATAAATATAAAAGTAAATTTGTTATTACATACATCTAGTTTATATATATTTTTGTTGTTGCCATAGCTCTGAAGTAAGTATGAATTATTTACAAATATTTAATTAAAGAATATTAAAAGATTTTAGTTTTGATTGTTTATGTTGAATTAACTCTTTCCTTTTATTTGAGGAATGGTATTGATTTTAGTAAAGAGAGGTATTAAAGTTGTTTAAATTTGCTTAATTTGGAAATTCAATGTATTATTTTTTGTTAAAGGTAAATTTATGATCCATTCAAGTCCATAAGTATGTGACAGAATGCAGTATATGTTTCTGTACCATGATGAAATTTTCTTTTTAATTCTATTTTTTTTAAAATTTAAATCTTAGCCGACATTTTGTATAAGGAGCGTGACCATACCTAACATAAAGGGGACAAAATTGGGTTGTAGATATTGCCTCTTGGTGCAATTAAAAGTGGTTACACATACATGGTTACAATGGAAAGTTATAATTTAATACGATTATAAAGATTCTAAATTTTATAATGGATAATGTTCCATCTATTACCTCTTTAAAAATTGTAGGTATATTTATAGGTTATGTAAAAGTGGAAAAGTAAATATGGAAATATGATATGTGTAGTATATCGAGAAATAAAAAACATAATTATATGTTTGAGCATTGATTTAAAAATACGACCATAAGGTTGAAGTGGAAAATACGATGTTAGTAAATGAAGGAACAAAATTATGAAGTATGGTACATGGGACATAAGTCAAATATGCAGTGCAAATCTACAATTAACGTTATATGTGATTTTGTTATAAGTTATAAAGTTAATTTTGTGGAGTTGTATGAATATAATATTTTCATACATGATAATTTATTTAGGTAAATAAATTTCAAACTTTATATCCACGGGATTAATGGAGAAGAACTAATTCACTAGGGAATATTAAAAGTGAATTCACCTTAAAAGTTTATAAGTAAAGTGGAATGACATATTTTACCATATGGCTGGAATATTATTACTCTAATTATGGTTAAAAGAGTAATCAACACTATTGTGGTAGATTAAGTGTTAAAAGTATAGTATGACAAGGAAAAATTGGATGCTAGTATTTGGTAAAGTTACCAGGATGATTTTCAAGTCATGTATATTTAAGTCATGACTAAAGTATTTTGTAATAAGCATATTTTAGTTCATGTACATGGAAAATAATGAAGTGGTAAGCTTAAGTACGAATTATAAATACAGTTTAAATAGTTGGTTTAATAATTAATTGGTTTAGTAATTGTGGACTATTTCATATTAAATAGTGTAATGTGGACTCATTACATTGAATGAATGAATGAAGGGATAAATAAAAAATTTCCCTGGTGAGTTAGCTAAGGTAGAATTGAAAACCTAACAATTGTTTTTTTTTTTTTAAATTCATGGGAAAATAATTATGAAAATTATCATGCATGGATAAGAATCTAATGGAACACAATTATTTTCCTCAATATATTATAATCCATTTATCAAATAAACCATGGTTTTAGGTTGTAATTGGTCTTTATTAGAAACCATGTGTTGTTTATATAAACTATGGGTTGATTTCTAATGATTAGTGAAATTCACATATAGATATAATTGGTGAATCATCATTGGAATTAGTAAAGCATGAACATACAATTAAAAGTAAATGTACAAGTTTTGGTGATTCTTTAAAAAGGGGAAAATTGTGCCAAATTCATTTTGATGTATTCTTGGGAATGTAACGAATTATAGTAATAGATTACATATATCACTATAAAAGAAATATGTACTCACACTATAAAATTATGCTGGTGTAAATTTATTAAATTTAATTTCCCTGAGTATTAAATTCAAAGACAGGGTAATAGTGTGAAATCATACAGCTACAAACTGGGAGAAAGGAGGATGAACTGTATTTGGATTTGGGTGTGGGGGAAACCCATCAGATCCAAATTTATTCATGTAAGTTTTGAACTAGTGAATAAAATTGACGAAACTTGAAAAAAGAAATGGAATAATGAAACATAAAGTTGTACACTTTAGAGATATTGTCAGTAGGAATATGAATTTCATAAAAGAGGTTAGAGAAAAAAAATTTCATGTGTGAAGTAGGAATTGAATTATAGACATTATTAATTGATTGGCTAACAAAAGAAAACAATGCGAAGGTACTGGAAGTACAACTATGAACTGAGAAAGGGTAAGCATAACCATGCATATGATATAGTTGTTTTCTTTCATTCATAAATACTAATGAAAAGTTATAAATTTGTTTAGCCAAGTGTGTAACAGGAAATTGTACACTCCGGGAACAAGGAGAAAAAGGTGAAAATAAGTGCAGATAAATCACCTGGAAAATCAAGAAAAACCGAATTGGACTAAGTTTGCGTGAGAAGAAAATTTCACTGAAAAACAAGAAAGGATAAGTAGTTGTAGTAAAAGTACACTAAACTATTATGAACCTGAACAGTTTGACTAATAACTGAATTTCTTGAAATTATTGAAATTCAGAATGTTATTATGGATTATCAATTATATGTATCTGATATTACTTACATAAATTGGTATGAATTGTGGACAGTGAGAAAACGGAATAAAAGATGTTCCAGACAGACTTCTTGTAAAGAAGTAGGAAAAAAATCAACTTCGTAATGTATCAGTAAATAGAGTGGAAGCAGAAGAGTACTCTGACGAAAACTGATTAAAGCCAGGAGCAAGGACGAAGGAGAAATCTTCGTCAAAGTTGAAAAATCAACGTTAACGTGTAACACCGAGGAAGGTGTTGGATAGGGGGGAACCAGTGGCTTATAAACTAGCCTTACCCTTGCATATTAAAGTTCATGATGTGTTTCATATCTCCTTATTGGAAAAAATTATGTACATGATGCTTCTCACATTATTGATTGGAATGTGAATCAGGTGGAACAGAAAGGAAATTCTTTCCAGAGCCGCTTCAAATTTTGGAGCGGGAAAAAATTGAACTGCGAAATCAAACAGTAGCCAGGGTAAAAGTGCAATGGAAACACTTTACGGCTGAAGAAGCTACATGGAAAAGAGAAACTGAGATGATGGAAAAGTATCTATCTTTATTTTCAAAATGAACTATAGTAGTTAGTTGTTAACACTGAGGACGGTGTTTGTTTTCAGAGAGGGAATATGTAACACCCCCAAGTTCTATGCTTTTCAAATTAGACATTTGAACTTAAGTCCAAAGGGGAGTAGACCCTAATGGATAATTATTGTGTGGATGTAGTTAATTATTTATTTATGAAAAATAAATAAAAGGTTTATGTGTGCACTATGACCAAAGAAGATTTTGAGATCACTTGCCTAATCCATGAGGTTATGGAAAGAGGTTAAGACTTTCTCCAAAATCTTTCAAAGAGCCTTGAAGAAATTATTTCTAATTTAGATTTTTGAGGAAAAATCTAAATTCCCCAATGATGAGGAAAGTAGTTGGGAAGAAATAAAAAGCTGGAAAAGCATAAAGCAGCTTTAAAGTCACTAATTAAGAGAAACTTAGGCAAACAGAAATAAAAACATCCTGAAATTTTGGACGTAGAATTGGAAACAGGCTTTGAGGAGAGCATAGCTTAAATAAGCTGCTCCAGAACAAATTGAGGTTAGTCTGTCCTTGGAGGATCTCAGCTCTGGGGTGAGTTCTGGAGATAGAAGAACTCTAAGGTTGGGAGTACTGGTCATAGTATCGGTATGCATGCATAATTTTGGAGATTATTTTCAGTCTGTATTAAGTATATCAAGGTTATATGAATTGTTATGTTAAAATTTCTTATCCAAATTTTAGATTGACTGTTTGTTCAGTACCTCATGCAGTTACAAACTAGATCTAATAGCTAAAAATTCAGTATGTTAATAACAGGGAGAAAATTAAGTAGGGATCGATGGTTTGGATCTGGGGATAGGTACCCTGTAGTAATAAAGTGTAAAGATGATAGATCATCTTAATGTCTAATCTAATAGCAAATTTAAAGTTGTAGCTTGCTGTCTTTTAAATGAAAATTTAGTTGCTGTGTTGTATAAACATAAAATTTTAATAAAACTGTAACTAGGAACAGCAAGTAGAAAACAACTAAACCTATTATAGAAGTATTGATTTCAGTATAATAGCCGTACTACAGTGACAAGAATTGTAGAATTAAGAATTTAAACTGTTCTATTACATGGAAGTTTAAATATATGAAACCAAAAATTAAATCCTACTAAGTACTAAGATCTGAAATTAGTGAGTATAAAATATCAAATTCGGTTTCATTACTTCCATTTGATTGAAGAAAAATGATCTATATTCTATATTTCCAAGGGAAGAGTTTAATATACACCAGAATTACAAATATGCTGAATAATTATAACAATAATATAAGGAAAGAGTCCTATTGAACATCTACTTATGTGTGATAAAAGTATGTGTGTAAGAGAAGAGTGAAAGCATATTTAAAATACTGGAAAAGAGCATCTATCCACCTTCAATATAAACTGCTGTAAAAGTAGTTGAAGCAAAGGAAGTTAAATGAATATATGTAGATGTATATGTATATGTATATACCTATACATAGATGCTGAAACTCTATAATTATAGATGCTGAAAAGTCTATAAAGCTTGCTAACTGAAAATTAGAGGAAGGGCATATTGATTCGTGTGTTGGAAAAATGAGGAACAAAATTCCGAGAAATGCAAAAAGAAGTGTATATATATATATATATATATATATATATATATATATATATATAAGTCGACTACGGCCACGATAAGAAATAGAGTCAAGCTAAATTTTCTCATGGGAAATCTTACAATAGTAAAAGTAAAGAATACCTATAATTACCGAAGCTATGATCATAAACAAAGGAAAAGGATGATTTTTTTTTTTTTTTTTGTGTATGAGAGACGGATTTAACCCAACAACCCTACTAGTAGAGGGCTAGAGGCATTCTCCAAGCCATAAATAGGGCCAAAAAAACATCAGAGAACTAGGCTCCTGAAACTAGAATAGGGAATCACGTCATAAAAGGATGCATCGAGTTTAATACAATTAAATTAATAACCACACCCTGGCTATTTGTAGAGTCCAACCCCTAGGACTTCCCAACTATTAGTCACATAGACTCAGTTTCACCTAATTTAATACATATATTTATCTTTTATTTATTGCACCAAGAGGCGCTCTACAACCTGGAAGATATATAGTGATGTGTAGATGTAACGTGTGTCCTATAAAATTTTGATATGTCGGGTCTACAGAGATGTAGATGTAACGTGTGTCAGTGTAAACTTTGATATGTCGGTTTCTCCAATATATATAGATGTGTAGATGTAATGTATAATGTAAACTTTTGATATGTCATGTCTGATATATGAGAGATTTGTAGATGTAATGAGTAATGAAAACTATTGATATGCCTGAAAGGATGTGTAGATGTTGTGTGAGTAATGTAAACTTTTGATATATTTACTATTTTAATACCATGGGCTGAATACCATGGCCAAATACCATATTTATAAAAGAGGTATGATAAATAAATAAAATATAAATAAACCATAGATATGGTAAATAAATAAAATGTCTTTTTATATTTACTCCATAATCCTATTTATATTTAAGGAACACTCAAAAAGTGGTTTTATTTAGGTAAATCCTGAGCTAAATACCACATGCCAAATTATTATTAATACCATGCCAAAAAACATTATTAACCCTAATTTTAATATTAATAATATTATTAATTCTAATATTCGCATTATTATATTATAATATTAATATTATTAAATTTAATTAATGTAAACTTTTGATATGTTAGAGTGTGTAGAAATGTACCACTTTAATACCATGGGCCAAATACCATATTTATAAAAGAGGTATGGTAAATAAATAGAATATAAATAAACCATAGGTATGGTAAATAAATAAACATCTTTTTATATTTACTCCATAATCCTATTTATATTTAGGAACACTCAAAAAGTGGTTTTATTTAGGTGAATCCTCAGCTAAATACCATGGGAAAACTTAAAATACACTATATGCATTAACAATAAACATGTAAACGTAAATGTAAAAATAATGTTTAATATTTAACATTTAAAATTTAATCTAATTAATCTAATGTAGACTCTAATGAAAAATCACTTCTCTCCCTACATATATAAATTTAACACAGTGGGCCAAATGCCATATTTTTATGTTTCTCTTGCATTTTATATTGGAGGGAAAAGAGAGAGAGGGAGAGAGAAGAGAGATGGGGGAAGAGAGAGGGAGGTAGGAGAGGAAGGGAAAGAGAGGAAGGAAGAGAGAGGGAGGGAGATAGGAGGAGAGAGGGAGGGATATAGAGATGGAGTTGGAGGGTGAGAGAGGGAGGGAAGAAGAAATACATAGAGAGAGCGAGAAGTGGAGAGAGAGAGGGAGTGACAAGGGAGAAATAGAGAGAGTATGTGTATGTTTGGGGTGAGATAAAGAGAAAAATAAGGAGAGGTGGAGGGAATGGGGGGAGAAGGAGAGAGGCAGTGATATAGTAACATAGTTGGAGGTTGAAGAGAGGGAGAGAGAGAGAGATAGATGTGGAAGAGAAAGGGATAGAGGGGAAGGAAGAGAGAGAGGATGTGAGAGAGTGGAGAGGGAGGGAAAGAGAGATGGAGTTGGAGGGGGGAGAGAGGGATGATGGTTTCTTGCACTTGATGCATTGATTTCAGTGTGGATGGTGATTTCTAATGTAAAGTTTGATAGATCAAGAGTAATGTAAACTTTTGATATGGTGATTTCTAATCCTATTTGATTGCTTGCACTAGATGCATTGATATCAGTGTAGATGTTGGTTTCTAATCTTATTTTCTTACTTGCACTAAATGCATTGATTTCAGTGTAAGTACAGATAATATCAAACTCTGGATCCAGAGTAATGTATTTACATAGGGAGGAAGAAGTGCAGAGAGAGAGGGAGTGACAAGGGAGAAATAGAGGAGTATGTGTATGTTTGGGGGTGAGATAAAGAGAAAAATAAGGAGAGATGGAGGGAATGGGGGGAGAATGAGAGAGGGAGGGATATAGTAACATATTTGGAGGGTGAAGAGAGGGATAGAGAGGGAGAGATAGAGAGAGATAGATGTGGGAGAGAAAGGGATAGAGAGGAAGGAAGAGAGAGAGGATGTGAGAAAGTGGAGAGAGGGAATATGATTTCTTGCACTCGATGCATTGATTTCAGTGTGGATGGTGATTTATAATCCTATTTTTCTTGCACTATATGCATTGATTTTAGTGTATATGTTGAGAGAGAGATAGAGTGTGTGTGTGTTTATTGGGGGAGGAAAGAGGATTGGAAGGCAGAGAGAGAGAGAGAGAGAGAGATAATTGGATTGCAAAGAGAGAGAGAGAGAGAGGAAAAGATATAGGAAGGTAGGAGAGGAAGGACAAGAGATAGGACATGAGAGAGAGGAAGAGAGTTATGGGGGAAGAGAGAAAATTGGAGGGCAAAGAAAGAGAGAGAGGGGGGGAGAGAGAGGAAGGACGAGAGAGAGGAGGAGAGAGGGAGGGAGTTAGAAGGAGAGATGAAGTTTGAGTGGAAGAGAGGGAGGGAAGGAGGATTACATAGAGATTGAGAAGTGGAGAGAGAGAGATGAAGTGACAAGGGAGATATGGAGAGAGTGTGTATATGTTTTCGGGTGAGATAAAGAGATAAAGAAGGAGATATGGAGAGAAGGAGAGAGGGAGGGATATAGTAACATAGTTTTAGGGTGAAGAGAGAGGGAGATATATATGTGGGAAATAAATGGAGAGAGAGGAAAGAAGAGGGAGGATGTGAGAGAGTGGAGAGATGGAGAGAAAGAGAGATGTAGTTCAAGGGGGGAGATAGGGAAGTAGATGGTGATTTATACTCCTATTTGATTTCTTGCACTAGATGCATTAATTTTAGTGTAGATGTTGATTTCAGTATAGAGGAGGAGATATGGAGGGAAATAGATATGTAGTTGGAGGGGGGAGAGAGAGAAGATGATTTCTTGCACTCAATGCATTGATTTTAGTGTGGATGGTGATTTCTAATCCTATTTTTCTTGCACTATATGCATTGATTTTAGTCTATATGTTGAGAGAGAGAGAGAGAGAGAGAGTAACATAGTTGGAGGGTGAAGAGAGAGGGAGATATATATGTGGGAAAGAAATGGAGAGAGAGGAAGGAAGAGGGAGGATGTGAGAGAGCGGATATATGGAGGAAAAGAGAGATGTAGTTCGAGGGGGGAGATAGGGAAGTAGATGGTGATTTATAATCCTATTTGATTGCTTGCACTACATGCATTGATATCAGTGTAGATGTTGGTTTCTAATCTTATTTTATTACTTGCACTAGATCCATTGATTTCAATATAGATGTTGATTTCTAATCTTATTTGATTACTTGCATTAGATGCATTGATCTTAGTGTAGATGTTGTTTTGTAATCTTATTTGATTGTTTGCATTAGGTGCATTGATTTCAGTGTAAGCACACAAAATTATTAACAATTTACATTAATATTTGTGTTATAGTAAATCAACCTATTAATATTGAAGAGAAAGAGAGACAATGTATGATGTTTAGTACAATAGTTCAAGCTAAATATTTAAGTGGTTTATTATTTCAATTGTCCTTTTCATATAATTGATATGAAAAGATGACAAAACTAACAAGAGTGACAATAAGAATAGTAAAAGAAAATAATTTGAGATTGATCAAAATGAAGACTTTTTGTAATTGACTACACTCCTATTATTTTCATTTTCTATCATTCAACACTATTACATTGTCACTTTGCATTCAAAAAAATTATTTTTTCATTAAAGTTATTAAAAATATTTATCATCTTAAAAAACTGAGGTAACTAAGAAAATTTTAAAATTAAAACGGCCAGATAAATACATATTTGGCATATATAAAATTATTATATTTATATTATCTATATTTGCATATTATTAATAAAATTAATCATATTTTCGATAGATTTTCCTTGGCCGCACATGTCTGAAACCAGCCTAGATCCATCTTAACTTTGGATCTGTCAAGCGCCGAGGGATCAAATCTCTCGAGGTGCAAACCTTTCCTCAAGTTTTGCACTAAAAAAAGAGGTTTGCACCTCTAGAGATTTGATCCCTCTCAGCGCTTGATAGATCCAAAGTTAAGATGGATCTAGGTTGGTTATTATAATATTTAATTATAATATCATAACTCCTACCATGGAGTCATGGGCCCTTCATACTCTTTTGGTCTTAGTCCACAAACAACCATTATCTTCTTATTTATATTCATAATTAAAAATGTTTACCACTTCAAATATATGCATATAAAACATAACAATGAAGACACACTAACCCCAACACATAAATACACATCCATATGGGTGTATCGCCCCAGAAGAAACTCTCATATCACTAGCCTAATAATTAAAATCATCATAGCCATTACATAGGTGCACTACCCTTGATCAAATTCATAACCTGGCCCATTTCTCTAACATGTGCATAAAAAAAGTCATACCGACCTCATAATTCATAGGCTCGCCAATCAATGCATATCATACATAGTTATTGCATTAATCATTCGAGGGTGAAACTAGGGGTGTTGCATTACCCTTCCCCTTAGAATAACACCATCCTCAGTGTTCCTTTGTCTTTATCAATACACATATACTACCACATCAATGGTTTTCACTACTTCTATAGTTTAATTCTCTTCATGTCTCATAATATTCCTTCGATTACCTCGAGATACACCCAAGGTCTTAGTTGTTTAGCATACACCTACAACATTCAACAATTGAACATAGATGTTATGATCATGTTTACACAACTAGTATTCTATATAGAATAATTCCAATTCATAATTGAAGCACATATATTCATAAAAAAAAGAGAGAGAAGGAAACCAAATACTTATATGTATAAGTATTCTTCTGGTTCCTAATGATATCAACTGGCCAAGGTGCCCACCCCAACAATCTCAAACCTACGGACTCACACCTCCCATCCATCTACATCCAAGTAGCCTGCACAACCCTATCAACATCCTAACTAAAGACTCATGCCCCCCATCAATCTTCATCCAAGTCTCTTGAAAACCCCTAGAAGCCTCCAACCTACGGATTCATTCCCCCATCCAAATGCATCCAAATGGCACACCCCTTCTCTACACCTAGCAATCTCTTTGGTCTCATGCTACCACCTCTAGGATGAATTATTTCCGGACAAGGACATTCCTTGATTTTGTGGCTCTAGGAGTTATTGTTCCTCTTTTGGGGCCTCCAGCTACCCTTTAAACCCTCGGGAAACTCATATTGCTCTCTTCCTTATCATTTTTCTTTGGTGAGGTGGATGGTCTTGAGTACCTGCATCGTCGATAAAATAACAACTGTGATTAGTGCACATGTTTACACATCACATATACCACAACATATAACTATCAATCTACATTCAACATCACAAACATTATCAAATTACACTTAAACTACATACATACAAATTACATATTTTCCAATATACCTACTACTGCATAAATCAAATATAAAATTTCATATCAATTAAAAACATAAATTTTTAAGAGGTTCTCCTATTCATGCCCTCTTATATCATGGAATTCAACAACATGGTAGTATTACTTCACAAATTTTCCCATTACTCACTTCTACCTTACTAGCTACCTGCATCTTATAGTGCTACTACCATTCCTTGGTATATTTTTAGCCTTTTATTATTATAGGATTGTGTTGATTTCCATACTGTCTCGAAGAAAGCAAGAGTATATGAAATTGGTTTCTTACATAAAATATCTTTGAGGAAACCCAACCTTGTAGTGAAATATCACTTCCTTTAAAATAGGCTATGATGAACTCAATGGAAATTTATATGCAAAATACAGAGTACATAACACACATGATATTATTGGTTTTATTTTTTGTTTATCAACATATAGAGCACACACACATCAAGTTCAAGTAGAAGAAGATGGTATTAATAGCATGAGATTGAAGAAGAATGACATTTTTCAATGAATATAAGTTGATAACCTATCCTGAGCCATGAGGATAGCGTATTAATTCGAATGAAATTTTTCTTGAGCACACAAAATCATAGAGGAGTTATGTTCTAGGCGATTATGAGTTTCCTAAAGATCGTTTTGTTAAGTAGTGAACTCAAGATAGTGCTCGTGGGAATTATTAGCAAGTAATTGTATTGATACTTTCTTTATTCAAATGTTTTAGCTTGAGTTTGTGTAAAATTATGAAGGCCTTGAAAAAAATACTTTCGCCATCAAATAACAGTTTATGTTGACCCCATGAAAAATTCCCTATGTTTCCAATGCCATCTATTTTATTTTGAATATTGTCTAATTAAGATGATATAGTGCTAGCCACTTCAATGATTTTATTTTGTGTCTATGAATTTAATTTTTGAAGGAAACCTATGTCTTCTCCTAATATTACATAGAAATTTTGAATATTATCCATACTAGTATCCACAATATTATGCATATCAAAAAACTATTCTTGCAACTTAAATTGAATGCCAATTATCTGATGATATTGCTAAAAAAAATAGAATTGGACTGATCTATAACATTTGTTCTTTATATTTTACAACCTTTGACTTTCAGGCAACATTTCTTCTTGAGAATCAATAGATTCTAAGAAATTATGGTTTTCATTAGAGTGATCTAGCAAAGAATCTAACTATTGCTTTATTTTATCCAATTGGTTCACTAAGTGATGATTAGATGACTTCAACTCATTCACAACCCTCTTTGTATATTTATTTGAATGCATTTAATCGATGAAGAAGGCAAGATACACTTTGTGGGAAGAATCATCTAATCCCTTGAGACATTTGAGCATAATAGTTGAAGTGGGACACTGTGAAAGTGGGTGCTTGCTTGATTTAATCTAAAAGAAGTCAGACACATGCGACTCTTGATTTCTTCTCCTCATCATGAATGATATGTTTGCAACTGGATTAAATTGACGTAAACCTTTTTCCAACATGAATTGGACAATAACACTTTATCTTTCTCTGCCAATATATTCATTACACTGTCTGCCAACTCCTTGCCCTTGATATTGTCAAGTGCCTCAATTTCAAACTCACTACCATATGGATGTTGATATTCATATTTATGTTTATATTCATTTCGAGTACTACTTCTTCTCTTACTCTCAGAGTCATCATCATCATTTAATTTTGGCAGGTATGTTTATTTAGGATGCACAAATAGAAGAAAAAACACCTATCAGAATCTGATCCATTGGTTTTCCCTTCCTCTAGCATGTTTAATAAAATTAATTAATAATTAACAACTTCTTAAATAACATTAAGATCAGTTGTGGTTTTCACACGCCTGAGTTACAACCACATAAAATATTTCCAAAATAAATGGTCAATGGAGGGGATATTATTTTTGTTCCTTAACTTCCTGTAGATAGATATGGTGAAATATCAAACTGGTCACTTCACGCCCATAATAGATATGGAATTGTTGCCATAATTCATGCTAGAAGGTCTGTAAATAATAATCCTAATTGTTGGAAATTGGGTTCCACGCTCCCCGTATGTTTCACAGCATGGACTAACTGACGCTTGTGGATCCTAACTCTATCGATTATAGCGGAGACTAACGCCTGCATTTTTTGGTCTAACGACAATCGTGATTCCAACAATTGGTATCAGAGTGACAGGTCTCGAGTTCAAAACTCACCCAGCTCGCGTTGTGGGGGAGATTGTTGGACATTGGGTTCAATGCTCCCCATTTGTTTCATGACATGGAATAACCACCTCTCATGGATCCTAACTGTGGTGATTGTCGTGGAGACTAACACCTGCGGGTTTTGGTATAATGAAAATCGTGATTACAACACTAATTACTAGCTATAATTGGCTAGTAACTATCAACTCTTCATTGGTGGTTGATCTGGCTGATAAAGTGCTAAAAAATACTTAGAAATTTCCTCAAATCATGTCTTAAATATATGTCAGAGGTAATCTGCAAAAATAATGAAGAATATCCTAAGGAGGTGATCCAAATCAACTTCTATCCATGGATAATAGAAATTTAACTAGACTTCCAACCTTGCCATCCACTGTTGGCACATGTGTTATCTATTGTCTAGTTCAAAGTAGAATACTAAATTGACAACACCGAGTAGAGTCAATTCTGGACCTTCATTAGATAAATTTTAGTGAGGACACTCCAACCCAGAACACATATAATCAGTCATACCCTTCTTGAGAAATGTATTATGATGTCAGAACATTATATATCTGCATTTCTCCCATGTGGCTCATGAGCTTGGAAGGGATAAGTATTTCAATTATGTCAAATTAAAATAACTCTAGAGGTAATTTTCTAGGTTGATCCTTAAATTTCAACAATAAATCCCTTGTGTTATTTCTATCTCCGAGGCCTATTGCCTTTGGTACAACCATTTCTTTGCATCAGTAGATATAATGGCATATTGTTTTGTCGCTATTTTGGGTAGGAAATTCAACTACATCTTCCCACTCATCTAGTTCTTTCTGACCTTCCTTATTAGAGTCATTGATAACATTAACAACAAGAAGAAGTGAAGTAGGTTCATTTGGATAACTTACATATTTCTAATTTTCCTCTGGGTCCTTGTATGATTTATAAAATTCACCAGTTGAATTGTAAGGATCAACTTTCGCCAAAAATTCCTTCCTCTTCTTCTTCTTGCTACAAGCCCTCTTGATTCCAGCACAAATGGAGGTTGTGGATACAACCTGATGATTGGTAACATGAAGGGTACTCTCATTCTTTTCAATAGTATCATGGACTATATTCATAGGATTTCCCCTCAAATTAGCATTACTTTTTTTTTTTTTTCAACATGGTATAATACTTCCTCAACATTAAATTCACTAGGAAAAGAGGGAAATTGTTCATAAATTTCCATTTCTTCTCTGCAAATGTCACCAGACTCAAAATACTACTCCATATCATGTGCAACTAGTTTGAGTTGATCAGAGTCACCTTTCCTAAATATCACAATAATTGCAGTGTTGTCTTTGTTCTCCTTTCTATTGACCTCAATATGTGTCATTTATTCATCCATAAATGGAAAATATAGCTCTTGAACACTATGAGCTCAAATGTTTTTTCACATGGTTCATCAAGAGTCGTTCTTAACTCAACAACTAAATATAACTCCTCACCTTTTATTTCCCTATCCTTTAATAAGTTTTCAAATTTGATTCACAAATTTTCACATCACTGACAATGCCATTAGATTTTATGATGTACGTCAAATAAAGAGAGATTTTTTGAATATGATTAAGATTTAAAAATATATTTGGTTTGACTTTCATACCGATGGATAACTTGAATCTTGATTACATGAACATTGTTTCCAACATCTAAGTTTTTCACAGAAACACCCCTGCTAGGGATTTTAGTTGTGCTTTGTATCTTGAAGTTTCTAATAGTTACATTTGATTTTGCATCTACTTGACCTGGTATTTAGAAAATTTAATATAATTTATTAAAAATTTTAGTGACCTTACCAATGTACATATGATTTACATATTCATTAGTCTTATTACTCGCTTCACATTTATCTCCTACAAACTCATATACAGGTCGTAAGATTCCATTAATCCTTTTCGTTGGCAATGTTGATGTCCCCACATTTAATGAGCTCACATCATTCATTGACCTCCTTGATTGATGTAAAGTTGATGAAATTTCATTAGAAGATAAGTAATTTCAAAAATTACTTGAGAAAGAGACAATATAAATAGAATCAAGTTATTGAGTGCACGTTGTAAAGGCAATGGAGGAGGCACACGTTGGGCTAATGGTAGTATATGTAGCATTGGAAGCTACAATAAATCTTATTAAAGTTTGAAATAGTAAATATTGTGTGAGAAATTTTTGCATCAGATGTACACTCATGGTTTCTAGGGATGTATAGATATGTGCAAATAATTGTCCTAGTAGTGAACATAGAAGAGGATTAACTCTTTGTGGGCTAGTTTAGATTTTAAGAATATAATATTTTTGAAGAAGAAGATGCCAACCAATATGGCCCCACTAGTTAAAAGCTATTACATGAATCGAATTCTGTAAACTCAAATATAAAGTGAAAATGTTAGTTCCTTTAGTTATGCAAACAACTAACTCCATGATCAACTTGCTAGTACATTCCATTCCATATCTATATCTACTAGTAGCCTCTCCAACTCCAAACCCACATAAAATTTGTAACCATCTTTATCTGATTTTTTCATTATATAGGTTAAATTCCCATTTCAAATTTCCAATTTTTTTTTTCATGTGTTGTACAGAATTGTGATCTATGGATAAACTAAATTCCCTAAGTGTGCTGTTTATCACTTAGAACAACAGAGGAAAGAATAACTATTATTTTCTCTAAAACAAGCTGATATATAGAATGGGAAAGGAGCTTACTTGTGATTCTTTCACTTCTCCTTTCCTTCTATCAACGTTGTCATCGCTCTCAATCCAACTCAAGTCGCTATATCAATTCCTACAAACACAAACATAGAACAACAAACAACATACAATATACATATATATACTTATCTTACTCAAATCAAACCGATAAGATCTGAAATACATACATCATTCAAGAATACATTGCACAAGAAATAGAGACATATATATGGGAAAATGAACAACAATATTTATCAAAGAGTAGGAGGAGAAGATTACAACCAATGGATCGATTTGTCTTCAACCTGCTCCAACTTCATTCCAGCCTCATCACATCTAGCATCATCTCCACAACATAACTACTTTCACTCTCTTATCAAATGAGAATCCAACAACATAACTTTGTACAAAATTATTCCTCCAGAGCACTAGGATGAGTACTCAATTTATAGGGAAACTGGTGGTATTTTCTCAATGAATGACTTTCTAATAATAGGTAATACATGTTTCCAAGTCTAGAGGTGTTAGATGGACACTTGGATTCGAAGTATGACACCTATGGACTCTTATAGAAGGGACTGGCCATGTGCAGATTCCCAGAACAATGAGAATTCCGATCCAAGGTGACCAACACACCATTGGGTGTCAGGAAGTGCAATTAAGTGCACCCTTGCATGGAGGAATTGGCAATACAATGCAGTTAGTCCCTTGCAGATGAGGGTTGGTGAGTCAGTAGGTCATATAACATGTACTTCAAACCTTGGAAATATCACAATAAAGGCCATGAATGAAATGTTCTTCACTTAGGGCATATAACAACTGAAGTATAAGGGGGTGATAGACCCTATTTCATTGGTCTTGGGGATGATGTCCAGTTTGACCAGGTCTTGGGGGATGATGCCAAAATTGACCTATAACAGTTTCTCCCCTAAAGCATGAAGTCAAAATAATAATAGTATTTGGATGAGATTCTTTACGATGTGATGAGTAGTAACTGAAGCGGATGGTGACCTACATCAATATTGCAATACATTACATCGTGATATATTTCATATTGATCATGAATTGATTATGGAGGCATTCCCATGATCAACACATAAAATATTTAATAACATGTACATAATTCAGAAAGATGTGTAAATTGAAATGTTTCCCAATATAGACATGCCCAAAGATATAGGCCCATGTTCAAATGACGATCTATATGTAAAGCCATCATACATATGATGTGTACAACAATCCTGAAATCACGACATGGATGGATGAAACTAGATCCGGGGTATTCGTATCTTGTTCATTTAATCATTCAAGTACAAGTGTAACCATGAAAATATATGATTTGAAGTCAAATGTGGGAATACATCATCTGATTAGCATCCAATGATGTGAGCTATTAACAGACATGAGAAAACCACCATTGATGTTAATGGCTCTCAAGGTACTACAATAAAATTTGTAAGGCGTGAATAGATGATTTGATGTCGAACACTAAACAAAATATTTCAGTCAAAGGTCTGGAAGCAAGAAAATTGTCGATGATGCAACAAGCCTTAGGGTACTGGAAGATGTTTCTAAGTAAACTTCCTGGATGATGAGATGATGTCGAAAGGAAGCAAATTTATCACGAAATGAAAGTTATTGATTTCAAAGACGAAATGTGACTTGATATAGCAATGTTTAGGGATGAATGTCATGAAAATGAAGTTTTATGAGTTTTGAAGAAGGATGAGGATTTTAATGGATGACTTCTCTTGAACATAATGGCGACGCTTGAGATGAGTTGGAAACATTGACAAAAAACTGAAGTGAAGGTATGATGAACCATAGTTATGAATGAACCGTCAAGAATGTTACCCAACCCAAATGTCAAAATGATGGAGCGAAAGTGTCATGTTCAAGAACGACCTGCTACCATAAATTGTTTTGTTTCTTTTTCCAAAATTTTCCCTGGTCATTTTTCGACTAGTACCTCTTTATCTTTTAACAAGCTTGAGGAGGACAACATATTATTGATCTATAATTCAACCTTTCAGGAAAATCCATCTCTATTTAATAATTTAACAAGTCTACCAATAAACAAAACTTGATTCTTGTCATGATCGACAAGTCCGTCACTATTTTATTTTTTAACAAGCCTAATGACATTAACATGTTGGTCCTTTTCCATATTTAGATAGTTTGAAAAATTCCATATTTAGATAGTTTGAAAAAGAGGAAAAAATAAAAATCCATGAATCCTTTTTTGTAAATTTGTCGCTTAGGTCTGAAAAAGTGTAAAATGATACCTAAGAAAACCTCTTAGCCATGTTCGACTAAGGTTTTCCTTCTTTGTAAATAATCTATCTCATTCTGGAAAAGGGTTAAAACTATACTGAGTAGATGTTGTTTCATTTACTTTTACGAGCTCCAAAAGACAAGTGCTCAACAATATTTTCACATTATCGGTGTATGAAAAGAGCTAAAAGAAGACTCCAAGGGTTCCTTTTTTGTTGTTATCGAGGCTCGAAAAAGAGATAAAAGTGTGCTTCAAGTCCTTTTTAATTTTTATCAAAGCTTGAAAAATAAGGATAAAAGTATCCTTTGTGGTCAAATCATTCTTGAATAATTGTGCACGACTAATTTGTTGTATCAATTGTAAAACCTATTCAGAACACCATCAAATGGATCAAAAATAGTTGTTTCATAGAAAAAATGAAAAAAAAACATACTCAGAGCATTAAATATGATTTTAAATAACCAAATTGACTAATTAAAAGAGCTTCTACCATTCCAGAGTTACCATTTGAAAAATAGAAGCTATGAACCAGCTTTTTCCCCTGAACTTCAATAGTTTATTGCGAAAAATTCTATGGGCGATTTCTCTCACCGTTCGATCCAGGTTGGAGCTATGAACATTATCTTTCTTTTAGTATCATTTTCATTGAATTTCATGGTAATTTTTTAGGGTTTTGAGCCCCTTAGGGTAAATCTACTATGCTTAGAGGGTAACACACCATTGAATGTCGAAAGGTGCATTGAAATGCACTGAAATTGAAGGCTAGATGCACTACAACACTCTGTTCCTTGGCCTAGGGTGCATTAGGCACAATTTACATTTTTGCTTCTTGTTGTGTGCCAAAAATTTCCCAATTTTTTTGCGTGAAATGGATCCTAATGAAGCTTATGATTGTGTTTCAGGTATTCATTGGATAAAAATGATGATTACATGGATGGAAAGATAACATGAAGAACATAATATGATTTCCCTAAATGATCCGGGTATAGTAAGAGCCCTCAGAGATTGCAGTTTGCTAAATTTCTTCACATTGTCGGGGATGAGGCAGCAAATGGAACTATTGGAGTTCCTTCTTCGTTCATGGGATCTAGTACTACAGGCTTTTCAAATTGCAGACAAATTGGTCCCAATATTAGTGGAGGACATTTATTTTCTCATAGGATTATCGAGGCAAGGTTCTCCCATTTCTCTTTCAGGATCTGCTCTTGGAGGAGAGACAGTAAAATATTACATACTGCAGCACTCTCATCCAGGGAGTGAACCAAGTAAGGATGGGAAAATAAAAATCTATGATGTACATGATTTGTGTTTGAGGGCCATCCAATTTACTATTGCAAAGCTTGGTGGTTCTGCTACACTACATTTGGAAAACACATCATACATGGAGTATGCACTGGAGTGTTTAGAACCAACAATATTTATCTGGGATGAAGTTGTCCTCTTTTAGATGAAAGAAAAAGTGACCAAGGAAAAGGGATGAAGGAATAATAATTTCAACTTTGTCTTGATCCTGATTTCTTTTTCCTTAGAGAAGATTCCATTGATGCAACCCCATCATGTTACACTAAGTATACTTTTCCCTAGAAATCCCCAGATTCAGAGATGGGTAGAATTGATGTGTAGAAATGTTGGTCAATCGACCATCATATTATATACTGCATTCTTCGCCTAGTTTATACAACTGATGATCGCCATAGATCAATATGCACATGTAGGCATAGATTTCCGAGGATACCCAGACTTGATTCTACTAGACGACGCTCAATGGGGTGCAATTGCTAAGAATTTTTTGACCATGTTTTTTGATTTTTTCTAAGGTTTATACATGTTGTGTATTTTTATGTTTCCCAAGACTAAACTAAAGTTTTGATGTATGCAGATGTGGGCCGAGTTTGACTAGTGGGTCAACAAGAACAAGGAGAAGATGAGCCAACAGAGATGGCTGTCAGGAGAGAAGTCCTTCGGGATTTAGGTATCACCAAAATGCTTGATGAGCTACAACAACTTGTGGATGGATTGACTCTTTGGATTCTAGATTGATGGATCGAATATTTTCCTATGAGACTACAGTGCCACACTATTGGTGTTCCTAACCATTGGATACAGTTATTATGTAGGATATCCAGATCAGTAGCTTGTTATCATGAGCATCACTAGTTTACTTTAACACTTTGCATAAATTTTGAGGTCAGATGACCAATGTGTCTTGGCAACAAATTTTATGAAAACCTATAACTATCTATCTATTTGTTTTAAGTGTTTTCCTATGTTTATTGTGCAATCCTATTCAATTGTGTGATGTGAATTAAAAATATGTCTTTACATGCATTGCAAATGTTTGTTTAAAACATAATTCACTAAGGAATTAGTTAATGTGTTCAAGCTCCTGGAAATATGTTGATATTGAATATAATCAAAATATCTTTACAAAATTCAAACTCTTAGGAACATACAATGCAATTTTAATATTCCCAATTTTAGCCTCAAGCTAAAATGGAATATTATAGTTGCACATTTTATTTTTATTTAATAAAATCAGGAAGGAGACACCTTAGCCCCTTTTATAAGAATAAATAGCACTCCTAATGTGAAAGGGGAGTGAATAAAGCTGCTAAAATAAACACCAAGGGTGTGAATGGAACCCAACTCACTTGGATTAGTCATCTTTGACTAAAGTCAACAATGTTGTCTATAGAGGAGAAGCTTCCTAGAGAAGCTGCGCAGTTTTGGAGGGAAGAGCTTCACATGAGGGTGGAAACCATAATTGGTGGGACCATGGTGGAGAAGAGTTTCCTTTCTTTATAACGAGGAGATGGCAGCCCATTTTCATGTGTTATGGTTTAGATCTTTAGACTTGGGTCTGCAAGGCTTGCATCCCCAGGCTGTTTAGCAGGGTGATGGTGCCCTCGGGCACTAGGGTGTTCCCGGTCAGGAATCCCTACCTCTTCCTCAAGGAAGGGTGAGGATTGAGCTACATTTCCTCAATCATGCAATGGCCACAACTTCATTCATCTTCTACAACATTATTTCTACAGCAGAGAGGACATTGTGTAGCTGGGTGCAGCTAGAGAGGATCTCATGGAGTCTTCTTAGCTTATTTTCTTCAGTGGTGGAGGGATATATCCATTGGAAGAGCTAAAAGGAGGATTCCTGGGCTGTATTTCAGATCATTGGCATGAGGCCACACTTCCATCATCTCCCACTCCGCAGTCCATGGAGGAAACTGCGTTATTTTGGAGGAGGCGATGAGAGAGGGTTTCTAGAGCTTCAAAGGAGAAGTGTTTTTGAGACAAAGGGATCGGCCCTTTGCTTTGAGACATTATCAGAGGAAGGCATCTACATTTCAGATCTACCATGGCCTCATCTATATTTTTTATCAGTTGCAGTGATAACTTAGTTTTCACATTTTTTGTTTGTCCTACATTTCTAGCAATCTTCATAGATTGGCTAGAAATCATGTATGTTAGCCCATTTCTCTGTTATTGGGATTATTTATTGTATTCCTTCAGCCGCATATGTATTTCACTCATATTTAGCAACTATGCCTTCATGTACACTGTGTAGTTGCAGCTACTCCGACATTTTGTGGAGTTGCAGCTACTCCTGTATTTCATGGCTATTTCATTGAAGGTTGGATCTCAAAGCTTGAGTGGCTTGTCCTAAATGATATTTCTTTTATTTATCTACTGATATATCATAATATAAGTATGGTTATAGCATTTCCCTCTTATGATGTATTCAGAGTTACAGAGTTCATGTTTATGTTCATATATTGCTGTAAGCTCTCTCATTGAGCATTGTTTTAGAGACCTAGACTGGGGAGATCTGAATAACCCATCTAGAGCTATTTATTTGAGCTCATTTTCTATAGGGGAGTTTTATTAGAGTTTTTCTAGGGCATCCCAACACTATTTTTCCTTATTTATGCAGAAGCTTCCTTATACATTGTCCTCAAGGACCCTATAGCAGAAATTCCCGAGGTGGAATATTGCATATCCATAAGCAGAGTCTGAGAAGGGCCAGCTAGCCTCAGGGTTTCTCCCTTCTTTAGAAGGAGTCATATCCTATAAATTACCCATCATTTAATCTCTGAAATATACTTGCAGTGTCTCACAGAAGAAGGAAAAATGGAATATCTTAAGATATTCCTGATGGAGCAAAATATTCCCCATTTGGAATATTACAGTGGTATCAGAGCATGATCTTGGCTCAGCCTGTGCTTGAGATATATTTCCATAAGAAAGAGGAGATTCTTTCCAAGGAGAGGAGATCAACAGAGGAAACAAGAAAAGAGGAATGAAGGAAGAGGAGGTTTCCCTTCTTCTTTTCCAGACCATTGAGCACACCATTGAAGATCTGCTGAAAGGGAAAATTTCGGAGAAAATTTTTGAAAGGGGTTTGTGAATGGAGCAAGCCCTAGCTATTCTCATGGAGGGTGTGAGAATTCAACCACACATGTAGGTCCAAAGTGCAGTACATTTCCCATAGCTACTGCAAGAAGGATGGATGGAAAAGAGTTGAGGCCTTTGGAGTAGCACCATTGCAACTCAAAGGTATGATTCATGATGGTTGATTTCAGAGTTCTATTTCATCTTTTCATGAAAATTAGAGATCATATGTTGAAGTCACAAAGATTTTTGCAAAGGGGATTGAATAAAACCACTGTGCAACTAGGTGTGAAAAAACTTCAAACACTTTGCATGCATGGAGGGGAACCATGAAACAATGATCATTCGATCTTCTTAGAGGGGGAGTAAATCAAGAGAATGGCTTTGTAGAGGCAAGACCCCAATTATATGGAGGGCACTCTTCCATTTTTAAGGGTTTGGAGATATTCTCTCAAAATTAAGGCCAAGATCCAAGGTGTCTTACTCAAGAAGAAACACACTCACATGTTGGTAGAGAGGAGGTATATAGAAGAACCTACGGCGCTGCACCATTAGAAGAAGAAGAAGATCAGGGGGATCAGCATGAAGGGATGATGGGCGTCCACCCTTATCTATTTTCAAAGGTTTTCTTCACATGGGATAAGGACTGCACTGTGCAGTAGAGAAGGAGGGGCTTTCATTCCTCTCACATATTCAGTCCGCTTCCTATCTCGATGTCTCACTTTTGGAGGCTTTCCATTTGGAAGGTCACATGATCTATACATGATGAGAGCCATCATGTCATTTGTTTCATCACTCTTGGATTTCGGAGAGGTGGATAGATTGGAGGAATCCATCACAGTGCAGAGAGTTTGGGGTTAAGCACAAGGAAGAGGGATACACTCTCTCATTTTCAAGAACCACCGTTTCTCATCAGTTTCACTGCGCAGATAGAGTTTTTGTATGGATGGAGGATAGCATATTCATGATTCCAAATGACTGCTCCATGGATTTCATGAGATATAGGTTACATCCTTTGGGAAATAACTCTTTCACGCTTTCGAGTAGATGGAGGCCACTCATGCTTATATGGCCCAGGATCGGGAGATTCTTTGGAGGTGATAGTCTGTCATGGGAGGCTCATTTTCAGAGAGCATCATTTCTATTTGAGCATGAGAAACTACATGATGGCATGGAAGCAACTTGGAGGATGAATTTGGCTTGAGGGGATGTCAAGGTAGCAGGAAACAGCATGATGGAGCACCATATTGTAGAACACCAGCGCTTTCTATGTAGAGGATTGATCCAGGATGGAGGACTCAGCTTCGGTTGAGTATTCCCCAGGATCTTGATGCATGCATGATTTTGGATGGCCTTGATGGATATGGAAGATATTTAGTAGATGATATGATCATCTATCATCATGGCAGACTCTTCTTGACTAGAGTTTCTAGTCTCAAGGACAAAATTTTACATGTTGCACATGGGGACTTACTAGCTATGAATTTGGATGCATAATTTGCCTTGCTAGAGGAGTTCACTTGGGAGGGAATTCATCATAATATACATCAGCATATGGATAGATTCAGAGCCTAGATTCTTTTGGAGATGTTGGCACAACCATTCCCTTACTCATTAGAGGAGCGGGAGAACATTCAGATGAGCCATTTCAACTCAAGGACCAGAGTACATGGTAGAGGAGGCATAGATCTTCATTCTGAATTGCCTTCCTTTGCTTCTTATGGATAGCCTGATGAGCTAAGGAAGATCACATCTCCTTATGCTACCTATTTCCATGTACTTTGGACCCATTGCAGCAATGGGAGTGGCCACTCTTATGATGTTTTGTGGGGGAAGCCACATGCTTCATGGTGTGCACCATTGGCACCAATTTGTATTTTGATGATTCCATCTTGTGTGGAGTTTGTGTCAGCAAACAAGTGGCTATTTTAGCACTTGTTATTTATGATTTTGAGGTAGGCCAAGAGGCACTGCGTAGGTTCCATGAGTGGAACTTTGAACCACTCTTCGGTCGTCCTTTCACAACTTGATTTTATTGTATATTCCTCCTTACATATTTCAAATATTGTACATTTATGAGGAGCATTATTTGGAGATTATTCTATGAGAAAACCATTGGGAGCATGATTCTCCCCACTATATATGTTTTATCTTGCAGGAGATACCATGGGAAAGCCATGATTGCCACATTGCTACTTTTCTGTTCTTGTGGGAGGAACCACTTGGAGAATATGCAGAGGCATTTAATGGATGATTTTCTTGATGGGGTAGCTTGGGCCATTCGTGGAGGCCATACTTTTATAGCCCGAGGAAAATGGAAGCCCCATATGACCATCATATGGAGAGAGGGACATCATGAGAAGCAAGCACACTCTCCATTCAGCCCCAACACATTACAAAAATCATGGGTGAGATTTTCACTTGGATGATAGCATGGATGAGAAGATCATCATTGGGAGCAGAATTTTCCCATGCATATCATCACTCATACCTTAAGGAGGCCTTAGCACCACAGGAAGGATTCCACTACAGCTTCTATCTTTGCATAAGGAGCATTTTTATCAGCTTGCATACTTGGGAGAGAGCATTGGAGTATAGATTCATTGCAGCATATTTGAGCGGTGGTGGGACCATTGATGAAGAGGCCACAAGAGAAGAATGGGGAGAAGATTTTGTTCTTTTCATGCAGTTGCCTGAGGGCAAGAAACATGTGGGAGGGGAGACTGTAATATTCCCAATTTTAGCCTCAAGCCAAAATGGAATATTATAGTTGCACATTTTATTTTTATTTAATAAAATGGGGAATGAGACACCTTAGCCCCTTTTAGATGAAGAAATAACACTCCTAATGTGAAAGGGGAGTGAATAAAGTAGCTGAAATAAACACCAAGGGTGTGAATGGAACCCAGCTCACTTGGATTTGTCATCTTTGACTAAAGTCAACAACGCTGCCTATAGAGGAGAAGCTTCCTAGAGAAGCTGCATAGTTTTGGAGGGAACAACTTCACATGAGGTTGGAAACCCTAATTGGTGGGAACATGGTGGAGAAGAGGTCCCTTTCTTTATAAGGAGGAGATGGCAGCCCATTTTCATGTGTTATGGTTTAGATCTTCTGACTTGGGTCTGCAAGGCTTGCATCCCCGGGCTGTTTAGCAGGGTGATGGTTCCCTCGGGCACTAGGGTGTTACCAGTCGAGAATCCCTACCTCTTACTCAAGGAAGGATGAGGATTGAGCTACATTTCCTTAATCTGGAAATGGCCACATCTTCATTCATCTTCTACAACCTTATTTCTGCAGTAGAGAGGACGTTGTTTAGCTAGGTGCAGCTAGAGAGGATCTCATGGAGTCTTCTTAGCTTGTTTTCTTCAATGGTGGAGGGATATATTCATTGGACAAGATTTAAGGAGGATTCTCGTGATGTATTTCAGATCATTGGCATGAGGCCACACTTCCATCATCTCCCACTACACAGTCCATGGAGGAAACTGCGTTATTTTGTAGGAGGCAGTGAAAGAGGGTTTCTAGAGCTTGAAAGGAGAAGTGTTTTTGATACAAAGGGATCAGCCCTTTGCTTTGAGACATTATCAGATGAGGGCATATACATTTCAGACCTTCCATGTCCTCATCTATATTTTTTCTCAGTTGCAGCGATAACTCAGTTTTCACATTTTGTGTTTCTCCGAAATTTATAGCTATCTTCATAGATTGGCTAGAAATCATGTATGTCAGCCCATTTCTTTGTTATTGGGATTATTTATTGTATTCCTTCAGCAAAATATGTATTTAATTCATATTTGGCAGCTATGCCTTCATGTACACTGCATAGTTGCAGCTACTCCGACATTTTGTGGAGTTGCAACTACTCTTATATTTCATGGCTATTTCATTGAAGGTTGGATCTTAAAGCTTGAGTGGCTTGTCCCTCATGATATTTCTTGTATTTATCTATTGATATATCATAATATAATGATGGCTATAGCATTTCCCTCTTATGATGTATTCATAGTTGCAGAGTTCATGTTTATGTTCATATATTGTTGTAAGCTCTCTCATTGAGCATTGTTTTAGAGACCTAGATTGGGGAGATCTGAATAACCCATCTAGAGCTATTTCTTTGAGCTCATTTTCTGTAGGAAAGTTGTATTAGATTTTTTCTAGGGCATCCTAGCACTAGTTTTCCTTATTTATTCAACATCTTCCTTATACAACGTCCTCAAGGACCCTATAGCAGAAATTCCTGAGGTGGAATATTGCATATCGATAGGCAGAGTCTGAGAAGGGCCGGCTAGCCTCAAGGTTTATCCCTTATTTATAAGGAGTGATATCCTATAAATTCCCCATCATTCAATCTCTGAAATGGACTTGCAGTGTCTCACTGAAGAAGGAAAAATGGAATATCTTAAGATATTCCTGATGGAGCAAAATATTCCCCATTTGGAATATTACAGTGGTATTAGAGCATGATCTTGGCTTAGCCTATGCCCAAGATCTATTTCCATCAACAAGAGGAGCTTCTCTCCAAGGAGAGGAGATTTACAGAGCAAACAAGGAAAGAGGAATGAAGGAAGAGGAGGTTTCCCTTCTTCTTTTCCAGACCATTGAGCACACCATTGAAGATCTGCTGAAAGGGAAAATTTCAGAGAAATTTTTTGAAATGGGTTTGTGGATGGAGCAAGCCCTAGCTATTCTCATGGAGGGTGTCAAAATTCACCCACACATGCAGGTCCATAGCGCAGTACATTTCCCATAGCTACTACAAGAAGGATGGATGGAAAAGAGTTCAGACCTTTGGAGTAGCAGCATTGCAACTCAAAGGTATGATTCATGATGGTTTATTTCAGAGTTCTATTTCATGTTTTCATGAAAATAAGAGATCATATGTTGAAGTCACAAAGAGTTTTGCAAATGGGATTGAATAAAACCAATGTTCAACTGGGTGTGACAAAACTTCAAACACTTTGCATTCATGGAGGGGAACCATGAAACAATGATCATTCCATCATCCTAGAGGGGGAGTAGATCAAGAGAATGGCTTGCTAGAGGCAAGACCCCAATTATATGAAGGGAACTCTTCCATTTGTAAGGGTGTGGAGATATTATCTCAAAAGGAAGGCCAAGATCCAAGGCCTCTTATTCAAGAAGAAACACACTCACATGTTGGTAGAGAGGAGGTACGTAGAAGAACCTACACTGTTGCACCATTAGAAGAAGAAGAAGATCAAGGGGATCAGCATGAAGCGATGATGGGCATACATCCTTATCTATTTTCAGAGGTTTTATTCACATGGCAGAAGGATTTCTCTGTGCAGTAGAGAGAGAGGGCCTTTCATTCCTCTCATATATTAAGTCCACTCCCTATCTCGATGTCTCACTTTTGGAGGCTTTCCATTTGGAAGGTCAGATGATCTAGAGATGATGAGAGGCATCATGTCATTTGGTTCACCACTCTTGGATTCCAGAGAGGTGGAGACATTGGAGGAATCCATCACAATGCAAAGATTTTGGGGTTAAGCAAAAGGAGGAGGGATACACTCTCATTTTCAAACACCACACATTCTCATCAGTTTCACTGCGCAGATAGAGTTGTTTTATCGATGGAGGATATCATCTTCATGATGCCAGATGACTGCTCCATGGATTTGGTGAGATATAGGCTACTTCCTTTTGGAAATAACTCTTTCACGCTTTGGAGTAGAAGGAGGCCACTCATGCTTATATGGCCGAGGATCGGGAGATTCTTTGGAAGTGATAGTCTCTCATTGGAGGCTCATTTTCAGAGAGCATCATTTCTATTTGAGCATGAGAAGTTGCATGATGGCATGGAAGCAACTTGAAGGATGAGTTTTGCATGAGGGGATGTCAAGGTAGCAGGGATCAGCATTATGGAGCACCATATTGCAGAACACCAGCACTGTCTATGTGGAGGATTGATCCAGGATGAAGGACTCAGCTTTGGTTGAGTATTCCCCAGGATCTTGATGCATGCATGATTTTGGATGGCCTTGACAGATATGGAAAATAATTATTAGATGATATGATCATCTATCATCTTTGTAGACTCTTCTTGACTAGAGTTTCTAGTCTCAAGGACAAACTTTTACATGCTACACATGGGGACTTGCTAGCTATGCATTTGGATGAATACTTTCCCTTGCTAGAGGAGTTCACTTGGGAGGGCATTCAGCATGATCTACATCAGCATATGGATAGATGCAGAGCCCAAATGATTTTGGAGAGGTTGGCACAGCCATTCCCTTACTCATTGGAGGAGAGGGAGAACATTCAAATGAGCCATTTCAGCTCAAGGACCAGAGTACATGGTAGAGGAGGCATAGATCTTCATTTTGAATTGCCTTCCTTTTCTTCTTATGGATAGCCTGATGAGCTAAGGAAGATCACATCTCCTTATGTACATTGCATAGTTGCAGCTACTACGAAAACTATGCAGTGTACATGAGGGAATAGATCCAAGGCCTCTTACTCAAGAAGAAACACACTCACATGTTGGTAGAGAGGAGGAACGTAGAAGAACCTACAGTGTTGCACCATTAGAAGAAGAAGAAGATCAGGGGGATCAACATGAAGGGATGATGGGCATACATCGTCATCTATTTTCATAGGTTTTCTTCACATGGGAGAAGGATTGCTCTGTGCAGTAGAGAGAGAGGGCCTTTCATTCCTCTCATATATTAAGTCCACTTCCTATCTCGATGTCTCACTTTTGGAGGCTTTCCATTTGGAAGGTGAGATGATCTAGAGATGATGAGAGGCATCATGTCATTTTGTTCACCACTCTTGGATTCCAGAGAGGTGGAGACATTGGAGGACTCCATCACAGTGCAAAGAGTTCGGGGTTAAGCACAAGGAGGAGGGATACACTCTCATTTTCAAGCACCACCCATTCTCATCAGTTTCACTGCACAGATAGAGTTGTTTTATGGATGGAGGATAGCATCTTCATGATGCCAGATGACTGCTCCATGGATTTGGTGAGATAGAGGCTACTTCCTTTTGGAAATAACTCTTTCATGCTTTGGAGTAGATGGAAGCCACTCATGCTTATATGGCCTAGGATCGGGAGATTCTTTGGAGGTGATAGTCTCGCATTGGAGGCTCATTTTTAGAGAGCATCATTTCTATTTGAGCATGAGAAGTTGCATGATGGCATGGAAGCAGCTTGAAGGATGATTTTTGCATGAGGGGATGTAAAGGTAGCAGGGATCAACATTATGGAGCACCATATTGCAGAACAGCAGCATTGTCTATGTGGAGGATTGATCCAGGATGAAGGACTCAGCTTTGGTTGAGTATTCCCCAGGATCTTGATGCATGCATGATTTTGGATGGCCTTGATGGATATGGAAAATACTTAGTAGATGATATGATCATATATCATCATTGTAGACTCTTCTTGACTAGTGTTTCTAGTCTCAAGGACAAACGTTTACATGCTACACATGGGGACTTCCTAGCTATGCATTTGGATGAATACTTTCCGTTGCTAGAGGAGTTCACCTGGGAGGGCATTCAGCATGATCTACATCAGCATATGGATAGATGCAGAGCCCAAATTCTTTTGGAGAGGTTGGCATAACCATTCCCTTACTCATTGGAGGAGAGGGAGAACGTTCAAATGAGCCATTTCAGCTCAAGGACCAGAGTACATGGTAGAGGAGGCATAGATCTTCATTTTGAATTACCTTCCTTTGCTTCTTATGGATAGCCTGATGAGCTAAGGAAGATCACATCTCCTTATGTACACTGCATAGTTGCAGCTACTCCGGCAACTATGCAGTGTACATGAGGGAATAGATCCAAGGCATCTTACTCAAGAAGAAACACACTGACATGTTGGTAGAGAGGAGGTACGTAGAAGAACCTACACTGTTGCACCATTTGAAGAAGAAGAAGATCAAGGGGATCAGCATGAAGGGATGATGGGCATACATCCTTATCTATTTTCATAGGTTTTCTTCACATGGGAGAAGGATTGCTCTGTGCAGTAGAGAGAGAGGGTCTTTCATTCCTCTCATATATTAAGTCCACTTCCTATCTCGATGTCTCACTTTTAGAGGCTTTCCATTTGGAAGGTGAGATGATCTAGAGATGATGAGAGGCATCATGTCATTTGGTTCACCACTCTTGGATTCCAGAGAGGTGGAGACATTGGAGGACTCCATCACAGTGCAAAGAGTTTGGGGTTAAGCACAAGGAGGAGGGATACACTCTCATTTTCAAGCACCACCCATTCTCATCAGTTTCACTGCGCAGATATAGTTGCTGTATGGATGGAGGATAGCATCTTCATGATGCCAGATGACTGCTCCATGGATTTGGTGAGATAGAGGCTACTTCCTTTTGGAAATAACTCTTTCATTCTTTGGAGTAGATGGAAGCCACTCATGCTTATATGGCCCAGGATCGGGAGATTCTTTGGAGGTGATAGTCTCTCATTGGAGGCTCATTTTCAGAGAGAATCATTTCTATTTGAGCATGAGAAGTTGCATGATGGCATGCAAGAAACTTGAAGGATTATTTTGGCATTAGGGGATGTCAAGGTAGCAGGGCTCAGCATTATGGAGCACCATATTGCAGAACACCAGCGCTGTCTATGTGGAGGATTGATCCAGGATGAAGGACTCAGCTTCGGTTGAGTATTCCCCAGGATCTTGATGCATGCATGATTTTGGATGGCCTTGATGGATATGGAAGATACTTAGTAGATGATATGATCATCTATCATCATTGTAGACTCTTCTTGACTACAGTTTCTAGTCTCAAGGACAAACTTTTACATGCTACACATGGGGACTTGCTAGATATGCATTTGTATGAATACTTTTCCTTGCTAGAGGAGTTCACTTGGGAGGGAATTCAACATGATATACATCAACATATGGATATATGTAGAGCCCAAATTCTTTCGTAGAGGTTGGCAGAACCATTCCCTTACTCATTGGAGGAGAGGGAGAACATTCAAATGAGCCATTTCAGCTCAAGGACCAGAGTACATGGTAGAGGAGGCATAGATATTCATTTTGAATTGCCTTCCTTTGCTTCTTATGGATAGCCTGATGAGCTAAGGAAGATAATATCTCCTTATGCTCCATATTGTGATGTACTTTGGACCCATTGCAACAATGGGAGTGGCCATTCTTATGATGGTTTGTGGGGGAAGCCACATGCTTCATGGTGTGCACCATTGGCACCAATTTGTATTTTGATGATTCCATCTTGTGAGGAGTTTGTGGCAGCAAAAAAGTGGCTAGATTAGCACTTGTTATTTATGATTTTGAGGTAGCCCAAGAGGCACTACGCAGGTTCCATGAGTGGAACTTTGAACCACTCTCTGGTTGTCCTTTGATAACTTGCTTTTATTGTATATTTTTCCTTACATATTTCAAATATTGTACATTTATGAGGAGAATTATTTCAAGAGTATTGTATGAGAAACCCATTGGGAGCATGATTCTCCCCATTGTATATGTTTTATCTTGCAAGAGATACCATGGGAAAGCCATGATTGCCACATTGCTACTTTTCTTTTCTTGTGGGAGGAACCACTTAGAGAATTTGCAGAGGCATTTCATGGATGATTTTCTTGATGGGGTAGCTTGGGCCATTCACGGAGGCCATACTTTTCCAGCCCAAAGACAAAGGCAGCCCCATATGAGTAGCATATGGAGAGAGGGACATCATGAGAAGCATGCACACTCTCCCTTCAGCCCCAACACATTGCAGAAATCAGGGGTGAGATTTTTACTTGGATGATAGCATGGATGAGAAGATCATCATTGGGAGAAGAATTTTCCTATGCATATCATCACTCATACCTTAAGGAGGCCTTAGCACCACAGGAAGGATTCCACTAAACCTTCTATCTTTCCATATAGGGAATTTCTATCAGCTTGCATACTTGGGAGAGAGCATTGGAGGACAGATTCATTGTAGCATATTTGAGTAGTGGTGGGACCATTGATGAGGAGGCCACAGGAGAAGAAGGGGCAGAAGATTTTTTTCTCTTCATGCAGTTGCCTGAGGGCAAGCAACATGTGGGAGGGGAGGACTGTAATATTCCCAATTTTAGCCTCAAGCTAAAATGGAATATTATAGTTGCACATTTTATTTTTATTTAATAAAATGGGGAAGGAGACACCTTAGCCCCTTTTAGATGAAGAAATAACACTCCTAATGTGAAAGGGGAGTGAATAAAGTAGCTGAAATAACCACCAAGCGTGTGAATGGAACCTAGCTCACTTGGATTAGTAATGTTTGACTAAAGTCAACAGTGCTACCTATAGAGGAGAATCTTCGTAGAGACGCTGCACAGTTTTGGAGGGAAGAGCTTCACATGAGGGTGGAAACCATAATTGGTGGGACCATGGTGGATAAGAGGTTCATTTCTTTATAAGGAGGAGATGGAAGCCCATTTTCATGTGTTATGGTTTAGATCTTCAGACTTGGATCTGCAAGGCTTGCATCCCTGGGCTGTTTAGCAGGGTGATGGTGTCCTCGGGCACTAGGGTGTTCCCGGTTACGAATCCCTACCTCTTCATCAAGGAAGGATGAGGATTGAGCTAAATTTCCTAAATCTTTCAATGGCCATAGCTTCATTCATCTTCTACAACATTATTTCTGTAACAGAGAGGACGTTGTGTCACTGGGTTCAGCTAGAGAGGACCTCATGGAGTATTCTTACCTTGTTTTCTTCAGCGGTGGAGGGAAATATTCATTGGAGGAGATGCAAAGAGGATTCCTGGGCTAAATTTCAGATCAGTGGCATGATGCCACACTTACCTCATCTCCCACTACGCATTCCATGGAGGAAACTACGTTATTTTGGAGGAGGCAGTGAGAGAGGGTTTCTATAGATTCAAAGAAGAAGTGTTTTTAAGAGAAAGGGATCAGCCCTTTGCTTGGAGACATTATCAGATGAGGGCACCTACATTTCAGATCTGCCATGGCTTCATCTATATTTTGTATTAGTTGCAGTGACAACTTAGTTGTCACATTTTGTGTTTCTCCGGCATTTCTGGCAATCTTCATAGATTGGCTAGAAGTCATGTATGTCAACCGATTTCTCTGTTATTGGGATTATTTCTTGTATTCCTTTAGCCACATATGTATTTCATTCATATTCAACAACTATTCCTTCATGTACACTACATAGTTGTAGCTACTCCGACATTTTGTGGAGTTGCAGCTACTCCTGTATTTCATGGCAATTTCATTGAAGGTTGGATCTAAAAGCTTGAGTGGCTCATCCCTCATGATATTTCTTATATTTATCTACTGATATATCATAATATAATGATTCCTATAGAATTTCCCTCTTATGATGTATTCAGAGTTGCAGATTTCATGTTTATGTTCATATATTGTTGTAAGCTCTCTCATTGAGCACTGTTTTAGAGACCTAGACTGGGGAGATTTGAATGACCCATCTAGAGCTATCTCTTTGAGCTCATTTTCTATAGGGGAGTTTTATTAGAGTTTTTCCAGGGCATCCCAGCACTGTTTTTCCTTATTTATGCAGCAACTCCCTTATATAGCGTCCTCAAGGACCCTGTAGAAGAAATTCCTGAGGTGGAGTATTGCATATCCATAGGCAGAGTCTAAGAAGGGCCAGCTAGCCTCAGGGCTTCTCCCTTATTTAGAAGGATTCATATCCTATAAATGCCCCATCATTCAATATTTTAAATGGACTTGAATTGTCTCACTGAAGAAGGAAAAATGGAATATCTTAAGATATTTCTGATGGAGCAAAATATTCCCCATTTGGAATATTACAGTGGTATCAGAGTATGATCTTGGCTCAGCCTATGCCAAATATCTATTTCCTTCAGCAAGAGGAGCTTCTCTCCAAGGAGAGGATATTGACAGAGGAAACAAGGAAAGAGGAATGAAAGAAGAGGAGGTTTCCCTTCTTCTTTTCCAGACCATTGAGCACACCATTGAAGATCTGCTGAAAGGGAAAATTTTGGAGAAATTTTCTGAAAGGGGTTTGTGGATGGAGAAAGCCCTAGCTATTCTCATGGATGGTGTGATAATTCAGCCACACATGCAGGTCCACAGTGCAATACATTTCCCATAGCTACTCTAATAAGGATGGATGGAAAAGAGTTGAGGCCATTGGAGTAGCAGCGCTGCAACTCAAAGGTATGATTCATGATGGTTGATTTCAGAGTTCTATTTCATGTTTTCATGCAAATAAGAGATCATATGTTGAATTCAAAAGGATTTTTGCAAAGGGTATTGATGAAAACCAATGTGAAACTGGGTGTGACAAAACTTCAAACACTTTGCATGCATGGAGGGGAACCATGAAACAATGATCATTCGATCTTCCTAGAGGGGGAGTAAATCAAGAGAATGGCTTGCAAGAGGCAAGACCGCCATTATATGAAGGGAACTCTTCCATTTGTAAGGGTGTGGAGATATTATATCAAAAGGAAGGCCAAGATCCAAGGCCTCTTACTCCAGAAGAAACACACTCACATGTTGGTATAGAGGAGGTACATAGAAGAACCTACAACACTGCACCATTTGAAAAAGAAGAATATCAGGGGGATCAGCATGAAGGGATGATGGGCATCCACCCTTATCTATTTTCAGAGGTTTTCTTCACATGGGAGAAGGACTGTAATACGTAGTAGAGAGAGAGGGCCTTTCATTCCTCTCATATATTAAGTCCACTTCCTATCTCGATGTCTCACTTTTGGAGGCTTTCCATTTGGAAGGTCACATGATCTAGAGATTATGAGAGGCATCATGTCATTTGGTTCACAACTCTTGGATTCCAGAGAGGTGGAGACATTGGAGGAATCCATCACAGCACAAAGATTTTGGGGTTAAGCACAAGGAGGAGGGATACACTCTCATTTTCAAGCACCATCCATTCTCATTAGTTTCACTACGCAGATAGAGTTGTTGTATGGATGGAGGATAACATCTTCATGATGCCAGATGACTGATCCATGGATATGGTGGGAGAGAGGTTACTTCCTTTGGGAAATAACTCTTTCATGCTTTTGAGTAGATGGAGGCCACTCATGCTTACATTGCCAAGGATCGAGAGATTCTTTGGAGGTGATAGTCTCTCACGGGAGGCTCATTTTCAGAGAGCATAATTTCTATTTGAGCATGAGAAACTGCATGATGGTATGGCAAAAACCTGTAGAATTACTTTGGCATGAGGGGATGTCAAGGTAGCAGGCAGCAGTGTGATGGAGCACCATATTGCAGAACACCAACACTGTCTATGTGGAGGATTGATCCAGGATGGAGGACTCAGCTTCTGTTGAGTATTCCCCAGGATCTTGATGCATGCATGATTTTGGATGACATAAATGGAGATGGAAGATACTTAGTAGATGATATGATCATCTATCATCATGGTAGACTCTTCTTGACTAGAGTTTCTAGTCTCAAGGAAAAACTTTTACATGTTGCACATGGGGACTTCCTAGCTATGCATTTGGATGCATAATTTGCCTTGCTAGAGGAGTTCACTTGGGAGGGAATTCAGCATGATCTACATCAGCATATGGATAGATGCAGAGCCCAGATTCATTTGGAGAGATTGGCACAACCATTCCCTTACTGATTAGAGGAGTGGGAGAACATTCAGATGAGCCATTTCAACTCAAGGACCAAAGTACATGGTAGAGGAGGTATAGATCCTCATTTTGAATTGCCTTCCTTTGCTTCTTATGGATAGCCTCATGAGCTAAGGAAAATAACATCTCCTTATGCTCCCTATTGTGATGTACTTTGGACCCATTGCAGCAATGGGAGTGGCCATTCTTATGATGGTTTGTGGGGGAAGCCACATGCTTCTTGGTGTGCACCATTCGCACCAATTTGTATTTTGATGATTCCATATTTTGAGGAGTTTGTGGAAAAAAATAGGTGGCTATTTTAGCACTTGTTATTTATGATTTTGAGGCAAGCCAAGAGGCACCGTGCAGGTTCGATGAATGGAACTTTGAAACACTCTCTAGTTGTCCTTTGATAACTTGCTTTTATTGTATATTTCTCCTTATATATTTCTGATGTTGTACATTTATGAGGAGCATTATTTGGAGAGTATTGTATGAATAGCCCATTGGGAGCATGATTCTCCCCATTGTATATGTTTTATCTTGGAGGAGATACTATGGGAAAACCATGATTTCCACATTGTTACTTGTCTCTTCTTGTGGGAGGAACCACTTGGAGAATTTGTAGAGGCATTTCATGGATTATTTTCTTGATGGGGTAGCTTGGGCCATTCGTGGAGGCCATAATTTTCCAGCCCAAAGAAAAATGTAGCCCCATATGAGCAACATATGGAGAGAGGGACATCATGAGAAGCAAGCACACTCTCCATTCAGCCCCAACACATTGCAAAAATCAGGGGTGAGATTTTTACTTGGATGATAGCAGGGATGAGAATATCATCATTGGGAGAAGAATTTTCCTGTGCATATCATCACTCCTACCTTAAGGAGGCCTTATCACAGCAGGAAGGATTCCACTATACCTTCTATCTTTCCATAAGGAGCATTGTTATCAGCTTGCATACTTGGGAGAGAGCATTGGAGGACAGATTCATTGCAACATATTTGAGCAGTGGTGGGACCATTGATGAGGAGGCCACTGGAGAAGAAGGGGGAGAAGATTTTTTTCTCTTCATTTAGTTGCTTGAGGGCAAGCAACATGTGGGAGGGGAGGACTGTAATATTCCCAATTTTAGCTTCAAGCTAAAATGGAATATTATAGTTGCACATTTTATTTTTATTTAATAAAATGGGGAAGGAGACACCTTATCCCCTTTTAGATGAAAAAATAACACTCCTAATGTGAAAGGGGATTGAATAAAGTAGCTAAAATAAACACCAAGGGTGTGAATGGAACCCAACTCACTTCGATTAGTAATCTTTGACTAAATTCAATGACTCCACCTATAGAGGAGAAGCTTCCTAAAGAAGCTACAAAGTTTTGGAGGGAAGAGATTCACATGAGGGTGGAAACCCTAATTGATGGGACCATGGTGGAGAAGAGGGCCATTTATTTATAAGGAGGAGATGGCACCCCATTTGCATGTGTTATGATTTAGATCTTCAGACTTGGGTCTGCAAGGCTTGCATCCCCAGGCTATTTAGGAGGGTGATGGTGCCCTCGGGCACTAGGGTGTTCCCGGTCAGGAATCCATACCTCTTCCTCAAGGAAGGATGAGGATTGAGCTACATTTCCTCAATTCAGAAATGGCCACGGCTTCATTCATCTTCTATAGTGTTATTTCTGCAGTAGAGAGGACGTTGTGTAGCTGGGTGCAACTAGAGAGGATCTCATGGAGTCTTCGTAGCTTGTTTTCTTCAGTGGTGGAGGGATCTATTCATTGGAGGAGCTGTAAGGAGTATTCTTGGGCTGTATTTCATATCAATGGCATGAGGCCACACTTCCATCATCTCCCACTGCGTTATTTTGGAGGAGGCAGTGAGAGAGGGTTTCTAGAGCTTCAAAGCAGAAGTGTTTTTGAGACAAAGGGATCAGCCCTTTGCTTGGAGATATTATCAGAATAGGGCATCTACATTTCAAATCTACCATGGCGTCATTTATATTTTTTATCAGTCGCAGTGGCAACTCAGTTGTCACATTTTGTGTTTCTCCGTCATTTCTAGCAATGTTCATAGATTGGATAGAAATCATGTATGTGAGCCCATTTATCTGTTATTGGGCTTATTTCTTGTATTCCTTCAGCCAAATATGTATTTCATTCATATTCAGCAGCTATACCTTCATGTACACTACGCAGTTGTAGCTACTCCAAAATTTTGTGGAGTCGCAGGTACTCTTGTATTTCATGGCTATTTCATTGAAGGTTGGATCTCAAAGCTTGAGTGGCTTGTCCCTCATGATATTTCTTGTGTTTATCTGCTGATATATCATAATATAATTATTTTTGTAGTATTTTCCTCTTATGATGTATTCAGAGTTGTAGATTTCATGTTTATGTTCATATATTGATGTAAGCTCTCTCATTGAACATTGTTTTAGAGACCTAGACTGGGGAGATCTGAATAACCCATCTAGAGTTATTTATTTGAGATCATTTTATGCAGGGGAGTTGTATTATAGTTTTTCTAGGGAATCCCAGTGCTATTTTTCTATATTTATGCAGCAGCTTCCTTATATAGCGTCCTCAAGGACCCTATAGAAAAAATTCCCTAGGTGGAATATTGAATATCCGTAGGCAGAGTCTGATAAGGACCGGCTAGCCTCAGGGTTTATCCCTTATTTAGAAGGAGTCATATCCTGTAAATTCCCCATCAGTAAATCTCTGAAATGGACTTGCAGTGTCTCACTGAAGAAGGAAAAATGGAATATCTTAAAATATTCCTGATGGAGCAAAATGTTCCCCATTTGGAATATTACAGCAGTGTTGGGTTTCAAATAGTATAAATGCTAGATGTTTCAGTACAACACGTTGTGAGTCTAACCTAATGATGATGTGGTTAATACCAAATGAAATGGAATCAGAGAGAAGTTCGATCAATGCGCTATATTCAGTGATATTGTTTGTAGATTGACCAATATAAATCCCTTGAAAACTCACTAACTCGCTGCTCAGAGTGAAAATGGCCCATGCTGCAGAGGATAGCTTTGTGTACTATGAATAGCACCATCAACATATCTAACGAATGGTTCCAAAGATTCAGACATATGCGATGAAATGTAAATAGGATTACCAACTTCAAGAAAACTCTAGAATAACAAACTAAGATAGTTAATGAAAATCAAAAGCATATATACAATAATACAAAGTTTACTACGCTCATGTCTAAGCATAGTAATTTTTCAGATACAACCCATTTCGTGGCTGCATGAATGGAATTCCATCATAATTTACTAACTCATAGGCACCCTTAGCAAGAAATCTTTTGAAAATATAGAGGCCATGTCATAATGGCTGAAATTTTCCTGTACCAATTACATCAACTTCCTGATCATAAAGTAATACTAGGTCCCCCTCTGAGAAGATACGTGGCTAGACATGATGCTCGTATTGCGACTTAATTCGCCTCTTATGCACTTCATTGGCCAGTGCAGCTTCACAACTTGTTTCATCAAGATGTATGAGGTTAAAAATATGCGCTTCTTCAATAGAGGTGTTAGGTAACAAGTCAAAAAAGAGTTTTAACAATGGTATTTCACATTGGATAGGCAATATAGCTTCTAGACCATACACCAATTGAAAGGGGGTAAATCTGGTTTGCGTTTCTCACCGAGGTTTTCTATTCACACAAAGCCAAGTACATGATGAAATGCCAATTTCGTTTATGAACTCCTATCATTTGTTGACGCATTCATTTAAGAATATTGTGAATAGCCTCCACTTGTCCATTGGATTGTGGATAATAAGGAGTAGTAATACCATGTGACAATCCTAATTTGGTAGTCAACTTATTCATCGTGTGATTGCGAAAATTCCTACCATGATTTGTGACTATAGCCTGTGGAACACCAAACCGTGAGATGACATGATTGAAAAAGAATAATGTAGTTGTTTCACCTGTGTTGTTGAATGTAGGCATCGCTTCAGCCCACTTGGTAAAGTCGTATACTATGACAATAATATAACCATGCCCCCCACAGGAATGAGGGTTGCAGGTCATGAAGTCAACGCCCCATTTTTCAAATGGTCCCACAATAATAACATGATGCATCAATGCTGGTGGTTTTTTGATTCTATGATCAAATATCTGGCATGCATGAAAACTTATGAATGCGAGGATGCAGTCATGAAATATGGCAGGCCAAAAGTAACCAGCGCAGAGTATCTTCTACGCGGTAGTGTATCCAGACAAGTGTCCACCACAAGCCCCATCATGAAAATCATTTAGAACCTTCTCAACCTCATCATGAGTGAGGCACCTCCTTAAAATTGTATCGATACCACGATGATAAAGTGTATTGTCGACGATCAGATAATATTTGGCTTGGTATCGAATACCTTGTTGTTGAGAGCAGGAGGTATCAGGCCGAAAAGTCCGGGTTTGGAGATAAATGATAAAATCCCCATACTAAGGATTATATGATCTGATCAGAAACATAGACCCATCAAGAATTAATGGTTTCGATGTAGTAGTAGTACTATCAAAGGGAAGGTCATAGAGAAGCTCAGCCAAAACCAAAGACTTATTTGACTTGGATTTGATGAATTCCATATCAAATTCCTATAAAATGACGATCCATTTTTAATATTTTCCCCCCAGCAATTGACGTGAAAAAATGTATGTCATGGGGTTGCAATCCGAACAGACAATGGTATTTTAGAACAGGATATAATGGTGAAATATTTGGACAACTTGAACGGTCACCAAGGAAAGCTTTTCGACGTATGAATACTTCACTTCGCATCATTGATATTACAACTCAAATAACATATCAAATGTTATATCCCATCTTCTTCTTGGACCAATACCATAGAAATGATCGTATCAGCTGTAGCGATATATAAGAAATAATCACTTTGATAATTGGGGGGATATATGAATGACCCCCAAAAAATTGTGTCCTTGACAGCTTCAAAAGAAGCTTGTGCAACCTTATCTGAATGGAAGGGAATCCAATTTTTCAAGATACAAGTAAATCCTTTAGCCATTTGGTGTAGTTGGGTATGAACCTCCTTAGGAAGTTAGCCATTCCTTGAATTTTCTGTAACTGAAGTAAATTTAATGGCGTGGGAAAATCAAGAATAGCCTGGACCTTCAGTGGGTCGATTTGAATTGATTCTTTTGAGATTAAAAATTCTATCAAGCAACTAGAACCAACAAAAGACACACATTTCTGAGGATTGAGATGTATTTTGTAGTGTCGAAAGCGTAGAAATATAGCTCTCAAATGCATCAGGCGATCAGTCCAGTTTCGTGTATCCGCAGGTAAATCATCTAGATAAGGTTGAGAAATGTTCTTGATGTCATTGAAATCATAATCCATTTCTCTCTGAAATGGTTCCCTATCGTTCTTTAAACCAAATGGGAGTTTCCGATAAGATAATGTGCCCCAGGGACAAATGAATGTGTCTTATATTGCTCCTCTAGGTGGATAGTGATTTGATTGTAACTGGAAAATAAATCCATGAATGAAACGATTTTACATCTAGCACACTTGTCAATAATCTAGTAGATAAAGGCAGTAGGATAGTTGTATTTTGGACAAGAAAAATTGACATCCCAATAATCGATGCATAATATGATTGTCCCTTGTTTCTTCACAAGAGGAACAATTTTGGAAACCCAATCAGTAAGCAGAACATGGTAAATGAAATTAGCACACAAAATTTTTTCAACTTCTTCTTTAACAGCAACAGCCTTCTTCGGGTGAACATGACGAAGGCGTTTGATGTACCAGTCTGACATCAGGGTACATTTTAATGGTGTGTTCAACGATACTAGATTATTTGTGTGGCATTTCCTCGTAAGACCAAGTAAATGTATCATGGAATTCATAAAAGATACAGTGATAAGTTTCGAGTTCTAATGGAGAACAAGACACACCATCATGAATGTTTTCTACAATGTGGGGTTTGGTCAAAATACTGATAGAAATGGTTACTTAAATATTTGATGAATTTCTCTTGGTTTTGATTGCATTAATGGGAAAAGAATTTGAAAATAAAGTTTTGATCGATGGGTGATATAGTTCAATAGAACTATCTTATTCGTAATCTTGAAGATGGGAATGATGATGATGATCTTCCCATGGTTCTCCTTCTGGCACCATGGATTCTCTCGTGGCCCTACAATTTATAAGATTGGCAAGAATAAACAATAGAGGACAACATCAAACCGCTTTGGAGTCCAGGACCTAGCCTTCCTAGACTTAGAGAGGGCTCTCTCTATTTCTGATTTAATATTTCCTTAATATTATGAATGTTGATGTTAGGCTAGTTACAATGATGGTGGTATTTGGTTGTTTTGATTGATTTTTTTGGTTGGATGAGCATGTCTACAGGGACTAATCCATTGGGCTATGGAGTCAAAGGCTGGATTGGCACATCAACCTTCAAGAGCATCACAGGGAAAGTGAATCATGTTAAATGGATCTTAAGAGTAGTAGGAATTATGAGGCGGAAGAAATAGTAAGGTTCAGTAGTGGTTAAAGAGCAGTTAAGAATTATTTAATCAGACTTCAACAGAAAAAATTCAGATTGTAAATGTAGATAGAATTAAGGTGCTCCGACAACAAATCTTAATATAAAATTTCTGATTTAGAATTAGATGAATAAATGCATAGTAGGGAAAACAACGAAAACATTGAACATTGATAAATAGCACATCACCATTTAACGCAACTCAAGAATCCAAGAAACGGTCTTTGATTATTGATGTCCAGCTCCAAAATTATAGTGTTCCAATAGTAGTTCTTACAATGGAGGTTCTAACAATATCCAACCCTTGATAATGAAAATACATGCAGTATTTAACTGCAACTATGTTGGTTACCCTAATTTAATTTGGTATCCTTCATGAATTACAATTTAACTAAAACTAGACAATTGTGGGCATGCAAGGCCCGAAAAAAAATCTCTGGCTCAACACTGACTATAACATTAACTTTGGAAGCTCTTCATAAATCAAAAAGAAGGATGAAGGTGGCGGAGGTATTAACGAAGAGGGAACGATAGTGGCCTTGACATTTGGCATTACTTTTGGGGCCACCCCTACTAGATTATTACATATTACATGATGTTGGCTCTTCAGATCGATCGGTGGCTATGTTGACATGTCCATCATGCCTTTTCAATATTGGTACATGCACACTTTTCCCCACTCCTTATTTCCTGGAATCATTGTACCTATGACTTGTTGGTACACTTCATCCACCTCTGTGTATTTGCTGATAGTAGGTTTGGTGAAAAAAACATGCTTAAGCTCACATTGAATGAAGATATCATTTCTTAGGAGATCCAAAACAACCTTCTAGGTCACGTTCCCTTTAATGTTGGAAAATTTGGTGGTATCCTTAGCTAATTCCCTAAGATTTTTCATGTAATCTCTTTTGGACTAGCTTTTTTTTTATTACATATAGTGAAGCTAGTCCCTTTGCCCTCAGGGTCTCAATCTTGTTTAAGAATATGCCAATGGACATGTCTAATTAATGAAATTTCTCCTACAATCTCCTCACTAAATTCCTCTTAGTGAGGACCCTTTTTACCTCTAGTATGGTTTATGTTCTATATTGTACATCCAGGTTGTCCAACTCAAAACGGTTTTGGAGTTGAGGAATTTTATGAACTTGGGGTTTTTTGTTGGAATATTTTCCACCTCCTAATTTGTTTTACCGATATCAACTTTTCATTTTTCAATTAACTCCTTCTGTTAATAAATATGTGGATATAATGCCAGATCCCATCCACTGTCTCTATGATACTGCCCCAAATTATCATCTTCATTTGGCCCAATATGCTGCTAGCAGAAAATTCATTTTCTTTCTTCTCCAACCTCTCAATCTGCTTCTTGGCTATCTCATGGGAAGTTTCTAATCTATCCTTTTGATCCCTCAGGATGCCAATCTTTGTCTCCAAATTATTTATCTCTTGTGATTGCAGGGTCATGCTCTCCATATATTTGGACAATTGATCTATCCCACTAGATGTTCCAGCAGTTGCTGGAATAACTGATGGAATTGATGAGATAGGGACAAATTCTAATGGGATGATTGCCCCTCGATCTGCTTCTTCTTTCTTCTTCAGTATCTTCTCCATCTCAGTCTCCATTTTTTTTATTTGGGTAGACTTTTCAATAACTAACTTCATTAGCTCTGACTTCTGTGTCTCATCTTCCTCAATGTCCTTAGATAAGGGGTCTTCTATCAGTGGCATCTTGAGATGTTTCTTGAGGGCTGTTATGTTATAATTATTCTTCTTCAAAATCTCCTCCAAAACTTGAGCATTGGTTGGGTCATGCCCAAGATTCACTATTAAATCTTCTATAGACTTGATCCTTGAGTCTCTAGCCATGGCAGATGCCCTCTCCATCTTGAGTTGTGATTGGGTACTGGATAATGACACATGTATCTTTGACAAGCTCATGGCATTGTTTTTCGATGTTGAGGTTTCCATCTCTCCAGTCTTGTGTTATTCTATCTGGTCAATATGATGGATGTCCGTAGTGGTAAACTCGAATGATGCTTCCTTATAATCCCCTGCTCCTTGACGTTGTGGGACCAAGGCTTCTAGAAATGCCATCTCTATCCTCCCTTTTTCAGTGTCAAAGGCAAACAGTAGCCTGCATTGTGAACTTGAGGTCTATCTGTAGAATTGGCTATATGTATTAGTCTTCAACAACTCATTCCTCAATTTGATCTCTTTGAATATATCAAAGACAAACTTCTCTTGGCCTTCTATTACAGGTCTATAAGAAGATGCTTGTAGACCATGTTTCTGAAAAGATACTATGGATGATGATGTAGGTGAGGCCATTGTCTTCCCCTACTGATGATGACTTAGGGGTGTCCCTGATGTGAATCACCGTCTGCTACTCTGATTCACCTCCTTAATCGATATCCATATGAACTCAGGCCCTTTTCCTATATTTTATCTTGAATTATTTGCTAGAGGTATTAGTCATGAAAGGTGACTGATCCTCTCTTGGCCTCTTGCTCCATATCTCTCTCTCTGGTTCTTCCCCCTTTTCTTCCTTTTTCCTATCCACTCCTCCTTTCTTACGATGTTGGGGTTTGGAATCCTGAAGTGGAGATCACCTATTATTCATCTTCTTGGAGGGTGTTTCTCACACATTCTGTTTGGTTGGAATACCACTCAATTGAAGGTTTGTGTGTATGAACATAGGGTGTGGATCTATTTTCCACCATTTTCTTGGATATAATCCCTGCAGGGTCATAAGAAGAAATGAAACTATGACTGAAACCCATCCCCTTCAACATCTTATCTGCCTCTTCCCATGTTTCTATGTTGTTGTAGATGAAAGGACCAAATTGTGTCTTGATCTTGAACTAAGCCTTCTTCTTTGCAGAAAATAAATGGAGCTCATCTGCGTCTATCATCTCCCTTATGTACTCCAATGCAAATACCCCCATAGAGAGGAACTTTGGAAATTTGTCAGGGGATAGCTCACTTCCATAGACTCGAATCACTGTGTAATTTTGGTACAAGTACCAATCTGATGTCTTCACCTGCTCTGTTAGCTGCATGGTTTTCCTGATTTCTTCACTTGTCCTAGGCTCTGTTGCAATGTTGAGTGTGCTGATGGCTGGATGCATAAACAAGTCCAAAAAGTCCTTATATGTATATTTCTTATGTTCCTTAAATAGTAGGCTGGTCCAGAAGATGATGGATTTAGGCTCAACATATTCATTTACCCTGGCCATCTAAAATTGAAACCTGCTAGACGAGAAATACACAAATATATACACTGACACAAAGGTGTAATTGAAAACATCAACTGTATGAAACCTTACAAACTATTAATGAATGGCATCTACTAGGAACTGGGCATAATTAAACATGATGGTGGGCTTAGCTTTTGAGGAGAGAATGGACACAAATCCTATCGCAGCCTCATTGACCCATTGATCATAGTTATAGCTTAATAAATAAGATAGGGCAGTGACAATTTTCTTGGTCCCTTCAGGAAAAATGGATGAAGATTAGGGTGGGTTTTTGATAGGCATTCGTGCATCAGTTTCCATGAAAAGTTGCATAGTTTTGGCTCTGCTAGCAAAATAAATTCTCTGATAAAGATACCTAATGGTTTCATAAGAGAAGGGGACTGCTTGTTCAGGTGTGGAGACCTGCATAATTTGCTGAATGGATTAGGCATTAATGGTGAAGATGATTTTTCCTGTTGGGGTGACTATGGTCTTGTGATTAATGTCATAGAAAGCTTGCCATTTCCTGAAGAATTCGTGGCAATTTTGGGTTTTGGGAAATATGTATAGAGACAACTAAGTCTCCCACAGGCGAATTTCATTGGCTTCATTGAGAAATTTTTCCTCGAGCTAGAAGTAGACATCGAACAAGTCGAAGTTTGACTCCGTATCGTGAATTTTTTAATATCGATCTCCCAGGGCTGTATGATCTAAATCCAATTGTGGGTACACCATGGGGTTGAAAGGCTCTTGGTACTTCTTAGGAGGAATGATTAATATTCTGTAAGTTATCTTTAATCTGCAATGGAGAATGGGATATAAGAAAAGGGAGAAGAGAGGGAAAATATTGGTATTGGGGAAGGGAGAAAATAGAAGGGACCATGATTAGAAAATTTTGAAGGTGAGACTGTGATCCGATTGGCCAAGAGCTGTTGATACCTTTGGTGAACACTGCTTCTCTTGCAGCAATTCATTTAACCTGTGATCTTTCCTGTAATTCTTGGAAAATTTGATTTATGCAAACTTTAATCAAAATAAGAACAACAAACTATGTATTAGGTTTGAGTTTGGATTTTAATATGTAATTGGTGAGATGTTGGGGTGTTGCAGGTCCATTGGAAAATGACCCAACCATTTATGATGCAATGGATTTCTTGGCAGAAGTAAATGTGATTGGATGGGAGGGAGAGGTCTGTGGGGACGTGGCACGAAGGGAGCGGGCAATGGATAGACCACTGGTTGGTGGAGGTAATGGTTTCATTTGGTGGCCGAAACTACTTTTGGAGCGGGTTGGTGGAAGTTTATGGTACCAACAGGGGGGTGCAAACAACCATAGAGTATGACATGTAGCGAGTTAGGCGATATTAGCTACTGCCGATTCCAGACCCCCCCCCTTCGTTGTTAATTTTTGGAGGGTGAGGGGGGGCCGGAATGTAATATGGGTTGTCGAATGTGTGGCAGGGTGCAGAGATGAAGGGGGGTTTCACGGTGATTAATGCAGGTGGTGACGAGTGACATGGGGTGTGACAGGATAGGCGATGCGATGGTGGGGTCGGGATAGGAGGGTCGAGGGGTAATGTAAAACTTTAGGATAAATAAAACATGAAAGGGGCGGGGTATAAGAAGAAATGAATGTGGTTGGGACTTAAGATAAAGACATACCATAAGGCCCCTTAACTTTATAAAAACACCCCTTTTCGGACCTTTAGAGCATAATTTTTGCTTTCACTTTGATTTCTCTTCTCCTGATTCCTCTTTTTTTATCATAGGAATACAACAAGCAATTTTTTAGGCTGCTTATTTATAGAATGAACTTTACATTTTTCTCCCTTTCTCTTTTCCAACAAATATACTTACCCAAACTACAAATCTAACCTTTTTTCTTCTTTTTAGGGTGCATTTATACTTGCAGATCCTGAAATCATTGTTCTTTTGAATTTCTAACCTACCACCTATCCCTTATTTCACCTATTGGTTCAGATTAAGTTGTTGAAGAAATGTAATTTTATACCTACCTAATGATAAGCCAAGATTAAATAGTTTGGAAAATCTTCATCTCCTAACTTATCAATAGAAATTTCAAAATTTCACAATCATACTTAGGCTATATGATTGCACATACGTTTCTAGATAATAGTGGCATTTTGATTTGCATCGCTTTTAGAAATATTCATTTTTTGTGGGGCTTTCTATTATAGGTAAATTTGGACATTACTCCCATTGACCTAGTTAATTGGGCATCATCTCCAGGACCAATGTATATGGTCTATCATCCCCTAACATTTCAATTTCTACATGACCTAAGATAAAGAACAAGACAAACCAATCAAAGACTTTCATCTCCAAAGGTTTCCAAAGTTTGAATTTTATAATATATCATATGGGAGCTCACCAACGCTGCCTCTAAAGGGACTAAGTGCGTTGCATATGTAGGTATCCCTATGCAAGACTTCTATACAAAGCACTTCCGGACATCCATGGGTGCGTTGGTCACATCAGGAGTGAAATTCTCATTGTTCCAGAATCTCCACTTGACCAGTGCCTTCTACAAGAGTTCACATGTGTCAAACTTTGAATCCATGTGTCCATCTGACATTTACAATATTGGGAACATGTTTTGCCTATTATTGGAAATTCATTTATTGTGGAACTACTTTCTTCTCCTTTATAAATTGAGCACAGATCTTAGTGTTTGATAAGGAATAATTTGTGTAGAGAAATGATGGTGGAATTTCAATTGAGGAGATTGATTTGACTGACATATTGCTGGAGATATCTATATTGTGATGAGGTTGGGATGCTACTAGAGATGGTGACACCAAATCAATCACTGGGTTGTAACCTCCCCTTCTATCATCAATAAATATTACTTCTTATTTTTCCCTATATGCATCCGTATAAGCTTTAATTTTAAATATCATGATTTCTTAGTTGATGTATATGATTTATGATTTATTGATTTAGCTAAATAACTTGAATATACATCTGTATTATTGCTATCTCTTATTGTGTAGTGTTCATTCTTGTAGGAAATATTGTACACAACCGGCTGGAATTTGAAGCTACAACAAAAGAGACAAAAGGAGACTTTGGAAGTGCTCCGATCCCAAGTAGGTTCCTTATTTCATTATGTGTGTCTATTTATAGTTAGTAAAGATAGTTGTAAAGTCTTTGAACTATTGTTCTATATTAGCACCTATCTAGGGAAGAATGATTTATCTGTAATTCATAATTGCGCATAAAAAATTGGCGACTACACTCGGGAGATTACTCTTTATCCTAGGTGTTTTAGCCTCTGATTTTATCTGTTAATTCACCCAGTGGTTGTTACTCACAAAGGTTAGGATTTTTAAGATCCAAATTTGCAAAATAAGTGTGTTAAACAGCTGTGTTTTTCCTTTTACACTGTGCCCAATTTACTCTTGGACAGGACACAGTGCTTTGCATAGCACTGTCTCCCTTTTAGGCTTGTGTTGCAAAGCACTGTCTCTCTTTAGAGACTGTGTTGCCTCCTGAAACTATCCAAATTCCTTTGAATTTGTCTTTGCAATTTTTTTTCAGTTTTTTTGTTGTTGTGTTTTGAACAACCTGAGCCTCATATTGACCAGTGAATTCATCTACCTCTTCCTCCTTTGAAAGAAAATTTGTTCAATGTTTGTTTAAATTATTTTTCTTTACCATTGGCAAGTTAATTTCAAAGCATTTTTACTGTCGCATGAAATTCATTTGCTTTTGAAAAAGGAAATTGTCGTAAATTCTTTGTTTCCTGATAGGATAAATTGTTGTTTCATTCCTCATTTTTCCTTCAAAAGATAAATTGTTGTTTATATTCCTCATTTCTCAAAAGTAAAAGGCATTTGTTTTTTATTTAGTGCACTTAGTTTCTTTTCTGCGTTCATAACATTAAAGGAACTGAAAATAAAAATCTGCATTTGCATGTCATGGTTTGTGTGTTTTGTGAAAGGAACAATTAGGAAATCTACATTTAGTTTGTATTCTTTGATTTGTTTACTCGCAAATTGTTTGCTCTTTGCCTCTAGTAGCTAGGATTTTCATTGAAAAACTAAAAGTAAAAGATTGCTTATCATTCTTAGTTTTATTTTAGGAATTTTCCAATACATCGTCATGATGAACCATTCAAAGACAAATTGTTAAACAAGATCAACATAAAATTAATCTCAATTTACCTAACAAAGCATTGGAACCATAACAATAAAATTTAGAAGGTCTAGGATAGAGACATGTTCCGACGTCGTAAAAAATAGCAGCTGTCATTAACTTGTCTGCGATACATTCTGAGTGTGATACCTCACTCCAAGTACGTAATTATATCATAGCTCTTCCACATAATTTCAGGTATATCGGGCAGTGTTATAGTACGATAAGTAGAAAGTGGTGCTCTCACTGTGTGGTTTCGCATCAGACATCACTAATATGAACTTGAGCCTCCATGTACCTTCGAGTATATTTGGGAGGAAAAATTTTAGGTGCTATCCATCCATAGTGAACTGATTCATATGCCTTGTAAATTGTGATACACCGAACACATCATTCATGGAGATTGCGTGGCCGTACTTCTTGTTTCGCTAGGAGGTATTCTGCAGTTCACAATTTCTTGGTAAGCCCTTTTGCCTAGCATTACCCTTTTATTTTATTTTTTTGTTTTTGGTTAAAATAAATAATTAATTGTGGAAGAAAAAAATCATTTCCCCCGTCGTTCACGTAGACTAGCATTAAAACCAACTTTACCACCATAAGTTACTTTTGGTAGGCGAAGGCGATCACGATCTACCGAATAAAGTACAATTCATACCTCTAGTGAAACATCATATTTGCATAAACCAGATTTAGCTCATGTTGTTTCTACACATAACAGTCATCTACCATTGCCAAAACGGAGTCTTCATAGCTACCCATGGTCCTGATCCATCCAATCAGTGAGACCATACTCCTGGACCCGAAGTTGTTCAGCAAAAAATTGATCTAGATCCAGACTCTTCTTTGCTAGAACATTTGAATCCTGAAGTCGTATAACCGGAAGTTGTTCCTACCTTGGTGATACCATAAATTTCTATAGCTATTGAATCTTCAATATCACATAGTCAACCACCTGAAATATACTTTGGGCTTGACGGTGAAATACTTCCACCTGGTTTAATTGCGATTGAAGAAATCCCACAAGACAAGACACCTTTAACTCCAAACCATTTTGGGGAGGACATTTACCTATATGATTCTTTTCCTCAATTGACACCATCTTCTTTTATTGATCCTATTCCTTTTCAAACTCCCGTTGATTCATAAGGGTATACATTTGGTCAAGTAACCATATCTGAACAAACATCTTTGGTTGGGCCATCTATTCCAATTACGTCAGCTCCTGCCCTAGCTACCCCGTCAACGTTTACAACTTCACCAGAGTCATATTTTTATGGTGTCCCTTTGGTCCCATCAGGTTACAAATCATTATCTGGAATTTTCTCCACTACATCTTCAAATCCATGGAATTTACTAATGTCATCATCTGGTATTTTAACTGGAAACCCTATAGCGAGTACTGAGTGACTTGATTCTTTATACACATATTCAGGGAAATATCAAGCCGGTCCTTCTGGGTCTATTCCTTCAAGTACCATATCAATTAGACTCCCATCATTTGGAGAGAAATATTTTTCGTCTTATTATCCTCCTCATGCTGGGGGGCAACCTTTGGTCACCCAATATGACAGTACTCTGTCGCTTTTTGCTTAACCTAATGTCAAAATGAATGTTTGTTAGTGGAAGCCCACTCTCCCTATCCAACCAAAAACGGTTGTACACTTGTATCAACCAGTTCAAGTAGTTACACCCACATCAATTCCACTTGTTAATACATCCTTACTCCTCCTACAGAATAAAAAAGTTGTACAAACTTATCAAGAGGGTCCTTCAACTCAATATTCTCAAATGTTGGGTCCACAGACTCCAAATCCTTTGATTTATACTTCTTGTAACAAAAGTGGAGAGGAGGTAATTTAGAGAGACTCTGTGAGGAATTATTTTGGCACATTTTTGAAGGGTTTTTGACATATTTTTGAAATATTTTTTGTGTTATTTCAGAAGGATTTATGGCAGGCCTTTTAAATTTTCTACTCTTGGTTATAAGGTGGTTTACAAACTATTCTTGAGAGCCAAGTTTTTTCCTCTATAAAGACTGAATATTAGATTTATGTGGAGGGGAAAATTTTACTCTCGAAGGCTAATTTTTGTAGAAATTATATGCACTAAGCATGCATATGTCCAAGATCCACCTAATTTCACACTATTTAACATTATGAAAGATACTGAATCTATTCCACCTGTTAATATTTTGTGGAAAAATTAATTGCACACATATGTGAAGCATAAACAAAAATATTCAATCGCACATAACACAGTTTTTAACTGGGAAAGCCTAAAGCTGAAAACCCCAACTATATATTATGTAACATGGAGATCATATGAAAATCTCATAAAATCATACAAATCTTATCACAAGCCCTCGTTACAGTATAATCATCATACACTAATCATGCCTACTCTTGCAAATCCATGCACCGATCTATGCCACCTGCTAGCCTGCCTCCACCTCGCAATATCTGCTGAAGAATAGCTCTGAATGAATTTTAATTACTCCATCCTTGAATTCAAAATCCTCATTGGCATCTCCACTGAGTGTGTGATGCAATCAATGCATCACTATAGTCACAACAGATAGTCTATCTTGCCCTTTCACCTATCTCTCCACTGGTCTCCACTGAAACTGCCATCCACTGTAGTTAACTGCTATATTGTTCAATTGATTTATGAGTTATTATTTGTGAATTAGTTAACTAATTAATTCACTCCACTTTCACTAGTGTATCAATCAATTAGACTAGATACAACTAGCTTAACTGAGTCTAACTGAGTTAAACTGAATACAACTCCATAACTACTTCTTCCAACTGTGTCATAACTCTGCCACTTGAGTTCTAACTGAGTCCTCCATGCAATATCTCCAGTAAACCCTTAGGAATAGCTAAATTCCTTCTGTCAGCTACTATGCCACATCTGTGCACTGAAATGAAGTGCTCCAAGAGAATAAGTTGATGTTTAGAGTCTGATTATTATTAAGAGCTAATAATAATTGACATGCATCTATTTTTAGATTGACGATCTATAAATAGAATTCGCCCAATATTCTAAAAATAGAATTTCATCTATTTTTCCAACTTGATCAACCATCCAGAAATAGCATCTTGCAACTTCTGAAATATGATCGAGATGTTTAAAAATAGACATAGTCTAAAAATAGACTTGCACCAAAAATATCCTGCGGGCCCACTTAGTGAATGCGACTCTTTTCACTAAGCTCATCATCTTGTTGAATCTCAACACTCCCTCTCAACAAGATAGGGATTATCCTTCACCCCAATCCCGCCTCTATGGTATTTGAGTTTGCTCTTAGTGAGCGCCTTCGTCAAAATATCTGCATCCTGATCCTCCGTGGGAATGTACTGAAGCAACATGATCTTCTGCTACACACAATCTATAATATGATGATACCAGATATCAATATGTTTAGATCTATCATGAAACAAAGGATTAACCAAGAGTTTAATGAAACTTTAATTATCACAATGAATAACTGTGGGATCTAAATGTGAACCAAACAAACCAAACATAATCTTCCTCATCCAGATAGCCTCACATGTAGCTAAACTTGCTGCCATGTATTCTGCTTTCACTGAACTGAGTGCCACAGATTTTTTTTCCTGCTGTACCAAGAAATTTCCGTAGATCTGATATTGAAAATCCATCTTGATGTGCTCTTTCTATCTGTTGGGCTTCCTTCCCAATCTGCATCCGTGAAGCCATGCAACTTCACTTCATCTGTCTGTCTGTACCATAGCCCATACTTAGATGTGCCCCTGAGATATCTCAGGACATGCTTGCCTGCCTTCCAAAAGAGATTGGTAGGCTTAACCATCGCTTGCGAAAGCTGGTTTACTGCATAGCATATGTCCAGTCTTGTATTTAATAAATACATGAGCGAACCCACCAACTGTCGATAAACAGTGGCATCCACTACCTTTGCTAATGTAGCATCCTCTTTCTTCCAATTTCCTGGAAGAGGAGTGTCGATAGGCTTGTAGCCTTGCATGTGAAACATCTCCAGTATCTCCTGGGCACACTTGCCTTGAGACACAAACCATTCACCTTCCCGCTGCCATATTTCCAATCCAAGGAAATAATGAAGGAGGCCTAAATCCTTCATCTCAAACTCCTTTGCAAGATCTGCCTTGCATGAGTGTATCAACTGCTCATCACCTGTTAGTATCAAATCATCAACATAAAGTACAATGATTAAAATCTTACCCCCAACCACAATCTAGTACAAGTTTGCATCTGCCTCACTCTTGGTGAAGCCAAGTCCAGTGAAATAGCTTTCGATCTGAGTGTATCAAGCATGAGGTTCTTGTTTCATCTCATACAGCGCACTTTTGAGCCTGCACACATGCGACTCGCTGCTAAAGATCTCAAATCCTTCAGGATTCTCAATGTACACCTCTTCCTCAATGATCCCATTAAGGAACACAATCTTCACATCCATCTGATGAATGTGCCAACCCATCTGTGCTGAGAGAGCAAGGATGGTCCATATGGAAGAATACCTTGCGATAGGTGCAAAGGTTTCTTCATAGTCAATCCCCTCGATCTGTGAGAAGCCCCAAGCAACAAATCTTTCCTTATACTTCTCGACGCTCCCATCAGTAGCTTGCTTTACCTTGTAGATCCATCTTGATCCTACAGCTGGTTTTCCCACCAGCCTTGGAATAATCTCCCAAGCATTGTTTCTAACAATGTGGCCATACTCCTCCACCACGAATTCCACCCATGTGGGCTCCTACGCTGCTTCTTCAAAAGAATATGGCTTTTTCAAAATACACTTGCTCATAAGAGCCATGTATCCAGCATATCAGTCAGGTGACTATCTCTTTCTGCACTATGATATAGGAACTCCTACATTCTGTGCCGCATCCACCTTTAGTCTCTCAGTTTCTGTGGTACACTTCCTGCCTTGTCTGATGTTTGGTTCTGCATGAGTGGACTCCTCCACTCCATGCATATCCTCCTGTGGCTGATCCATATCCATAGGCTCATATTTGGGAACAAGAAGTTCCTCTCCTGCATGCAAGTGTAGCTCCCTCTCAAGCAACGACTTCATGCCTTTCACCTCATTGAATTTTATATCCCGTCGCATAAAAGTCATTCAAATGTTTTGCAAATACACACGATAGTTGTGGGGTGTTTTTGTGTACCCCACAAATATCCCAACTTCTGTATTTGACTCCAACTTCTTCCTGGCATCCTTTGTCACATGAATGTAAAAAGGTGAGCCAAAAATCTTCAACTGAGAAATATCAGGCTTCTTACCAGTAAAAGGTTCCTTAGGTGTACTCATGCCAAGTACTCTATGAAGAAAATGGTTTTGCACATAAACCACAGTGTTGTATTCTTCCACCCACAAGTGCATCGGTAGGCCCTGGCAATGCAGCATCGCTCGTGCAGCACCCACGATTGTTCTATTGTTTCTTTCAACGACCCCATTCTGCTGTGGGTTATGAGGCACTATGAGTTCTCTTCGAATTCATTCTTTGCTACAGAAGTCTTTGAATTCGCTAGATATATATTCACCACCATTATCGCTCCTTAGAGCTTTGACCTACTTCCCCGACTCCTTCTCCACCAATGCCTTGAACTCATAGAACTTTGAGAACGTTTCACTCTTCTTCCGCATGAAGAAGATCCAACATCTACGAGAAAATTCATCAACAAATATCACATAATACCTATGTTTTGTTGTTGAAGAAACCGATAATGGTCCACACACGTCTGTGTGAATTCTCTCTAGGATCACTGAACCATGGTTCTCCTTCTCATGAAAGGTGGTCTTCACAAACTTACCCATTTTACATCCTTTGCACTGATCTGACTATGCAAGAGTACCCTTAGGAAGTCCAGTAGAAATTTTCTGCAAAATTTTCAAAGCGCCACAGTGAAGATGGCCCAATATCCTATGCCATAATTCGTCCTCATCCCGGCTCACCACTTCTACTGCTTTGCCCACCATTGCAGTGCATCCATCTACCTCTATCTTGTAGAGATTCTTAATCTGAACCCCTATATTATTGGTTTGACCCATTGTTTTATGTCAAAGGAAAGCTTTTCCCTCACTGAAAACAACATCATAACCCCTGTCTTCCAACATTGTGTCTGAGACCAAGTTGTTCTTCAGACCTAGAACATGCATGACATTCTTCAACAAGAATATATTACAGGACTCCCTCTCAAAGGTAATGGTCCCAATGTCAGTCGCACTGTACCAACCATCATCGCCCATCTCTATATGCATATCGAGGTCCTTCTCCTCCAAGTCACTAAACAACTATTTGTCTCCCGTCATATGCAAAGATGCACCACTGTCAAGATACCACACTGATCCCATGTAGCTTGAAACCAAGCATGCGATCAAGGAAAAATCTAGCTCAAATTGTGAGGCCAAGGCTTCTCTAGCTGCAGATCCAGTAACCTGCTTATTCTTCTTCTTCTATGGACAGTTAGTGGCGAAATGTCCATGCTTGTGACAGTGAAAACACTTCACTTTGGACAAGTCCTACATCTTGCCTTTTGCACCAGATTTAGAAGGATTTTTTTCCTCTTCCCTTTCCTTGCTTTGGCAGCCAAAGCACAATTCTCTTCATCTTTATTCTTCGATGAATATCCATCCCTGGTACCCCGCCTTATCTCTTGCTGCACAAGATCCGACCAAAGTCGCTCCCATCATGGCAGTTTCTCCTGTCCATTGACAGAGTCTTCGTAGCTATGCCAACTCTTCAGAAGCCCAAGGAGAGCCAAGCTCACCAAGTATTCTTCATAAACATTAACCCCCACACTTCCCAGCTGATCCTTGCAGTGGACAAACTTCGTGCGGTATTTTGGAATACTATCGCCTTTCTCCATTTTTATTTTTCTGAGCTTGTCTTTAAGCACCAACTTCCTCTGGCCACTTCTTCTTTGGAACAATTCTATCAAAGCCTTCCACATTAAGAATGGAGTGGATTTCCCGTGAAGGCTGGACAAAATATGGTCCTTAACACTTTCCAATAGAATTCTCCTCGTCTTTGCAGTCCTCTTTTTTCCTACATCAAGTAATGCAGCATCGCTAGATCCCAGCTTAGGAACATCACTATCGATGAACTCCTTCAGCCCATTATATTCTAGCACCACCTCCATCCTATCCTTCCAGGCTATGTAATTCGAGCTCCCATCAAGGGCATACTCCAATCTCAACCCGTTGAAAGACATTTCAATGTATACTTGATTTCTGCACCAAGAATCTTTTGTAGGAAATTTGAATTGTCCACTAGCACAAACTCACTTCACAATTGAAATCTTCAATCAACAATGCTCTGATACCATGTAGAAATTATATTCACTAAGCATGCATATGTCCAAGATCCACCTGATATCACACTATTTAACTTTATGCAAGATACTGAATCTATTCCACTTGTTAATATTTTGTCGAAAAATTATTTGCACACACATGTGAAGCATAAACAAAAGTGTTCAATCGCACATAACACAATTTTTAACTAGGAAATCCTGAAGCTGAAAACCCCAAATATATATTATGTAACATGGACGTCATATGACAATCTCATACAAGCATACAAAGCTTATCACAAGCCCTCAGTATATTACAATCATCATACACTAATCAGGCCTAATCTTGCAAATCTATGCACCGATCTATGCCACCTGCTAGCCTGCCTCTACTGCGCAATCTCTGCTGAATAATAGCTCTAAATGAATTCAAATTACTCCATCCTTGACTGCGCAATCCTCATTGGCATCTCCACTGAGTGTGTGATGCAATCAATGCATCACTATAGTCACAACAGATAGTTTTTCTTGCCCTTTAACCTATCTCTCCACCTATCTCCACCGAAACTGCAATGCACTGTAGTTAACTGCTGTATTTCTTAGTTGATTTATGAGTTATTATTTTTCAATTAGTTAACTAATTAATTCACTCCACTCTCACTAGTGTATCAATCCGTTAGACTAGATACAACTAGCTCAACTGAGGCTAACTAAGTTAAAATCAATACAACTCCATAACTATTTCTTCCAACTATGTCATAACTCTGCCACTTGAGTTCTAACTAATTCCTCCCTGCAATAACTCCAGTAAACCCTTAGGAATAGCGTAATTCCTTCTGTCAGCTTCTGTTCCACATCTGTGCATTGAACTGAAGTGCTCCAAGAGAATAAGTTGTTGTTTAGAGTCTGATTATTATTGAGAGCTAATAATAATTGACATGTATCTACTTTTAGGTTGATGATCTATAAATAAACTTCGCCCAATATTCTAAAAATAGAATTTCATCTATTTTTCCAACTTGATCAGCCATCCAAAAATAGCATCCTGCAACTTCTGAAATATGATCGACATGTCTAAAAATAGACATAGTGTAAAAAGAGAGTTGTGCCAAAAATAGCCCGCGGGCCCACTTAGTGAAGGCAAATCTTTTCACTAAGCTCATCATCTTGTTGAATCTCAACAATTTTTAGGTCTTTCCTCAGAGTATTGACTTGTCTCTATTGAAGCTAAATTTCAAGACCAAATTCTGGTATAAAGAAGACTAAACTCAACCTTATTTCGAGGGACAAATCTTGAGGTGTTTAAATGCAAGTTTCAAGATTTTTTTTGAAGATCTAACACTGTCCTCTATTAAGGAGGCTAAACCTTGGGAAGAAGGAAGTATTATATAATGTGAGTTATGATAGCGTGAGGGTCAAGTTTAAGTGCATTTAAGTCCAAGTTTTAGACTTGCTTTGGGGTCTATTGAGGGTGAGCTTTGTTGATAAGGAGGTGAAGTTCAAGTACCATTTGTTGAGGGATGTTTTATTCCTAAGAAGGATGTGTTTGGGAAACTGAATTCTTGTGTGAGGAACATAGGAGAAATTGTGGAGAGGGAATGCTTTTTTTGAATAATATTGACTATTGTAGAAGTTGTGGTATTGATAAATGAGGGAGTTGCTGCCTCATTTCAGTTGGTGCTAATAAATCATAGAGTTGGTGCTTCCTTTGAGTTAGTGCTGATAAACTAGGGAGTTGGTGCTTCGTTTCATTTGGTGCTAATAAATTTGAATGTACTCTTTATATATATTAATAAAAATATTATGTGGTTTTTTAAGTAAAAATATTTTTTATTTGTATATTTATGTGCTTTGCTTTATATAATTATAAATTGCTAATATTGATTCACCACAACTATCATTGAATAAGCCAACATATTAAATAGAAACACTATCTTTTTTTTCTTCAATATAACATAACTATAACAGTCATATAAATTAAATAAATAGTAAGGGCGGATATGGATCGTTCCATAATAGGGATCATGAATACCTTATAATATATTTTTCATTACCAAAATAATAATGAAAAATGTGAAAATTAACAAAAAAAATTTTTAATTGAATTATTGTTAAAAAAATTAATATATATGAGTTAACCATATTTACATATTAAGGAAAGATGCAACAATATTCTTAGTGATGGAGATTCTACCTTACTACATTATGGGGATTCCTAACCTATAAATACCTAAAATACCATGGAAATACCACAAGCCCAAAAACTATAACCCATTTCACTATAAATATAATATATATAGTATTTTTGATAATCCATAGGAATCGAAAAAAAAGGTTGTGATACACTAGATCTATTCTAGTAGCTATTAATGTACCCATGAGGGCCTACTACCTCTATTCTTGTTGGAAATGAACCTTAAATCTCTTAATTTGCATCACTTCACATCACCCTTCTATTACCATTCACCAATTAAGTTTCCTCCTTGAAATCAATAATTTATATCCTTTATTTTTATTCAACTTGATAATTTCTTATTAATTATATATATATATATATATATATATATATATATATATATAATGGATTACCACGAAGGATATCCTTTAAATATATCTATTAATTATTAATAATAAAATAAAAAGTAAAAAATCCTATTCAAAAAAAATTATTAAAATATTATTCTCTTTAACGGAGAAAAAAAGCGGGTACAATTAGAGGTTATATTTCGTTTATTCATAGAAAATGAGATGTGATTCTATTTAATTATGGTCACAAAGGTCGGTTTCCTTTCTTAAAATTACACGCAAGCGACGGACCTCTTCAATTAAGATGCCTCGAACATTATAAATATTGTTTCTCCTCTTCAATTTAGCTGTAACCGGAGTCGCATTTCGTGGTGTTTTCAACGACTTTCCCTCACGACATTCAGGTCTTCACTGTTATCAGTTAAGTGGGATTTTGTTTTTGCATATTCGGTGTTCCAGCTGCCATTATTTTTAGTTTCGTTCATACAAACCCCACTCAAAAGCTGTGGGGTTTTACAGGCGGGAAAAATGCCTCAGATTCAGTATTCTGAGAAGTACTACGACGATAACTATGAGTACAGGTCCAAAAGGTTCCCATTTTAAGGCATTCTAAGACTTCTTTTCTTAGAATTTTTCCTTTCATTGTCCGCAATTTAGGGTTTGAAGAATTAGGGTTTGAAGGTTAAGGTTTGAGTCTGATGTTTTGACTCTATGTTCAGGCATGTCACACTTCCACTCGATGTTGCGCAACTTCTTCCCAGGGATCGTCTTTTGAGTGAGGTAAGCCTCCGACCTTCTTTGCTTCTATCTTGTATTTTGTTGGGTTTAGTTTTTTCTGTTTTTAATATTGTGACCTAATTGTTATTTATATATTCAGAATGAGTGGCGAGGAATTGGGATTCAACAGTCTCGCGGGTGGATTCACTATGATATTCACCGTCCTGAACCACACATTATGCTATTCCGAAGGCCTTTGGATCACCAGAAAAACAGCGAACAGAAAGCGGATCAAAATTTATGACACGCGTTTAAGCTTCATGGTTAGAAGTGTGAAGTAATTTGACCATAGTTAGAAACTTCATGAAGTAATGTATAGGGAGGGCACATTTTAGCGATTATATACTGTGATTCCGCTGATTATATACTGTCATTCCCTATCTATCTTTTAAGTGTATTTTATTTATTTATAAAAATATTGAAGTCTTAAATGTAGTTAAAATTCCAAGTTTTTATTTACTAGTTTTTTTTTGTTTTTTTTTAAAAGCTTTTTAGATATTTGTTAACTGCAATTTTGCAATATAGATGATGAAAAATATAATTTGTGATTAATTTTGAAGTTAATTTTAAAAAAGTCATGAGCAGTATTTACTCTTTTCAGCTTAGCATATAAAAATGCAAATGTATTAAGGGAACAATATATGCAATAAGTACATATGGTTGCATGCCACTAAAAACCCATGTAAACCCTTAGTAGTATTGCATTACATAGTATCTATATACATATTTCCACTTCCACATACTTTTTCAAATATAGGAAGTCAAGTAGCTATATTTGGAAAAAGTTTTTGAAAAGTTATTAGACTATATTGTTGTCATAGTACACTAAGAAAAACACTTAGTAAAATAAGTTTCTAGTGTTTAAATAATTGGATTTATGGCTAAGGGCATAGTTTGGCTTCCTTAATTAGTGCCATAAGATATACAATTGAGTATGAATGTTGGGTTGTTCGAAATAGAAAAACTCCCCCATGGCTCCAAAGAAAAGACAAATTAATATTCAAATACTAGAAGTATTTTACCTTATATTACATTGTATTATGTTTTATCATAGGAGGAGAGAAAGGGAGAGAGACGAAGCAAAAGAAAGGGGACTCGAGGGAGAGATATATAGATAGGTGTATGTGGAGAGAGTGTGTGCAGATGCATTGTTTTCAATGTAAATGTTGATTTCTTCTCCTCTCTGATTGCTTCTAGTGCATGCATTGGTTTCAATGTAGATGTTGATTTCTAATCCTATTTGATTGTGTGTAGTTAATGCATTCATTGTAATGATGTTGATTTCTAAACTTATTTTATTGCTTGTAGTTAATCCTCTATTAGTTTTTTTTTTTCTTCCCTCCCCCTCTTTCCTATTCCAAATCCATCTCTCTTCCTTCCTCTCTCCTCATCTCTCCCCCCTTTTCCCTCTTCCTACCTCTCTCTGACTATCTCTCCCACCTCTATGTCTCTCTCTCTTAAATACTATCCCATTGTATTTTATTTACGAAAGTATCTAATTTTAAAAAAGAAAAAAGAAAAAATGGTTGTAGAATATTGAACCTATATTTTGGATAAATCATTTCAAAGAAAATACAATAATAAAAAAAAGAAAAGAATCATGCACTATTTTTCCTCTATCATTGTAAGTCACATTTATTTATCTCTTTTCTTGGATCTTTGGTTAAAAATAATTGATCCTGGTTCTTTATAATATTATTTATATTATATAATTTTTTTAAAACCCTGATTTAATCTCTATAGGAATATGTTTACTAGTTATGCGGATGATGAGTTTAAATATTTTTAGTAGTCAGGAGGATGGTGGAGATTTATACTCTAACCCCTAGGTGAAATAATGAATAACATGAACGAAAGTTTTGAAATTTTCAGTTATTATAATTTAATATTTATATTTTAAAAGTTTTTGTTTATTTTGAAAGCTCATTTCCAATTCTCTTTATCAAGAGCTGTGTTTTAATATATCTAAATGACATAGTGATTTATTTTTTAATAGTAAAAATGTAATAATTGAACAATATGTGAAGTAAGTACACATGTTATCACTACATAGAAAACTCATAACCTTTCTTGTTACTCTCTTAATTAGTACTATATAAGACCATATTACCTACCTACATAATTTCACTTCCACATACCTTTTCATATATAGGAACTCACCTAAGTATCCATAGAACCAATTTTAAATGAGTTATCAAACAAACTCGTTTTTATAGTACACTAAGAACAACACTTGAGTAGATCACTCTCTTTCATAGGTAGTTTGGTAGAATGGATAAGGGCATGGTTAAGTCTACTTAATTACTACCTTAATATATTGTGTTGAGAACTATTGTTTGGTCCCACATGTTTATCATAGAGCGATATTACTACATTACATTTTCATTATTAACTAGTAACTCTTTCCCATGGCCCTAAAGAAAGATAAGATTTGACTTCAGCAATTAAATGTTAAGTGCTTAAAAAACTCTAGATACTAATTAATTACATTTATATGCCTATATTATTAGGAAGGTTATAACCTTTCATTGTATCATCAAATTTCAATTTTACCATCTCTCTTGTAAATTGTACCTTCTCATAAGAAGAATTTTCTTTTGTGATTATTTGATCTTATCTTAAGTTGCTCATTATAAAAGGAGGCCTTCCCCTTAATGTGGAAAGTAATTAAAAATTTCTTATCATTTTGAAGGAATATAATGCTTCATAAAATTTGGTATTAAAACCTTTGTCCTATGGTTTTGGAGCTTTAGATGAGCCATTTTTGAATTTTCATCATACTTAGATTCTAAAATTTTGATTCTATTTATGAGAAGGGCTCTACTCCCACAACAAAAATGGAACATCATCTCTATTCTATTTGTCTTGGTACTATTGAATGGATACAAAGTTCATTAATTGGATATGTAGTTCACTTACCTCAATGTTGTCTTGAAACAAAATGTCTTCATGTCTTAATTGGAAGGTTTTGTTTTGAAGCACATAGCTCCCTACTCAAAATTCAAAATGGGGCATGGAAGTAGTCAACAAAATGGAATATCATAAATGGGTGAAACCAACCATGGGATATATGGTTCATAGTGATGTTGAAGAGTGGAATAGATCCATCCATTATGGAACATTTACTTCTTCATAATTAGTGTTATAAAATAGAATAATATTAGTGATGTTAGTGATGTACTTATATATTTAGAGAGCTCTAAATTTTATCTTAGAATTTGGATGTAGACATGAGGATAGACAATTAAAGTGCAATATAAAGAACTTGATAGAATTTCCTACTTTTACACAAGATCCATTTGGTTGAATCTAAAACTTAGAAGAATGAGGTAATTTGGATTAGTGAGGAATATAAATTCCACTCTAAAAAAGTTTAGATCCACGTTATCCTTGTAAAAATGTTCCTAGACAAGAAAGGTGCATTCTAGATGTGATTATAGAAAATGGTGCTTATAGAAAAATACCATACTTATTGAGATAAATGTTTAAAAAGTGATTTTAATGATGTAAAAGAGTATTTCATTGATGTCAAAGGTGGTTAGTGATTGTTCAGTCCTTTCCATTTGTTGTTTTTATTAGTGACCTTTTTTCTAAGATAAGGTGATAGATGTAGTGTATTATTTGAGGTGTTTTAGCTATATAATATTGGCTTAGATTTTCCTACAAAGTGATTATAAGGATAACCCTTAGAAATATCTTTCCAACAGTGTGCCACTTTTCAAAACATATTCGAGAATGGAAGCTATGGTAATTTAATGTTTGTCAACATTCCAATGTCTAGGGTTCCACGTGGACCTCACAATGCAGCATACCAGCAACGTGGCATAGATGACATGATTATAATGTTAGCATGGAGATGACCTTGGATAGTTAAGTGAATCAATTGAATTTTAGCAAATTTATATACACATACAAACATTTTAGTTTCAAAATACTAGAGAATAATAATGTGAAATTATTTTTATTGTTTACTTGTTTCTTGGTCTTATATACTGAAAATAGTATTTTTAGCTAACTTAAATGCAACTCAGAATATGTACAATTACATCTCAAATGTCGATATAGTTGATTTTACGAATATATAAATGTATGATTTCAATTGGATCATAATATTGTTTTTCATTCATCTCGATGAATTTGGAGTGGAAAAAGTGGAGGAATCTGCTCATAAGAACATTTTTACCAGTTTGGTGAAACAAGGCCAGAAACCTTCTAAGAGAATTTTGATGCATCAACTTTTTTTGGGGGTAAATATTTTTTGATTGGGCACAACACCTTTTCTTGGTGTTCTACACAGATATCTTTCCAATGACACAAGAATCACGTCATTCATATTTTGTATGCAAATGTTATGCCACTCAGAAGTTTACCTTCCTATTTTCACTCCTATAGTTCGGAGGAGTCTATGTAAGCCCCCATTATTCATGAAAAAGGGGCTAGCCACATTTGTGATGTAAAATAATCTAGAAGAGTCTAGTTTTAACACTATTTAAGAGTTAATGTCGCAAAGATTAACCACTAGTATGCTACCAGGTTGTGTTATAACTGGGCCACTGGGAGGAAGAGACATTCCATTCTTTCAAGAGAATTTTTCCATAGATGAGAAAATATGTCTAGGATAAATAGGAGGTACAAAACATATAGAGGATCTATGCACTATAGTAGCCCATATGACACATACATTACTTCTTTTTACCTGCAACCATATATCTAGACAGAGATAGAGAGTGAAGAAACCTCACCTTCTAGTTGGGTTTTCTGTCGAAAGGGTTTCCAGAGAGAATATCTTGTGTCTTATGTGTGTGTGAGATTATTTTATTGTTCTCTACTTTTCCGCATAATTTATAATTGTATGCATGCACTAGTTATAGTTAAATCTACAAATCTTAAAGTTTGATAAAATTGTAATATTGTCGAATATTGCACTTTTAATATAATATTATCATATATGTTGTGACCAGTTACCCAGTGAAATATCCATGGTATTTTACAAATTAATAAATACCAAGCTTTACGTTTGTACATTTTAATTTTTATAACTAAAATGTGCTATTATTTACAAAGTTATAAAACTCATTATTATTTCTTTTAAATTACATATATATTTTTAAATTCATTGGGTCTGATGTATTTTTGAATAATATGGGTATTATTTTAATATAATTATATTTTCTCTCTCCTATATAGATATAGATAGTGGTGGTTGGTTCATAATATTTGTGTTTGGGAATTTTCATATAACAAGATTTTGCGGAAATGTATTGTAAAAATATGGATTCCTATGGAAGTTAAGCTTTTTTATTAATCTTGAAATTAGTTTCAACATAGTTATCCCTAAACATTGATTCCTATGGAAGTTAATCTTTGTTATTAATCTTGAAATTACTTTCAACCTAGTCATCCCTTTACTTGGTTGTAATTTGTTTTCTATGAGGCTTCTGACAATAACATTTTATGGAAACTAAAGATATGTTTTATAACATGTGGCTAAAATTTTATATTCTTGGTTATAATTTTTTGGGTAAACCACGAAAATGACAAAGTTTGTAAGTAAGCTTGAAATTATTTTTAGTGCAGTCATTTTATGATTTTATGCTCAATTTTTAAATTTTTGTGTGACATAATAAATGAGCATTTAGTACTCATGAGCATCACCCTATGCAATGAGTATTAAGTGGACTATTCAAAAATCATGAGAGATTTGTCAGTTACGACTACCTCTCATGGAAATGGTCATAGTTTAATGACTTACGCAGTCTAATCCCAAAAATGATATATAATATAGTGCACTACACAAATCCATCATACTTAAATATAAAGAGTAAAGGGAGATATACTTGTATGGTTCATGAGGCACAATATTTGCTAAAATTTTACAAATGGGATAGCAAGCTAAGTCGGCTTGATTGTGGGGCAAACCTCCACAGTTAAGTGCAATTGAGCCAGAGTACTTCTAGGATGGGTGACCTCCCGGGAATTCCTAGTTACCAGGAGTAAGCCTCAGAAGTGATGATTGACACTACGCGATTCATTTCAATAGTTTCAATCCCACTTCTTCACCCCTGTGAGAATCACCTGATGTAATGAGTGCTAAGTGGACTATTCAAAAATCATGATAAATTATTCAGTTATGACTACCTCTCATGGAAATGGTCATAGTTGAATGACCTACGCAGTTGAATCCAAAAAAGAATATCTAATATAATGTATTGTGGAAACTGCTCATACTTAAATATAGAGAGTAAAGGGAGCTCTATTTGTATGGTTCATGAGGCACAATACTTGCTAAGGTTTTATAAATGGGGTAACAAGCTAAGTGGGTTTGATTGTGGGGAAAAACTCCATAGTTAAGTGCGTTTGAGCTAGAGGGTATCTGGGATGGGTGACCTCCTGTGAAGTCATTGTTACTAGGTGCAAGCCCCGACAGTGATGATTGACACTATGCGATTCATTTCAATAGTTCCAATCCCACTTCTTCACCCTTGTGATCACACGATGTAATGAGTGCTAAGTGGAATATTCAAAAATCATGAGAAATTAGTTAGTTACGACTACCTGTCATAGAAATGGTCATATTTTAATGACTTACTTATGCAGTTGAATCCCAAAAATGATATCTAATAAAATGAACTGTGGAAATCCCTCATACTGTAGTGTACCTAGAGGGGATAATATAGGGTACAGAGGGAGGTACCCAAGGGAATAATATGATGTATTAATATAAGAATGATAAATAAATGGGTCATAGTTAATAAATAAAGTGGTTAACCCACATTATGTAAGGGACCACATGTAACAAGGGAATAAAGTGATAAGCCCATTGTATTGGATGTATGGTATTGAGAGACCCATGGTAACTACCCATGGTATTGCATGTATGAAACCTATATAGAGGTTAGAGACTCTCCATTGAGAGATGTCAAGGATTATTGTATGGGCAAGCATATGGCTTGTGGAGTGATCTCCTTCCTTAAGGAGTGAATGTATGGTGTTGCCCTACCTTAAGGGTTTTGATATTAATGAAGATCTGAAGTTTTATCTTCTATGGTGTTATTTCTTCGCCTACCTTAAGGGTTTTGATATTAATGAAGATGTTCAAATTTATAAAGATTTGAATATTTCTATGGATAAGTATGTGTTGCATTATGATTTTTATGCTCCAGATATGGCTGTTGTGGATGTTTTTTTGGGACATCCTTGGATGGAATCCGTTGGTACTGTAAATTTTAATGTGCAAAAGAAATTCATGAAGCTCTGGTATAAAAAGAAGAAAATTACATTGCATGATATTTTCATTAGGAACCATGCAGAGACCGAGGAGGAAGAAGAAAAAATATCTAACGACGCAGACACATTAGATGATGAGACTGCGTCGTTAGATATTTTTGCTTCTAATAGAACTGATAAGAAAATGTATAGAAATGGAAAATATGGCCAAGAAATAACACCATAGAAGATAAAACTTCAGATCTTCATTAATATCAAAACCCTTAAGGTAGGGCAACACCATACATTCACTCCTTAAGGAAGGAGATCACTCCACAAGCCATATGCTTACCCATACAATAATCCTTGACATATCTCAATGGAGAGTCTCTAACCTCTATATAGGTTTCATACATGCAATACCATGGGTCTCTCAATACCATACATCAATCTGATGAGGCATTTGAGATTTTCTGTTTTGGATAAAATAGGCAAAATCTCAGTAGGTGACAAAAATTAGGAATTAGTTCCTAGATTAGCTCCAGTTTTTTGGGAGGGAGTTAATGCATCCTAAATTTGAGTTGAGAGGATTTATGAGGCTGTTAGATTCTCCTGCTATATAACAGGTATCCATACGTTTGTTTTGGAGAGTGTGTGTGGGTGTGTGTGAATTATGTAATCTCCTGTTTGAATAATAAAGATTGCCAATGCCCTGTTGTGTGGACGTAGCCCAGGAGGTTTGGGTGAACCACGGTAAAACCTTTGTTTTTGTGTGCATGATTAAGTTTGTTGTTGTTGTGTTTATTCATTTTGCTGCGCACTGTCCAACAATTGGTATCGGAGCTTTCTGTTGGAGGTGGAGGGCGTACTGGAGGTAGAGGTTTGTTTTTTGCATTGGCGCTGCGTGGAGGAGCGTATTGATTGAAAGCGTTGTGTGTAACAAAGTGCTGTGTGTTGCTGTCGCATGAAGGAGGCGACAAGCTCGGGTGACCAGGGGCTCAGGAGCGCTGGACTGCAAGTGCAATTAGCGGATGTCGTTGTTATTTTTTCCTTAGTGGAAACTTCTGCTCCTCCGTAGCACGATTATGGAATTTTGCAGCTTGAGCCATTGTCGTTCCGGCTAAGCTGTGCGTCAAACGTAGGAGTACCGGATCCAATTCTTGAATGTCGAGATCCATGGAGGCTATGGTGAGCTTCCTGATTCATGCCACTGTGAGGAGATTATTCTTCTTTGCTGTTACAGCTCGGTAGCCGCGTGAGGAGGCGTGCTTGAACTCGAACAATGTTGCGACAGGCAAATGAAAGAGTGCGAGCCTCCAAATCATCGGACAGCAGTTTTTCCAGCCGCCGTATAGAATGCCCACGGAGGGTTTCGGTTTGGGCCCACGAGCGTTTGTCGCGGGCTTAAACATTTGGGCGGGAGATATATCGCTATCATTCTTGCGTGGCGATTAAAAAAAAAAAAAAACGCGAGTTGACCACGCGTGCATTCCGGTGAAGCGTTTTACGCATAATAGTCGACCCGTTTCGTTTGTGCGTAAGTTTTTTCAAAGCACATCCGTTTTTTTTTATATTAATTGCCAGAGTTATTATTGTTAATTGCCAGCGTGAAGCACGTGGTCGTTTTTTGTTCTATTGTTAATTGCCGGAGTAATTTATATTGAATGAACCATGGCAATGGCGGTTCCCCACATACAGTCGTATTTTCACTGAGTTTCGAGCGTTGTCGTGGAAGCCGAAGTTTGAAAAACAATATGTGTTTTTTTTTTAAACGGTTTCTTGTGGCAGAAAATTAATACCATTTGGATATGGTATGAAAGAAAGGCGCAAATCGATTTGTATTACTTTTTTGTTTAAATGCTATTTGTAATGTTTTTTAAAAAAGGGGAAGTCGATTGGTATTTAAAATGCCAAATCGATTAATAGCATTTTTTAAATAAAAAAGGGGGAAGTCCATTGGTATATATAAAGTGCCATTTTATATTGTAATATTTAAAATGCCAATTTATATTGTAATGTTTAAAATCGATATGTCATTTTAAATCGATTTTTTGCAAATTGAAAATCAATATGGCATCATGTCAAGGTTAAGGGCAAGTGAGAGGCACTTAAAGGAAGGCAAGGGAAGATATTTGTTTGTTTTTAAAGGCAAAGGAATTTTTTTTTTTAAACACAAACTTCATTGATTTAAAGTTGGTTTTTTTGGAGATTACTGTGTTTTTTGTTTTAAACAAGATGGCGAAAACTCAGAGTGCCCGTTTTGAGAACGATGTGATTGGAGCCTTGTTGTCTGAGGAGACGAGGAAGAGTTCGAATGCAGACACCTCTACGTCAGAGGTAATGATGGCCAGAGGTCGCTCGAGAGAGAGACACTTCGGTGGTAAGCATAGCAACTCTCATTCAAAGTCTAAAGGAAAGAAGACAAAGGTGAAGTGCTGGCATTGTGGGAAAACTGGACACCTAAAGAAGGACTGCTGGAAGCGACAGCAGCAAACTTCTAAAGTAGATTCTTCGACAGAGAAGAAGGAGGCAAATGTGACAGATACAGGTTCGGCATCTGATTCAGGTATGAGCGACGAAGTATTGTCTGTTAATATGTCAAAACATGATCAACATTGGTTGTTAGATTCCGGTGCATCAAACCACATGTGTGTCCATAAAGACTGGTTTAAGACGTATAGATCTGTTCATGATGGCGTCGTGTACATGGGTAATGATGTAACATGTAATATTGTTGGGATGGGAAGTATACAACTGCAAATGTTTGATGGCACAACTAGAATATTAACAGATGTGAGACATGTTCCAGACTTAAGAAAAAATCTAATTTCACTGGGTGCACTTGACATGAATGGATATAAAACTGTAATTCAAGGTGGAGTTATGAAAATCTATAAAGGTATTTTACTAGTAATGAAAGCTAAGAAAATAGGAAATCTGTTTCAGTTAGAAGGAAGAACAGGGTCAGTTCATGTGTGTCTGGGTGTACGAACATGTTAAATTTGGACAACTAGGTCCAAACTCCATATTAAGATGCTCGGATTAAGAGGCTAATATTTTTGTTGGATTCCTCTTTCTGAGAGGTGTAAAATCCATATAAAATATGTCTTAATCCGATGAGCAGAACTTATATTTTGAATTTATTATTTTTAATAAATTTTATGTGCAAGGTCGGCCAGTTTTGTAATGTAGGCTCGCATGCCCAACAGATCTGTCACACACCCTCATGATGGATATATATACAGGAAAAGTTGGAGAGATTTTCATCATCATCACAACTCACATATTCCTCTCTCATCTTAGAGTACGAGCTACCAAGAAGGACGAGTTTCAGCCACACGTGTGAAGGACGAAGAGGACAAACTGTACGGCTTAGCTGAAGTACGGATTTGCTGCTGCTAGGGTTTCGCAGAAACTTTGACCAGCGTTGACTTTCGTCAATGCTTGGTCCAAAGAAGAAGGTTCGATTTATGAAGGCCGTACTACCTGGCACAAAAATCGAGGTCAAAGGGTTGACCGTTTTGCTGCTGCGTTGACTTTTAGCTTGCTGCCCCTGCGTTGACTTTTCCGGACAGCGTTGACTTTTGCAGAGTTGACTTGGGTTGACTCATCTACAGATTGAAGGGTTGTTGTGACACATGCTGGGCTGGCTGACCAAAGGAGACTTTGCTGGTTGAAGCATCCCGTTGACCGCCGAAACGAACATACACATTTTTCCTGTTTCTGATTTGTCTTCTGTAAGATCTACTTATATGTTCTATCTGCATTTTGCTTAACTACTTGTATGATTGCTGAAAGAAAAGTGAAATTGCTACTAGCATAGAACATCTACATAAATTTACATGGTATCGGAGCTGAGGTGAAGACAAACTCAATCTATAGCAATCATCATCGAAGGAAATGGGTTCCACTAGTCTTGAATTCAAGGAGAATGACAAGCTGACTGGAAGTGATGACTTCCATCCCTGGAAGATGATATTAGATCTCAAATTAGAAGATCATGATCTCCTGGATCATGTGACAGGGAGGATTCAAGAACCTCCATCCAATGCCTCTGCTGCTGTTAGAAACAAGTATAAGAAGGGAGAAATCAAAGCAAAGCTGCTGATCAGGGAATCCATAAATAAGAGTCTGGTTGCCTACATATCTGAACTAGGCACATCCAAGGAGATGTACGACAAATTGATACTTATGTTTCAAGTAAACAATGTGAACCAAGTGCTATTCCTCAAGAACAAGTTGAAGAATATGAAGAAGGGCCGAGATGAGTCTGTTCAAACTTTCTTTCTGAAGTTGACCGAAACCAGGAACAATCTGCTAGCTATTGGGGAGATAATAGCCGATCGTGAGATGGTTCTCACCGCACTTGGAGGACTTCCATATGAATGGCAAGTATTCACAACTACTATTCTCAACAATAATACCATTCCTACCTTTGATGAGCTTCTGTCAAGATGTATGCAAGAAGAAACAAGGATGAAGGAATTTGATAATGAAAGAAATGCTGCCTATGGTGCTCATTCCCGAAAGAAGAACTCTGGTGGTTCTAAGGACAAAAGAAGGACAAAGACTCAAGAGAAGAAGGGTAAATGTTTCACCTGCCATAGGCCCGGACACTATGCTAGAGAATGCCCCTTCAAGAAGGATTCTCCCGATAGTGACGATAACAACAACAACCGAAGAAATGGGAATCGAAGAAATGACAAATCCAAAGGAAAGAGGAAGGCTCACTTTGGTGGAAACAATCAACCTTCTAAGAGGTCTAGAAATACCAGGTATGAGGAGTCTAATGTTGTTGATAAAAGAAATGAGTATATTCTGGTATCTGCTCTCTCAGCTGCATCTCTGCCCGACACTATGGATGTTTGGCTAATTGATAGTGGTGCCTCAAGACACATCACCGGATTCAAGGAAGCACTTTCTGACATGGTTGAAAGGGATACTGATCTAGAAATTATCCTTGGGGATAATGCCACTTATCCTGTGAAAGGGACCGGGACTGTGACCCTCCACTTGTCCCAAGGACAAGTCCTCCGTTTGCAAGATGTACTCTATGTACCCAAATTGAAGAAAAACCTTGTGTCTGTATCTGCCATGGACGACAAAGGATTCAATGTTACTTTCTCTAATGGAAAGGTGCTCATGTGGAAGAAGAGCTTCAAGGAAGCTATCTCAATTGGTTTTAGGGTTGGTACACTCTATCAGGTTGGAGGGAGTCCGTTGAGAGCTATGACTTGTGATACTATCCGATAAACCGAACTATGGCACCGAAGATTTGGACACCTTCATTACAAAGCCCTTCCCGAAGCAAGGAAGGTGGTGACAGGGATGCCTGATTTTGGAAATAATCATGAAGGTGTATGTAAGGGCTGTGCTGAAGGAAAACATACAAGGGGACCTTTCCCCTCAAGTGTCACAAAGACATCCGAGATATTGCAACTGGTTCATTCTGATCTTTCTGGTATGTTGCCTGTAACATCCCTGGGGGGATGTTCTTACTATATGACATTTATTGATGACTTCTCTCGCAAAACCTGGATATATTTCTTGAAGAAGAAGGATGAGGCTTTCATGTGGTTCCGTACATTCAAAGCCTTGGTGGAAAATATGACCGGAAAGAAGATCAATATTTTGAGGACTGACAATGGCACTGAATATGAGTCAAATGAGTTCAAAGACTTTTGCAGAGAAGTTGGCATTAAGAGGGAGACTACCACTGCATATACTCCTGAGCAGAATGGTGTTGCTGAACGCAAGAATAGGACTATTGTGGAAGCGGCCCGTGCCATGCTTTGTGACCAGGGTCTACCAAAGTTTCTGTGGGGAGAAGCTGCAAATACTGCTGTGTACATTCAAAACCGATGCCCTCATTCCGCTTTGGACTCCAAAACTCTCGAAGAGGTTTTCTCTGGTAAGAAACCTGATGTCTCACATTTTAGAATTTTTGGATGTCCCGTCTATTTTCATGTGCCGAAAGAAAAGAGAAGTAAGCTGGATGCTACTGGGAAGAAAGGAATGTTTGTGGGCTATAGTGAGACTTCTAAGGCATATAGAGTCTATGTACTTGGTCAAAGGGAAGTAGAGATAAGCCATGATGTCACTTTTGACGAAGATGCTTCCCTGAAGAAAGTAGTAGATCTTCCTAGATCTGAAGAAAATCATGAAGAAAGACCTGGAAATCTGGAAGAACCCCAGGATGAGACTATGCCTGATATTGAAGGGCCAATGGACCCTATTGATCCACCCCCTTCACTAGGAAAGAGACCATCATGGCTCAGGGACACCCTCGAAGATGCTGAGGGTTATGCTGCCCCAAGGGGGACATTCCGAGAAAGCAAGAAGCCATGTAGATACCAAGGGTATCTAGCTGCCATGAGTACTATTGTACAATCTGAACCTGGATCTTTTGAGGAAGCCATCAAGCATCAAGTCTGGAAGGATGCTATGCATGAAGAATATGAGTCTATCATGAAGAATGATGTCTGGGATGTGGTCCCGAGACCGAAGGACAAATCTGTTGTCACCGCGGAATGGCTCTACAAAATCAAACATGGATCTGATGGGAGTGCTGAAAAGTTTAAGGCAAGGTTTGTTGCCCGTGGCTTCTCTCAAAAGGAAGGAATTGACTATGACGATATATTTGCACCTGTGGCACGATATTCCACCATCCGATCAATCATAGCCCTCGCTGCTACACAAGGATGGAGTCTTCATCAGATGGATGTCAAGACCGCTTTTCTGCATGGTGCAATAAAGGAAGAGGTGTATGTAGAACAACCTCTGGGATTTGAAGTTCAAGATCGAGACACTTATGTCTGCAGGTTGAAGAAAGCTCTCTATGGGTTAAAGCAAGCACCCAGAGCTTGGTACGAAAAGATGGATAGTTACTTGATGAAGCTGGGCTTCACTCGAAGTAATGCCGATCCGAACCTATACTTCAAGGTTGTGAAAGAGAAGCCTCTCATTCTAGTATTATATGTGGATGACCTCTTCCTGACTGGTGATGACCCTCTCATTCATCAATGTAAGAGGGAGCTTGCTGCTGAATTCGAGATGAAGGACCTAGGACCGATGCACTATTTCCTAGGCCTGGAGGTCTGGCAGAGACCTGGAGAGATTTTTCTTTCTCAAGGAAAATATATAGTGAAGCTTCTGGAAAGATTTGGAATGGTGGACTGTAAGTCCGTGTCGACACCGATGGAACTCAACTTTAAAAAGTTGAGTGGCAGCGCTGCTGGGCCTATCTTGGCCAATCCTACTGAGTATCGTCAACTCATAGGAGCTTTGATGTTCTTAGTGAACACCCGTCCGAACATATGTTTTGCAGTGAACACTTTGAGTCAACAGATGGTTGAGCCTCATCATTTTCACTGGGTTGGTGCCAAGAATCTTTTGAGATATCTTCGGGGCACGATAAACCATGGGCTGAGATACACTGCCGGGAGTGTGATACTCCGTGGATATACTGATGACGATTGGGCTGGCAGTGTGGTGGATCGTAAAAGCACATCTGGATGCTGCTTCAATCTTGGTTCTGCTTCGATCTCATGGATGAGCAGGAAGCAGAAGTCGGTGGTTTTGAGCACCGCGGAGGCCGAATACATTGCTGCTAGTATGGCCTGTTGTGAAGCAGTTTGGTTGCGGAAGCTCTTTAGTGAGCTGTTTGGACATGTGCTAGATACCACTGTGATACTCTGTGATAATCAGAGTGGGATTCGTATGACTGAGAATCCTGTGTTCCACGACCGATCCAAGCATATTGATATCAGGTACCACTTTATCCGAGATATGGTACAGCGAGGCGCCGTAAGGCTCGATCATATAGGAACTGATGAGCAGGTCGCGGATATTCTCACTAAGCCCCTGGGGAAAGTCAAGTTCCTAACCTTCCGTGAGAGTCTTGGTATCGTGGAACGACCCTATGATGTGGGTCCTGTTGGACGATGAGCTCTGGGAGCTCTGGGGGGCTTTGGGGAGAGCTTCTTGGAGCTATGGGCAACCACAAGGCTAGGCTTGCCAACCTTGGTGGTGTGCTCGGACCCCACCGTTGTGATTTTGAGTTGGTTCACCTCTCATTTTCTGTGCCCCGTATGCATCCTACCCATTGAGTTCAGGGCTCATGGGAAGTACCTCTCATTTGGCCAATGAGGTGTGGAAAAGTTAGAGACTATTAGCAAAGACTGATGGACGCATCAGAGATTGCCGTACTCTCTATCTAGGATGGCACGGTCCAACCACTTGATCTGGGATCAAGATTTGTGAGGTCTCGGACCTCTGGACTGACTATGTCAGTCGGGGGATGATGTCTTTGTGACTGACCCACTTCTGTTCTGAAATAAAGAAGCCAGCAAAGCAAGTTTCGGCGGGATGACGCACGATGTTGATTGCACTAATAGATGGAGTTCTCCCTAGTTGAGTGGGAGTGTTAAATTTGGACAACTAGGTCCAAACTCCATATTAAGATGCTCAGATTAAGAGGCTAATATTTTTGTTGGATTCCTCTTTCCGAGAGGTGTAAAATCCATATAAAATATGTCTTAATCCGATGAGCAGAACTTATATTTTGAATTTATTATTTTTAATAAATTATATGTGCAAGGTCGGCCAGTTTTGTAATGTAGGCTCGCATGCCCAACGGATGTGTCACACACCCTCATGATGGATATATATACAGGAAAAGTTGGAGAGATTTTCATCATCATCACAACTCACATATTCCTCTCTCATCTTAGAGTACGAGCTACCAAGAAGGACGAGTGTCAGCCACACGTGTGAAGGACGAAGAGGACAAACTGTACGGCTAAGCTGAAGTACGGATTTGCTGCTGCTAGGGTTTCGCAGAAACTTTGACCAGCGTTGACTTGGGTCAACGCTTGGTCCAAACAAGCTGAAATTTGGTGGAAGGTTCGATTTATGAAGGCCGTACTACCTGGCACAAAAATCGAGGTCAAAGGGTTGACCGTTTTGCTGCTGCGTTGACTTTTAGCTTGCTGCCCCTGCGTTGACTTTTCAAGACATCGTTGACTTTTGCAGAGTTGACTTGGGTTGACTCATCTACAGATTGAAGGGTTGTTGTGACACATGCTGGGCTGGCTGACCAAAGGAGACTTTGCTGGTTGAAGCATCCTGTTGACCGCCGAAACGAACATACACATTTTTCCTGTTTCTGATTTGTCTTCCGTAAGATCTACTTATATGTTCTATCTGCATTTTGCTTAACTACTTGTATGATTGCAGAAAGAAAAGTGAAATTGCTACTAGCATAGAACATCTACAAAACTTTACGTAACATGACAAGAGGTTCCATTCGCCTATGGCATCAAACGTTGGGCCATATGAGCGAAAGAGGGTTAAAGATTTTGGCTGATCGCAAGCTACTTCCTAATCTAAGGTCTGGAAAGTTAGATTTCTGTAAGCATTGCTTGTTTGGAAAACAAAGTAAACAAAAATTTAAAACAGGCAAACATACTAGTAAAGGGATACTTGATTATATTCATTCATATGTTTGGGGTCCAGCCCCTACAGCGTCATATGGTGGCTCGTCATATTTTGTGTCGTTCATTGATGACTTTTCTAGGAAAGTGTGGGTCTACATGTTGAAAAGGAAGTCTGATGTTTTTTCAGTTTTCAAGCAGTTTAGAGCATTGGTAGAAAACAACACTGGTAGAACAATAAAATGTTTAAGAACTGACAATGGTGGTGATTTTACTTCCAAGGAGTTTGACAGCTATTGCAAGGATGCAGGGATCGAGAGACATAAGACCACGGTTTATACTCCTCAGCAAAATGGAGTTGCTGAACGCATGAACAAGACTCTTCTAGAGAGAGCAAGGAGTATGCTGAGTAACACTGGGTTGCAAAAGGAGTTGTGGACGGAAGCAGTGGCAACAGCTTGTTATGTGATAAACCGATCTCCATCGACGACCATAGACTGCAAGATTCCGCAAGAGGTATGGAAAGGACACCTTGTGACTATTCTAAACTCAGAGTGTTTGGTTGTGATGCATATGCTCTAGTGCCTAAACATCAGCGAACTAAATTAGATCCAAAGTCTAAAAGGTATATCTTTGTTGGGTATGGTGTTGGAACAAAGGGATATAGACTGTGGGATCCTACTACCCGCAAAATCATCATCAACAGAGATGTAAAGTTTGATGAATCCTCTCTTGTACAGTTAGATGTAGATAGTAAATTGAAACAGGATGATGTATCTGACTTTCAGCACATTCAGTTTGATAGCATTTCTAATGATAGTCATGATGACCATAGTTCAGATACTAGTCATGAACAGGTTTCAGAATCAGAACATGAACAGGGTTCAGGTTTAGATCATGAACAGGTCTCAGATACTGGTCGGCAAGAAGTTCCTACAGGTGGTAGTCAGCCAATCGAGGAAGCACCAGAAACATCCTTAAGGAGGTCGACAAGAATCAAACGGCCACCGAAAAGGTATGATGATTATGTTACTTCAGTTGCTTTGACAGCTAACGATGATGAACCTCTGTGCTATCAGGAAGCAATAGAAGGTTCGAATAGTGACAAGTGGAAAGCAGCCATGAAGGATGAAATGATGGCCTTGAGTAAGAACGGCACATGGGATCTGGTTGAGCTTCCGAAAGACAGGAAAACTGTGGGGTGTAAATGGGTTTTCAAGATGAAACGGGGTGTGAATGATACGGAAGACAGGTACAAAGCGCGACTGGTTGCAAAAGGGTTTTCTCAGAAAGCCGGTATTGACTTTCATGAGATTTTTTCACCAGTTGTTAAAATAGTTTCAATTCGAATTGTGTTAGCTTTAGTTGCTTTGTTTGATTTAGAGTTACAGCAACTAGATGTTAAGACTGCTTTTCTACATGGAGATTTAGATGAGGAAATTTATATGGAACAACCGGAAGGGTTTGTTCAGCATCGCAATGAGAAATTTGTCTGCAGGCTCAAGAAGTCATTATATGGCCTGAAGCAGTCGCCTCGGCAGTGGTATAAGAAGTTTGATTCTTTCATGTTGAGTCAGAAATATGTTGGAAGTGAATATGATCATTGTGTGTATTTCAAGCAATTGAAAAATGGCATGTTCATTATCTTAGTGTTGTATGTTGACACTAAAGCAAGCAAAAGCATTGATGAAATCAACAGGTTGAAGACTCAGATGGCAAGGACATTCGATATGAAAGATCTAGGAGCAGCAAGACAGATTTTGGGCATGGAGATTTTTAGAGACAGGAGTAATGGTAAGCTGTGGCTATCACAACAGAAGTATGTTGAGAAGATACTTTTGAGGTTTGGTATGAATAATGTGAAGCCTGTGTCAGTCCCTTTCGCTTCCCATTTCAAGCTTTCTTCGAGTTTATGTCCTAATACAGATGAAGAAAAGGATTATATGTCTCGAATTCCATATGCCAATGTAGTAGGATGTTTGATGTATGCGATGTTTTGTACTCGACCAGATATTTCACATGCAGTTGGGGTTGTCAGCAGGTACATGGAAAATCCGGGTAAAGAACACTGGTCAGCAGTGAAATGGGTGCTTCGGTATTTGAGAGGCACAAGTAGTTATTGTATCACTTACAATAAGAGTAGTGAATTTGTTTGTGGATATGTTGATTCCGATTTTGCAGGTGATTTGGATAAGAGAAGGTCAACTTCAGGGTACGTCTTTACTCTTGCAGGTGGAGCTATCAACTGGATGTCAAAGCTACAGAACATTGTTGCTTTATCCACTACTGAAGCAGAATACATTGCTGCTTCTCATGCTTGCAAAGAGGCGGTTTGGTTGAAAGGTTTGCTTGGTGAATTTGGTAGGTTACAGGACAACATCAAGTTACTTTGTGATAGTCAAAGTGCAATACATTTGGCTAAGAATCCGGCCTATCATAGTAAATCAAAGCATATTCCAATAAAGTATCATTTTGTAAGACAGGTTATTACTGAAAGGGGAGTCTCTCTTGAAAAGGTGCATACAAAGGAAAACTGTGCAGACATGTTCACGAAACCAGTTTTGTTAGAGAAGCTACGTTGGTGTTTGGCTTCTCTTGGCTTGCAGAAAAGATAAAATAATAAAAGAACAGGGCATCAGGCTAATTGTTGTCAAGGTGGAGATTGTTGAGATTTTCTGTTTTATTAAAATTGGCAAAAATCTCATTAGGTGACAAAAATTAGGAATTAGTTCCTAGATTAGCTCCAGTTTTTTGGGAGGGAGTTAATGCATCCTAAATTTGAGTTGAGAGGATTTATGAGGCTGTTAGATTCTCCTGCTATATAACAGGTATCCATACGTTTGTTTTGGAGAGAGTGTGTGTGAATTATGTAATCTCCTGTTTGAATAATAAAGATTGCCAATGCCCTGTTGTGTGGACGTAGCCCAGAATGGTTGGGTGAACCACGGTAAACCTTTGTCTTTGTGTGCATGATTAAGTTTGATGTTGTTGTGGTGTTTATTCAATTTGTCACATCATTCAACATGGGCTTATCACTTTATTCCCTAGCTACATGTGGTCCCTTACATAATGTGGGTTAACCACTTTATTTATTAACTATGGCCCATTTATTTATCATTATTATATTAATACATCATATTATTCCCTTGGGTACCTCCCTCTGTACCCTATATTATCCCCTCTAGGTACACTACAATAAATATGTCTATTTCATCTGTTAAAATATTCTTTAACATGAGACTCCACTTTTGGAATTGTTGAATGTGCTTTGCAATTGGACCCTTTTGTTGAAGATTTAATAATTAACTAAAGAATTTGTTTATCTTAATATCCATGTACTATGATATCAATTTCTATGTAAAAATGTAATAATACCAGCCTAGATCCATCTTAACTCCGGATCTATCAAGCGCCGAGAGGGATCAAATCTCTCGAGCTGAAAACCTCTTTTTTGAGTGCAAAACTTGAGGAAAGGTTTTCACCTCGAGAGATTTGATACCTCTCGGCGCTTGATAGATCCGGAGTTAAGATGGATCTAGGCTGGTTTCAGTCGTGTGCGACCAAGGAAAATCTATCGATAATATGAGGAACATATGCTTAATTTTATCAATAATATGAAAATACATCTAATATTAACTTAACCATTTTAAATATGTTAAATATGTCTCAGATTTATTGAGTCATTTTAATTTTAAATTTGATTAGTTACCTCAATTTGTCGAGATGATAAATATTGTAAAATAACTTTAATGATGAAATAAAATTTTGAATGCAAAGTGACAATGTGATAATATTGAAATGATAGAAACAATTACGAATAGTCTTCATTGTGATCGATTTCAAACTATTTTCTTCTACTATTCTTATTTTCACCCATGTTAGTTTTTTCATATTTTCATATTGATTATTTGAAAAGGATATTTGGAATCGTAAACCATTTAAATATTTAGCTTGAGCTACTGTAGTAAACATCATACATTGTCTCTTTTGCTCTCCAATATTAATAAGTTGAATTACTATAACACAAAAATCAATGTACATTGTTAATGTACCATCATACATCGAATTACATCAAATTAGAAATCAACATATACACTGAAACTTATCGCAATTAATGTAAGAAATTAAAAAAACAAACAACATCTACACTAAAATCAATGCATTCAATGTGCAAGGCAGCAATCAAATATGATTAGAAATCAACATCTACACTCAAATAAATGAGTCTAGCAAGTAGAAAATAGATTTAAAACCAACACCAGCAACTAAATCATAATTAATGCAAGCAATCAAATAGGATTAGAAATCACCATCTACATTGAAATAAATGCATTTAGTGCAAGAAATCAAATAGGATTATAAATCATCTACATTTAAATCAATGCATTTAGTGCAAGAAATCAAATATAGTTAGAAATCAACATCTATCTTGAAATCAATGCATCTAGTGCAAGCAATCAAATAAGATTAGAAATCACCATCTACACTGAAATCAAGACAACTAGTGAAAGAAATCAAATCAGATTAGAAATCACCATCTACACTGAATTCAATGCATTCAGTGCAAACAATAAAATAGGATTAAAAATAATCTACATTGAAATCAATTCATCTAGTGCAAGAAATCAAGTATAACGAAAAATCAAAATCTACATTAAAATTAATGCATCTAGTGAAATCAATAAAATAGGATTAGAAATCATCATCTACACTAAAATTAATTCATTTAGTGCAAGCAATCAAATAGGATTAGAAATCATCTACATTAAAATCAATCCATGTAGTGTAAGTAATCAAATATCATTAGAAATCAACATCTACACCAAAATCAATTCATCTAGTGCAAGAAATCAAATAGGATTAGAAATCACCATCTACACTGAAATCAATGCATCTACTACAATAAATATTCTTCCCTCTCTCCCCCATATATATCTATATATCCCTCCATCTCTCCTTCTTTTTCTCTTTATCTCACCCCGCCAAACACACACTCTCTCTCACTCCATATCTATCAATTTCCTCTATATTTTTTTTCTCTTCACCTTAAATATATATCTATATCTCACTCTATCTCTCTATATCAACTCCAAAACATAAAATATCTTTCTCCAATCTATCTATCTATCTATCTATCACTTCCTCCTCCTCCTCTCTCTCCCTCTCTCTCTCTCTCTTTTCCCCTTCCCTCCCTCTCTCTCGCTTCTATCTCTCTTCCTTCCTGCTACCCTTTCTCCTTCTCTCTCCATCTTCTTTATCACTCCCTATCTCTCTCTCTCCACCTTTCACCCTCTATGTCTTTATTCTTATCCCTCTCTCTCTCTCTCTCTCCATCTTCATATCTCTTTCCATACCTCTCTTCATTCTATCTATTCCTTTCTCTCCGCTTCCACTCTCTCTCTATCTTCACCTTCTAACTTTGTTACCATATGCCTCTCTCTCTCCTTCTCTCCCCCCTTCTCTCCATATATCCTTATTTGTCTCTTTATCTCACCCCAAAACATACACACTCCCTATTCATCTCTCCCTTGTAACTCCCCCTCTCTCTCCAGTACTCACTCTTTATGTATTTCTTCTTCCCTCCCTCTCACCTCATCTAGATCCATCTCTCAATCCCTCCCTCTCTCCCCCTCCAAATCCATATTTCTATCCCTCCCTCTCTCCTCTTCTCTTTCAAGTCCCCTCTCTTTTCCTTCCTCTCTCTCCCTTTCTCTCCTACCTCCCTTTCTCTTCCCCCATCTCTCTCTCTCTCTCCATCTCTCATTCCCTCCCTCTCTCCCCCTCCAATTCCATATTTCTATCCCTCCATCTCTCCTCCTCTCTTTCAAGTCCCCTCTGTTTTCCTTCCTCTCTCTCCCTTTATCTCCTACCTCCCTTTCTCTTCCCCCATCTCTCTCTCTCTCTCTCTCTCTTTCTCTCTCCTACAATCCTCTCTTCGCCCATCACTCTCTTCCTCTCTCTCATCAATTCTCTCGCCTCCTTCTATTTGACCCCCTAGCTCTCTTTCTTTCTCTCTCTCTCTCTCTCCTCCAATCCTCTCTCTTCCCCCATCACTCTAATTCACTCTCCAACTATCTTACTATTTCTCTCCCTTCATCCTTATCTCCCCCCTTGTCTCGATCACTCTCCCTCTCTCCTTCTCTCCACCCTTGTATCCTTCACTCCTATGTATCTTTATCTCACCCATAATCATACACACTCTCTCTCCATCTCTCCCTTGTCACTACCTCTCTATTTTTTTCTTCTTCCTTTCCTCGCTCTACCTCCAACTCTATCTCTCTATCTCTCCTTCTCTCCTCCTCCTCTCATCCTTCCTCTCTCTTCCTTTCTCTCCTACCTCCCTCTCCATTCCCCCTTATTTCTCTCTCTCTCACTCTCTACCCTCCAATCCTCTCTTCTTCTCCCTCCCTCTCTCCTTATCTCTCTCCCACCTCCATCTTTATGTCTCCCTCTCCCTCTCTTACCCTTCTCTAACTCTCTCACTCTTCTCCCTCTCTCTCTCTTCATTCCTCTTCTCCTCTCTCCTTCAATTTATCTCCATATCTCTCTTGTCACTCCCCCCATTTCTCCACCTCTATCATATATCATGATATATTATTATATATTAAAATATAATAAATTTAATATTGTCTTAATCTAAACATATTAAATTTAATAATATTAATGTTAGGGTTAGTAATGTTTTTTTTGGCATGGTATTAATAATAATTTGGTCCATGGTATTTTACCCTTATACTTCATATATAATTAGATGTTGATTTCTAATCGTATTTGATATATTTTTATTTATTTAGCTTACCTATTTATACCTCTTTTATATTTATTTATTTAGCATACCTTTTTTATAAATATGTTATTTGGCCCATGGTATTATTAATAAATTTTCCCATGGAATTTGGCCCATGGTATTAATGATAATTTGTCCCATAGGCTTCACCTAAATAAAACCTCTTTTTGAGTTTTTGTAAATATAAAGTGGTTTATTGGGTAAATATAGAAATCAATCTTATTTATTTACCATACCTCTAGTTTATTTATATTTTTATTTATTTACTATCCCTAGAGTAATATAAAAAGAGGTTTTATTTATTTACCATACCTATGGTTTATTTAGTTTTTTACTTATTTACCATATTTTATTTATTTCCCATATCTCTTTTTTGAGTGTTAGTAAAACTCTTCATATTTTAAGTTTAAATTTATTTTTAATGAATTTTTAATTGTTCATTTATATGTTTATGTAATTTATTGTTCAAGCCTACATTTTTTTTGGCTTCCGATATACTTACACGTCGGGGTCATACTGAGCTGTAGAATGCGCCTCTCGGTGCAATAAAAGAGAATCATTTTTCCTTTTGCAAATCCATTGATACCATACATGATGATCGTATTTTAAAAACATGGACGCAATATTTTTTTTGTTTGCAAATTTGTTACTTAGTGTAGATCACAATATTACTCCATCTAGAAAATTCAAGTTTAGAATCTCCACCAACAAACTTCCTCATATAAATATTTGAAATAAATTACTTCCTTGGTGTGACATTGAAACCTTGATACACGGTGCCACATTGAAACCTTGATGATGTTGTCCTATAGATGAACAAAATTAATTCTATGACTCAATCACTATGCCTTCCACAGTTTCCTAATGACCTTGCTTCTTAATATCTCCTTTAGGGATCCTTTGCTCTAGGATATGTATAATCATGGATGGCATGTTATTTTTAAATATTTATACCTTTTCCATATGTTGATTTACCTCTTATCCATTTATAGTCATCTTGACTTCCCTTTGTTTTATTTGTATTTGTGTGTTTATTAAATCATCCCTTCCTAATGACTTCTCACTCAATTCATTAAATTTATTTTATAATTAAGAAAATATATTATGTATATTTTAGTTTATTCATCGGTCATAGAGGTGCTTTTTTAAGGCATAATTCATGAATTCAATGCAACACCCCCACCCGACCCTTCGAATGTAAATAGAATGTATATGTTTCGGAGAAAATCACCCTAGAGGTTTGTTGGGTCAAAACCTCCACGGAGCAAGGCATGCCATTCAGAAGGACTCACACACAACCATACTTGAATGAAAAAACTAGAAATCAACGATAGCAGGACTCACCCGTAGTCCTACGTTCGATGTAGATCCCGCGGGCTTCAAACCCCCAGAAACCTTCCTTCCTCCTTCAACCTGAAAACAAGAAAAAACGTGCACAAAAACCTAGTTGTAAAGCATATAATTCTCCTAAACGTTAGTGTAATCAATGTGAAATATGATATAAACGATAATAACTACTTAATAATCAATATTTCCACATATAAAAGTAGATACTGACACAGAAGTTCAGGAACAAGACGGTTCTTCATTATTATGAACCACATGTACAGAAATAAAGAGTGGAGAGATCACCTGAATCCTTCCACGATCTTCAAGCAGACCGTCATCCGAATTCGTCCCGCCCTTGCCTCGCTAAGAAACTCTCAAGACTTGTGCACTCGAGATGGCGTATAAATGGAGGAACATCTCCAGGAAACAAGGGTTTCCTGATATAAATCTGGGAAAGTGCAGGAGGCACGGGGAATCAAACTTGAACTGGGAATCCAACAGTATATGCGAAACTTATGCTAGTGGGTCGACGATTTATTTTGAAGGAAATTATGCACATGTACATGTGTGTTTGTGTCTTGGTTTGGTATGCTTGAGCACACATGTTGCTAATTATATATGTTTTTTTAAGCCAAATTTCATAAAAGTGTAATTTATGATAACACATGCATGTTAATAAAAATGTATAACAATTATAAACAAATAAGATATAAATATTTTTGGGGACTCATGCACCATGGATGATAAAAGGACCTCATATGATTTATTAATCATTAAAAAAATGCACGTTAATATAACCCGCGGTCCATTAGATGGCTTGGGAGAATCCAAAACGGTAGAAAAATTGCATGCATATAAAAATAAGCATGTTAACGCTATGAAGGGGGATATTCATCCATTCTGGAATACAATCATGAATTCAGTCAACCATGGATGCATGGAGATAATATGAGATGAGAGCCTATGAGGGAAGTGGAACTCCAAGAAGCTATAGGATTTTCAAGCATTATTTTCCATCTGAGTAAGGAACCCAAAAAGGTGGTGGCAAAACCCAAGGGATTGTACGTACAAATAAGGGTGTGTAACACTTAGTTGCAATCTAATGGGGGATGTGATTTCTATACCAAAGGGTTAAAATTTTCCAATTTTAACCTTTATTAACTGACATTAGGATTCAAATTGTAAAAATGATGGAGCTAGCCTACAACATGGGGACATCAAGGGCCAACTACAAAGCACTTGATTGAAGAATGCATTCCTACATATTCATATATGCATGCAAGTATATTACAAGGTTTCATTAATATTATGTCCTTGGAAAAAGGTAAAAAGAGCATGTTAATTTCATATTTATGGAGGATGTATGCAAATTGTTTATTAAAAATCCTAATAGAGATGGTAAATGGTTAAAAATGGGGATAGTCGTTGATTCACTATAGTTATCGAAGGAATGTTCGATCAATATGAATGGGTAATATACAAATTTGTATTTAAACATAGTACAGTTTGGATCATATGATTACCTAATTGGGGCATATATTGGTCGGAATAACATCATGCAATACTAGATTGTTATAACAAATCATCAAATTTCTTGGATGAAGAAGGGTAGAAAAGGAAAGTGCAAGGAATACAGTAGCCAATTTATGTTAGGATGTTTTCAATTATGTGATTGAAAAATAATTTCAAAAAGAGTTCCAAATTTATGCAACCGAGGTGGAGATACCTGAGGATTAGGCACCAAGTCTAGAGGACCACCCATTACTTAATAAATTCGAATATTTCTTTGGCCAAATTCCAATGTTTTTTCTGCGAAGAGATATTAACTTCTTTATATACTTGGTATATGGGGTTTCACTAATGTCCAAAACACCATACAATATGAGCACACCAAAAATTTAAAAATTACAAATCCAATTAGAAGATATCTTCATGAAAGTGTATACATGATAAATTGTATCACCATGGGGTACCCTGGTCTTATTTTATAAAAAAATATAAATGGTACTCTAATATTATACCTTGACTTTCATCAACTCAATAGGTACCCATTTCCCAAAATATATGGTTTGTTTGACTAGCTCAAAGGAGCTAAGGTATTTGTTGTGGTGCATTTGGCACGAAGGTATATGAAACACATTGTGCTTGGTAGGGGAGGTTGCTTTCCTACAAGAAATGTAAAAGGGAAAAATGAGTTGTTAGATGGTTAGTGAAACATCCTAACAAGTAGAAAACTAGTTATAAAACATAGGATGCTACAATAGAGGAGGAAACAAGAAACAAAAATACAAATACAATACAAGCTAAATATCAAGTTTAAACAAACTAATAATAAATACGGAGAACAAATCCCCTTTTATTAGTTGCTGGTGGTAAAAAAGAGGTAGAATGCTATAACACTCACAATGAATCCTTAGATCTATGGAGCTATAATTTTCAAAGCAAGGAGGGATATTCCCTTAATCTGCTTGAAATCTTCTCTCTCTCTCCTCGAATGAGTGGTAGGATAACGAAAAACTAATGCACTTCTCCTCTTGGATTGAAATGTTGGATGGCCAAAAAATTAATCCCTCCACTCCTTGCTTCTTGGAAAACACAATGCTGATTTTCTCTTGGGCAATTTGGCCAGCATAACAATGTGCTCTAAATTTTTATTCCCATGGTGTTCCTTTATAGGAAAAATTCAAAATTCCTTCCCTCTCTTGGTACAATTGTGGATGGTGAACGAAGAGTCGAGGTTGATTCCATTGCGTGCTACACTTGATGCCTCAATATGGCTCCAAGGCAATTGTACTTCACAACCTTGAGTGGAGAATCTCCTTCCTTCAGTGTTCTAAGTGGTCATGGATGGTGACATTACACCATACCCATGATCACGTGACTATTTGAGGGATAGCCATGGAGATCTCTGCTACTATCAAAGAGAAGTTTGTGCAGAGTGCTTAGTGCCAGTGATTTATGTGCTCGAGTTGATAAATTTTCATGCTCGACCTTAGGAAAATTTTAATTTTCTAGGTTCTGTAATGTCTTTCTTTCCTGTAAGTCCTTCTTCTTGAAATTTCATGATATCCTTTGCCTTTCTGATTTTTGAGTGATAACAATATTTTCTAAAATTGATCTAAACTCAAGTTATCATCAAGGAAGGATTAAGGAATATGACATCAGTAGGATACAAAAAATAACTTTGTATGGACATTATGAGTTCATTGTAGTTCCATTTGGTTCATCTAATGCACTAGGTGTTTTCATTTGTCTTATCAATGGTATCTTGCAAAATTATTTATATAAGTTTGTTATTGTGTTATTGAATGACATCCTTATATATTCCAATTCTAAAGAAGAACATGAGCGACATTTTAGGATGATGCTACAAGTACTCATCGGACATCAATTATGCTAAAATGAGTAAGTTCTTATTCTATCAAATAAAAAATCATTATTTGGGACACATTATTTCAATGGAGATATCAGTGTATTTATGGAAGGTTAAAGCAATTGAAGACTATCTACTACCCAAAAATGTGATATAGGTAATGTATCTCATGGGTTTAGCATGCTAGAAAAATATTTAGTAGAAAGTTCTCGAGGATAGCCCATCCTACTACTTCTTTCCAAAATAAAGGTTTGACGATAGAATTGTCCCATAAATGGTAAGAATCCTTTTATCATTTAAAGAAGTTGTTAACAAGTACACCTATATTGAGGATCGTTTATGAAAATTAAGACTCCTTTTTGTGCACATATACATCTAAAGGAATTGGAGGAGTTCTCATGCAAAATGGTCATGCGTTTTGTTATGAATTTAAGAAGTTAAAATAACATGACAAGAGTTATGCCACACATGATTTGGGGTTGGAAAGCATGATTATACACGCCTTGAATACATGGAGGCATAACCTAGTTGGAAAGAGGTTTGAATTGAGTACTAACCATATTAGGTTAAATCATTTGTTTGGAAAACCACATTTAAACAACAAAAAAATCAAATGGCCCCAATTTTTGGCCTATTATAATTTTGAAACTAAGGACAAAAGGGGTAAGTAGGATAAAGTACTTAAGGAACTCTACAAAAGGGTGCATGTAACATGTCTTACATTCATAACCACATGTAAATGAGATTTAAAATTAAAAATTTTAGAGGCTAAAATTTTAGATCTAGAACACATGGAAATTAAAATCAACCTACATCAACGTAAAGTGCAGCTCATATTATGAAGAAAAAGTTTCAAAAAACGGTGTCAAATTTATGCAACCCCATGGATGATATGGTTGAAGATCCAGCACAAAATTAATAATAATTTATCATAAATTATTTAATATTTAATATTCACATATACAATCAAATAATGAGCTTTGACATCTTACACCATCATTATCTATATTTAAATTTAAAACTTTCAATATAAATGAGCTTTCAGTTTTGCAATTGGGTGTTCTAAGTTCCCATTATGGTTCATCAAATAATTAGAAAAGGGCAATATATAGGTGAATATATGGAATTTCAGCTCATTTGTCTCATTTGAGAGTTGTGAGGTCAAGGTTGATCCCGTATTGCCGAGCCTTTATTTCCCTTGCAGCCAACCTATCAACCTAGGATTTGCGTCGTCAGTGACAGGTAGGCCCCTGAATGTCTTGCAACTTAGTCTTATCTTGGTGGGGGTTTGTACAAATTAGGTTTATACGAACCCTTACTTCTTTTTGGTTTTGGTCGCATGGGAAATCGCAGTACACCCGTAGAGACTCCGCGGGAAAATGACGTTTTCCGCAGAGATTTCATGCCTGTCTCGGAATTTGCGCACGATTTCGCACATCTGTCCTTGAGACAGATGTGTGATCAGCACACCTATATAGGAAACATAAACGAAGATATGTCAAGCCAATTTTTTGTTGAAATTATTTGATTTTTTGATTTGATGTCACTCTTGTGGTTGTGTTTGGTGACAAGATCTTGTGGAGAGAGCGTGATTGGCCTGATATTCGCATGGTTGTGGCCCAGGAAGCCAATGGATAGAGGTTTTTGGCATAGTGGGTATTCTCAAGTTCCTAAAGAATGACCTCTTGAGATCACAGGATCACCTGTTGCACTTCATGGTCTGTAGCTGGAACAAGAGGCGCAAGGTGACGGTCCTGTGTGGGATGGAAATGCCTATCTGTCCAGAGATGGATATCTAGTTTGCGACCAAATTACTGACTCAAGGTGAGGCAATTCCACACCCACTGCCACCTAGGAGGGTGGCTCTCCAGGGTTGGTCGGAGCATCACTATGGCAGGGCACAACTTTCGTAGGGATGCATCGTTATTTCATTAGTGCTCAATCTAGTTGAGCGATGTGCCTTAGCTATGATTGTATGATTGAGAGGGTCATCATCTCCACACAGGGCATCTAGACCCCTAATTGGTGTTCTTTGTCCACTCCATCTTGACCATTTTTATGATTAGGCGTGTCATGTTTACGATCGCATGGTGTCATAGTTGGGGAAGGTCTAGGTCAGATCTTCTAAATTATTCACCTATGCTAGCATCCTTTGTAGCATCATGTTTTAGAAGGTGGTACTGTTGTGACTTGTCGTGCTAGTTCCTATTGGGCCTCACCAGGAACCTTGGATGAGGCGAGGGGCACTGGTGACGCCCCGAGTCAGAGGAGGGGAGGTGGGTATCTACTGGGATGCGGCCACAGAGGCATGGTTCGAGGCGAACCCCTATATGTTCCTACAGTTCCCATACTTTAGGATGGATTTTCGAGGAGATCTGGATATGGGCCTTCCTGTTGATTATGTGTGGGGCCCTACAGGTATGAATTTTTATGTTTTTCTACATTTATTGAGTATCTTGCGATGTATATATTTATATGTGCATTTTGGTCACAGTGACACTATATTTGTTTTTCTTCCAGATGTGGGAGTAGTTGGACGTCCAACTGCTCGCTTGGTGGGATACCATCCCCTTAGGAGGGTTCCAGGTGCAGCTGCTCAGCCACAGGGTGGGGGGCAGGGTGATGGTGTTAGGGAGCCTCAGGGTGGAGGGTCAGGTGATTGTGTTGGCCCCTCGAGGGTAGAAGCTTAGCTAATGCTAAGTATGCTATTGTTGTTGGTCCTGCTGAGGTGGCAGAGGCACGAGTGGTAGAGATGGCAGAGAAGCTAGTTGAGTCTAAGGCTCGATCCATTGACTTAGTTGATGCTTGGGGTTGAGTGGAGAGGTTGACCCAGGGCATGTCAACCTGGGGTTTTGTAGATGATTTGGTCGATACCTGGCTCGGGGCACTGATTTCTCGAGAGAGGGGATATCGTCTGACACTGCGCCGTGTGGCGCTTTTTGTTTTGGTTGGTGCTCCAGTTCTAGTACCGAGTTCAACTGTGGGTCCAGGTGATCTAGTTGGTGAGGCTCAACCCTAGAGATGCTGTTAAACAATGGCATGCTTAACACACACAAGGAGAAAGATAAGCATGAGTTGTATTATTATTGAAAAATATAAGCATATATACAATACATGTGGCGGCCCTTGGTTTCACATTCCAAGTGGTCTCTTGGACTCCTTTAGTCCATTCGCCTTCCACCCCTACCCATTGAGGATTAGGTGTCCAACATTCCCCCCATTAATCCAAAGTGGTATGTGTGATTCCAAGAAGAGAGATGTAATACAAAATGGAGAAGTATGCATGGAAATACCTAGGCTGAATGAGATCTCTGAAATGTTGGCATAAAGAGGTGGTTTAAGGATGACCACCAACACTGGAACGCTTAGTGCAGTTCCCGAAACTCTTCCAAATCTGGCAAGAACCTGAGGTCTTCTACTAGAGGAATTTCTCCTCGTATCTTGAAGAGGGAGACCTTCAACCTAGAAGAAGAGAGATCTACAACCTACGATGGTTTAAGGATGACCACCAACTCTCGAATGCTTAATGCATTTCCTGGAACTCTTCCAAAACTGGTAAGAAGCTGAAGTCTTCTGCTAGACTAAGTGTCCTGAATTCTTTGAAGAGGATGAATATCAACCTTGCATATATGGTTTAAGGTTGTACACCAACCAAATGCATGCTCATCTATATCCGTTTCTCTAGCTACAACTCTGAATCTGGAATGACAAGTTGTGTCTCAGGCTCGCTTGAATTGTTGTGTCTCTGGCTACAGCTCTGAATCTGGAATGATAGGTTCTGTCTCAGGCTTGCTTGAACTGTTGTGTCTCTGGCTACAACTCTGAACTTTTAATGACAGGTTGTGGCTCAGGCTCACTTGAAGTGGCTTTGAAGCTTGTATATGACCATAATTTCCCCCCCTTTCAAGTACAAAGTGAGATGATGGTGAAAAATCAACTGCAAGATTGTTCGATATTCTAAAAAAAAATCTAACATATAACTTAAACATCTTCTTAGTTGTTGATGCCTATTGCTAAGAAGAAATCCAGCCAGGATGAATCTTTGTTCTTGCAGGAGGCTTGTTTCTAAAGCATATGTGTGAGGAATGGGTGTGCCAACCATAGTGCTTGCATCGATGAATATCAAAACAATGATCCTTCATATGGCCAACTCAATCACAGTGTTGGAATTTTACAATCTGTTGTTGCTTTTGTTGAAGAGGAGAAGAATCCGGAACAACTGAAGGTGAGCTATCATGAAGAAATCTGACACTGAAATTTGATGGGCTTGGAGTAGTCTGGAATATGAAAATAAAATTCCTTGTCATATCCAAGAGCTGTTTTGTGCTTGTTCTGGAACAGATATTCCCAAGGTCTGATGATGGGCTTGGGAAGTGAAGTGTGAGCTTCTACATCTACATACAAATCTGCTCCTTTATATAACACTAGATCTTAATCAAATTCATATTCTTCCTGCTGATGGGAGTTTGTCTCAATCTTAAACAAATGACCATTCTAAACAAAAACAAATTCAAAATGTTGCTTACACTGTTGCAATTCATCTTGCTATAACTGAGATTCAAGTTCCAAAAAGTCAATTTTTTCATGTGCATCTTGTAGAAAAATTTGAATATCAACGAGAGTGGATTTGTTGATTTTTACTGTATGATGATTAGTGGAGTGTATCAAATTTTTTAAGAACTTTAATACCTCAGTCAGTTTGGTCATTTTCTTAACAACTCAACCTTATTGGTATATAAACAATGGCATCTCTATAAACAATGAAGCTTTATAAATTATGGTATAAGTATAAACAACACACAGTAACACAAATATAAAAATCAACTTGTGCATACCACACATTCTTGCATACGATATTGCAGACTCCTCTCTGTGGTAGTGATCTAAAATTCTTGGGGTCACTTTGCCTTTTCTCTACTCACAACATTACTTCTTCATAACTCAAAAGTATAATTTCTTTCAAAACGTGATTGTATCGATGTAATTTGTTTCATAGCATGATTAGCTCACATATTTCACTCGTGAAATATTATTAATCTTTTGGCCAGCCTTATTTTGATTGTCGATTTGGGTAATGTGTTTGGAATTTTGATGGCCAAGTCACCTTTCCCCACCAACTTCTATGCCACAAATTTCAATGTTTGGCTAAACACTGATGTGAGTTGGCCTTTCTCATTTTTGGCAATCAATATGAATCAAAATCTATAATAATAAAAACTTTGATCACGAATATAATAACTTGATAATTTGTAGCTCAGTGTGGAAAAAATTCTTGGGCTTCTTAATTGATAACAAAAGCCTATTAAGCTCCCCCCTTTTTTTTCAACACACGTCAAAAACAAAATAGCGGGTCCTTTAGCCTTTGTAAATGGTCAAACTTGAGATTATGAATGGATATAGCTCTGCAAACTATAGGTGAATGCTATTGTTGATTTAATGGACTATTGAAATCTGAGATCTATGTAAAAAGCATCATCGTTTTGAATGAAAAGGACTGCAAATTTCAATTCTAATCAACGAGTTATACCTATGGCTAGAGTTTCCACCAGTGTCAGTTTCCTCCTCAACTTACATGCTTCCTCAACCTCGCTGCCTTGGCCTCGTTGTTTCCTCTCCCATTTTCATTCCTCCTTAGTGATGGTATACACACCTTCTTCCATTGTCCGCCATCCCTCACTGCAATCCTCCTTCTACATTACCACGTTGCAGAATTGGCCTTCTCTTCGCCCGAATATGAGGTCAATAGGCCACTATGGGTTAACAAATTTTTCAAAGACTGGAATGCTACCTCCATGCAGAACCGAATGTTATGTCAACTCCCTTTTAAATATTGTTCTGGTATAATTCGGTACTCTTACATAATTCGGTAGTCTCGATGCTCTCTCCTTAAAAAGAAACGACGTCGTATGCTGCTAAGAGAAACCAATTTTGAGGCGTGAGAGAGAGGTCTTGGGTAAGATTCTCTACAAAAATCAAAGGAGTGAGTAATGCCACAGCCGAGGAGGGCAGTCGCAGTCCACCCTTTGGGAACGTTGATTGCCTTCTCGCTCAAATCACATAGGCTTGGGGCAGAGATATTATGGAGGGGATTAGCAGTTGTGCTAACCAAATGTTATCACCCATAGCAAAGAAGAAAATGGTGAAACATAGGATATTTTTCAGCCCCATTCTAGTAGAGCTTCTTTCGCCGGATTAAGATAATGGGGGACAGATACATAAGTTCTGTCAGAGGAGATCGCGAGGTCAGCAAGGAGGGAGTGGATACCGGATACAAGACGAGAAGGGTAGATTCTGACAACGAGGTGAATGTACCTGATAACGACGAGCTGCAAGTCCGCGCCGGAGGAGAGAAAGGTATCGGAAATGGGGAAAAGGTTTGGTTATTTTCTTTTTGATAAAAAACTCAACTGGACTTTTGCACGGAAACGCTCGATAGGAGACCAATTCTTATTTAAGGACAATTGGTATAGAATATTGTGCATAACACAAATTGGATAGCGAAGGCACAGATTATTATGGCGTGAAAGTTTCCAGGTTGTAGGCTCACGTTCAAAGAAAATTCAAGCACGCAGAGAGTCATGGGCACGCAGAGCTTCCAGAAGCAGGAGATGCAAGAATAATGGTAGAGCGCTGGAAAATATAGGAGGAGAGAAGTGGGAGCAGGGTTTTGTATGTGAGAAATGTGGCTCAAATTGGAGAGCGCAGATGTTGCAATAATGGCAGAGTAATGACATAGAGACTGCAAATTTTTCAGTATTTTGAGAATGTAGAGAGTGCAGAGGCTCCGTAAGAAATTTATGACAAAGGGACAGTACTGAACAATCAAATTTCATCAAGGCAAGAATTCACCCGCTCCGATACAATGTTAAACAATGGCATGCTGAACACACATAAGGAGAAAGATAAGCATGAGAAAGATAAGCATGAGTTGTCTTATTATTCACAAAGATAGAATATATATAATACATGTGGTGAGTCTTGGTTTCACATTTCAAGTGGTCTCCTCGATTCGTTTGGTCCATTTGCCTTCCACACCTACCCATTGAAGATTAGGTCTCCAACAAATGCTTTGTGTTCAGGGAAAGCACCCATTATGAGGATGCTTCCCTTATTTTTGATGACATATATATATATATATATATATATATATATATTGGCTGACCTGTGGGTCAGAGATATAGCTTGTTACCTTGACTAACACATATTTTTGGGTATATATGTGAGATATGTACTTTTTGCGGCTCTTAATGTTGTGTATATGGTTATATGATTTGATGGATGTTTTGTATCATTGATGGAGATCTATCTATTATGTTTTTGTTGTTGGTTTTATGTATGATGGTTTATACCAGATGTGTTTCAATCTAGGATGTGATTAGCTATGCGATCAGATGTCTGGTTTTGATTTCTTCATATATGTGTGAATGTAATATGATAAAATTGATGACTTAATATTTTTGCATGCAAGTATTTTCTAAACAGTTAAGAATGTCATACTTCAAATTCTTGGTTTAACTTTTAAACCACTAGCTAGGATTGAAGGTAAATATGCATATGGTGAATGCCTTGGTTGAAGGCATTGCTCATCAGAACAATGACTGCATCGTATTATGACTAAGGTTGGATTTTCCAGTATTCAGAGCTTGCTGACAGATCTCCATACTGCATGAATAGTTTGATCCAGAAAAAGTTCAGCCTCATGCCCACTAAAACTACACCCAAAAAATATAGATGTTCAACTTACGTGAAGAAATAGGCTGACCTCCTTTATGAATCCATGAGTAAGAATTGATGCCTTCCTGACAAAAAAAACACAGGAAACACCATTTAGGAATAAGTAAAAGTAACCATTTCAGCTCACTGTAAGCATTGGGAATTGTAAAGAATATGTTAAAATGGCATCATGCTTACTCATTTTACTACACATTTTCTAATGTGGACAACCTAAATGTAAGGCTTCATGACCTTGACAAACCCTTGTATACCCATGCTTTTGAGTAGAAAATCCTCAGAGAGGGAAATCAAGCTACAACGTAGTGGGAGTGTAGACAATATCCTTTGAAAATAACCGAAGTACCGAGGGTTTAGGTCATAGGAATTATAGGCATTGGAAGTCAAGAGTACTAAGACTATTATATGTACATGTGTAGGCATCTGTTTTTCAAATTTTAGAAGAGGAATTACGAGTTCCTCCTACTAAAACATTATAATGAAGAGCCAAATACATGATGGATTGAGTAAAAATCATTGTCATGTTCTATGAGTGGGAATGAGAGAAGATAAGTTTGCATGGGACAATTTATGTGGAATTTGTTGGTGTTCATGAATAAAATTTGTATAGAGTCCTCTTAGGGCACAACATGAGCTTTCAAAACTGAGTTATGAAGGAAATTTAGCTTGTTTACCAGGATTTATAAGTGTGTCTTGCATAAATATTTTTAGTGCCATTTGTAAATATGGATTCATGGTGGCTCCTACTCAAAGACATAGACATCCCATTGTTGCAATGGCATGATTTTAGTTGTTGCATAATGGTTTCATTGATATTGGCATGATTTTGGTCGTTGCATAGTGGTTATGATATGCACTGGAGGAAGCTGGCCTTAGACATAAATTTTGACATAATGGTTGATGTAATAGTGTTTAAGCCATTATGACATTTTTGTACCTTTGTTGACATACCTGTATTTAAGCCTCTATGATATTTTTGTATATGCTATGAAATCTTACTAGGTGGCTATGCAACACCAAGAGTTGATTTATCATGACATTCCATAAAAGGTTATATGTGAAGACATTTTTTATCTGCTATGCAACTTTTTATTACTTGCCTAATGGCTATATACTTAAAGTATGGAAACATATAGAATTTTCACACTCGTTTTACACCATTATCATTAAGTGAATCATTTTTACAACCAAAAATGTTACAATTTTCAATAAACTACATTTTTTTCTCCATTTTCAATAATGTAATCAGTTTTGTTAGTGGTGCTTCACGATTCTCTTCCTAATGATTAAAATGTGACTTTTCTTGATGATATGGATGCTCCATTTTGAAGTAAGCATGATGTCCACAATAAATACATTTGTGCAAACTACTTGAGTGCCTCAAAAAACCATTAAAGATGAAGGTCGAGCATCTATGGCATCCATTCATTGATGTTCATGAGTAAAATTTGCATGGAGTCCTATTAGTGCACAACATGACCTTTTAGAATTGAGTTATGAAGGATATTTAGCTTACTTACCAGGATTTATAAGTGTGCCTTGCACAAGGATTTTGAGTGGCGTTTGTAAATATGGGTTCATGGTGGCTCCTACTCAAAGACAAAGACATCACATTGTTGGTATTGACATGATTTTGGTTGTTGCATAATGGTTCCATTGATATTGGTATGATTTTGGTTGTTGCATAATGGTTATGATATGAAATGGAGGAAGATGTTCCTTGACATAAATTTTGACACAATTTTTGATAAACTAGTGTTTAAGCCTTTATGACATTTTTGTATATCTATTGATATACTAGTGTTTAAGCCTTTACGACATTTTTATATCTACTATTAAAGCTTACTAGGTGTATATGTAACACTAAGAGATGCTTTGTCAGGGCATGCAATAAAAGGTTATATGAGAAGACATTTTTGTATCTTCTATGCAAATTTTTATTACTTGCCTAATGGTTATATGCTTAAAGTATTGAATCTTATAGAATATGCACAGTCATTTTACACCACTATCATTAAGTGGATCATTTTTACTACAACAAATGTCACAATTTTCAATAAACAAATTTTTTTTCTCCATTCTCAATAATGTAATCACTTTTTTTGTTAGTGATGCTTCACGATTCTCTTCCTAATGATTGAAACGTGACTTTTAATGACAATATGGATGCTCCATTTTGAAGTAAGCACAATTTCCACAATAAATACATTTGTGAAAACTACTTGACAGCCTTACAAAACCCTTAAAAATGAAAGTTGGGCATCCATGGAAACCTATATTGTAATAAATCTCTAAATTAAGAAATAAAATTAACTATTTCCTCGTATTTCATGTTTTTGTAGTTTTCCCTTACCATGCAGACCAATTGTTTGATGAAATTATTGCAGTCTCACTAGTTGTAAAATTTATCGCAGAAATTTCTTTATGAAGGAAATTTTTGTATAATTTAGAATTGGTACATCACAAATCAACTAACTTATCGTATCTTTAAATCTAATTTCACCACGAAATCAAGGAGCCAGAACATACCACACTTAACCTACTTTCTTAGTTACAAAAACTTCAAACCATTAATGAACAACTATTACCAGAGAATTCCAACAGCAAACTTCTTCAAGCATTTAAGGTTACATCAAGAGTTGGAGAGGTTTTAACTTTTTACCTTAGTCCTAACATCCTTTTATTAGAGCAATAATGCCCTTTGTTGGCCCTCATTTTTAATCCAATTTTGTTTAAGTAAATACACTTTATTACCATGGTATCCATCCATATATCATCCATATTCACTCTATTTTGACCAATTTATGCATAACCAAGTCTATAAATTAAGTTTCACAATTTTTAGAAGTTTTTACAAAAAATTAATTTTAAGAGCATTTTTGGACAAGACGAGACATTCCCATAATGGCTTCATTGATGTCATACTTGTAGGAGACATGGGCACAAGATGGACACATTTCTAGAAATATTGGGCACTAATTATGGACGTCTACTTATTGGTTCAGTCAAACCAAGCTAAAACAAGCTTGGTCAATGCTAGTCAAACATGACGTGTTTTTCAGGAATTCCCTAGAAAATAGGGCAGCAATAGTAGATTTTGGGACTTTTCCAGATTTGGTGTAAATAATTGAATGATTTTGACATAGATGGATGGAATTAGGATAATATAAGGCTGTTAGAGACATCGTATCATAGTTTGTTTATTATTTCTCTATTTATACCAACTTTGTGAACCATTGAAAAATGTAGAAATTGTATGATTGCACTTACATATTTCTGAAAATTTTTGATCTAATTGAAGAACCAATTCCATCTTCTTTTCTGATGTTCTATATGGTGAATTCTTGATTGATTTTTGGTAGCTGAAAGTACTCCCAGTGTGCAAGGCAAGGGTGGAGGGTCCCCACACCAAGCTAAGTGCACTTTCTAGTTAATTTAGTTGCAATTTATTGAACTAGTTTTATTTCATGCTTAATAAATTAATTAGATGTATGATGATATGTTATTATTTTTTATGAATCTTAATCTAATTTATATTTTTCATATGAAGATTCAAACCAATGTTTAAGTTAAACACTTCTTCTATCTGATCAGAGACTAGAAACTAGAATTCATCTTCCTTGCTTTTAAGTGATTTTATGAATTTCCAGTTTTCTAACAATGGCATTAATGATGATCAAATTTGTAATGAAGGACAATAGAACTCCTTAGTTACGAGCCTCTTTTATTATTCTTTTATGGATCTTCAGCTATTTTTTATTAGTGCTTTTGATTTATGTTCATGAAGTAGTATTGTAGAGAAGGAGAAACAAGTTCTCCTAAGTTAGGAGCTTCTTCTTCTACTTATTACATAATTGAATTAGAAATTATTTAGTTAATTTTTATATTTATAATATGCATTTCCTTTCATTTCAATAACTCATCTTCTAAGCTTGAATATAGCTGAAATCCATAGATTTTGGAGATGCTTCTAAGTTCTACAAGCCTGAAATGATAATTAAATACTTGCGTTAGTTTACTCAGTAAATTGACCCAAAATATTTGGGCAACAGTTTAAAACGACTCCAAATATAATTAAATTAAGGAAGATTTTTTTTAAAATACATAAAAACAAAAACAAAAAAAACAAACAAAGCATAAAAAAAAGTACACTTTTCATTTTGGTTATTCATGTTTAAACATATAAATTAGAAAGGTATATCCCTAAAACAAACACCCCCCCCCCCAAAAAAAAAAAAAACTAGATAACTACAAAATTCATTTGAAAAACAGGATATGAAAAAACATGATGTTAAAGAATCCATTTATAGGAGGGTATGCCACCAAAAGGATCTTCTTAAATCTATGTCCACAATTTAGAGTGACCACTACGGATGAATCTTCATTTCAGAAATTAGAAGAGGAACAAAATATCCACAAAGAAGATCCACAAGAAGAAAACTTAGAATTTTATTATAGTTGTCTTTGTAAGGATATGAATGAGTCATGTATCACATGTGATGAAGATCACACATTAGAACCCGAAATTGAAGAAATTATAGCATGTATATCACAATATCCCTTCTGCATTCAAGATTTTGAACAAGTGTTACGTGAAAAACTTTGTAATATGACAAGGAGAGCCAAGAAAACATAGATCATATTAAAACTTGGTTTCATCTATTCATTATGCCACAACACCACTCCATTTTTCAATATTCCTTAGAATAAAATCTTTATGATAAAATAAATTTTCATGTCCAAACATTCATTAATGTATATTTTTTGGATATGAGTTTACTTATGAACTTGCTATGCAAATGGGTGCATTGGAAATTCTTTTATACTTGAGAGAATGACTTATTTTTATACAATAGAGTAGGATAGAATAAAATAAAATAAATAAATGGGTGGAATGAGTTCACAATAAGACCTTTTCTCATAAATAATTCTTCACATCATTGTTGAATACTCATTTGATAGGATTTCAAGACCAAAATGCACTAAGGACAATCCTATTTTGGGGAACCATATAGGATAATTTTTAAAACCATATTTTTAAACAAGATATCTCTTGAAATCTATTTTTTAAATCCATTTTTAAAATTTCAATTTAGATCACAAATAATAATAAAAAATTATCAAAATAAACACTAGATTTCAAGAAAACATTTAAGTACAGAGTTAGTACAACATTGATTTGAAGGTTATAATGGAAACCCTTTTACATGATATTAATAGCGAACATAGCCCTTCTAAAATAGATTCCAAATCAATTTGAATCAGCTCAATCTGACATCATATGAAAAATCTATGCCCACGATACTAACTACTTGTCAAACAATCTGCGTGGTGACAATTCTAGGTCTTAACTGTTCATTGGAATAATTCACATATCAAATCATCTTATTTTCAAAACCAGCTTATAAGGGAGATATATTGAAGTCTATTTCATGAAAAAATTCTAATTATCTCATTTGGATCCTAGGTAAAAAACTTATTCCACATGTCTTGACTGCATGTCTTAAAAGCAACATAGTCAAAATCTGCCTCCTAGGTGTGTTCATCACCAATTTTGTGATATCAAGCGTAATGATTTAAAAAAACCTATTTCTACTGCATAGAAAAAAATTAATTTACTTTAATCTCCAAGTGGAATCACATCAATCCGATCTTTAATGAAAACAATCAAACTCCAAAAAGTGATTGTTGGTCAAGCAAAAAATTAACAAGAAGCTCTATCAAACATGGTACTTCTCGTCATTTTTTCCATATCATTTTAAAAAATTTTGAAAATTTGTTTATACTAAATATAGCCATATGAATTACCATTAACTTGGCTTTGGGATCACTATAATTGGACATACAATGAATATTTTTTGAACAAAATACCGCTAGGAGGTTTAAGCTGGCCACCATTCCTCAAAGGGGTAAACAAACTCATTTTATTTGTAAATCATGTTTTGACTTATTTTCAATCATTTCTTGTAATTATTTTACATATTTCTTGGAATAAGAGATACATTACACCTCTCTTCGTCCATCATATAATATTTCATTGCAGGAAAATGCTATGTTTTTGCAGGTCATAAGAATATTTAAGTGGTGAACTCCATGGAAAAAGGGGTTTTCAAAGTTAAATTTAAAAAAAAAAAAAAAAAATCATATCTCATAATATGAATACACATGTTCAAGTCAAAGAAAAATGGAATTCACAAGATGTAGATTTCATCTAATGAAACTAAAAACTCATGAAGCTTGCTTTCAACTGCTGACCAACAACTCCAACAACGTAGAAGATGATCGAGATTGAGGCAAAATACATGAAGCTACTAAGAAGAAGAAGAATTCAAGTTTTACCATGATAAGCCACATCGATTGTAAAAGTAGCCTTTCATAAGCCATATTTTTCATTATGTCATTCATGTACGATATTGTATGTTAAGTTCCACAATCATGCAAGTTGAAGTCCATAACTATTTTTTATCTATCTATCCATCTACTCTTATATGATGACTTTAACATATCTTACTTTCATAAGCATTCCATACTTTATGACTCCATCACACCCCACCTCCATCTAGAAATAAGAAAAGAAGCAAAATAGAAAAATATCAAAAATAATAAAGGATTTTGGTTGTGAAAATCTAAGAAAAAAACTCGAATTCATATCGAAAAACCAACTTGTTTGGCCAATATGAATTATCTATTTTGTTTTAGTTTTACTTCAGTTTGATTTTTCAAAAATAATCCTCCAGGAATTCCAAGACTTGAGGACAAGTATTAACATAAGCAAGGGGGAAGTTCATAATAAGAATATGCAAATACTTTGAGCAATTGTATTGCAGAAGGGACCTGGATAACATGTCAAAAGGGAGCTAAAACATCCTAGAAAATTTTAGGAATATTGCTTTTGTGATCCATAAATTGTGAAAAAAATCTTTCGGTAAAAATCACATCCAAATAAATTTGGTTGACGCGTTTCGAACCAGCTAGTGTGGTTCATCATCAGGACTTGATGAAAAATCTGATCAGGAAACCCAATTAAATAGATACGAGAAGCTCTAACTAGCCGTTGAAAGATAACGACTAGTTTGACTAAATCAAAGTCATAGAAAAAATAATAATAATAATAATAATAAAATTAAATAAATAACAAAAATAAAAATAAAAGTAAATATAAATATAAATAAATAATATAAAAAATGATTAAAGATTATAATATGAAATAATATGAATATTATTTATTTTTAATTTTTCTAGAAGATTAAATAAATATAGGATTATTTCTATTAATAGAATGATAGTTAAAATATTTATTCGGTCTAATATTAAATGTTACTATATAAAAAACTAAAAATAAAAAAATAAAATAAAATAAAATAAAAAATAAAAATGAATAAATAAATAAATAATAAAAATAATAAATAATAAATAATAAATAAAATAAATAAATAATAATAATAATAGTAAAAATTTAATTTTTAACCATTTTTATTTTATTTGATTTTATTAATTAAAATAGATTTATTCATTTTATTAATATTTATTATTATTATTATTATTTATTTATTTATTTGATTTATTTATTTATTTTTTAATTTATTTTGATTTATTTATTTATTTATTAACTTAATAAATCTATTTTAATAAAATCAAGTCAAATAAACTAAAAATTAAAATCAAATAAAGTAAAAATCAATAAATAAATAAAAATAAATAAAATTTTTAGGAATGAAGAGCAGGAATCCAACACCTGCTAACCATCCACCCATCGTCCCTATTGAGGTTAAGAGGCCTCTTTTCGATTTCCAAGGCTTCTCGCAACTTGCAGTGGTGGAAATGGTCAATCTTCGCAATCACCTTAGCATCTTCAATGCAAATGTAATGATTAGTATTCTGAACATGCTCTGCTAAGGTTGAGGAGCGCGATCTATTATGCTTAAGGTCAGCGACATGCTCATTAATTCTTTGATTAATAGACCGACCCGTTTCACCAATGTAAGGTGTCCCACAAGAGCATGGAATCAAGTACACACCCTTACCATCCTTAGGGAAAATCGGGTCTTTAACAGACCTAAGGGAACTTCGAATGGTGCGGTAGGGTTTAAACGTTGAGGGAACATTAAACTTCTTAAGGATCCTAGTGATCTTATCCATAGTACCTTGGATAAACGGAAGGTGAACCCCAGATAACCGATCACAAGGATCTTTCTTAACTTTAGGACCCCTTTCAGCTTTTTGAAAAGCTTTGAGGCAGTGATTTATTAAATATTATTATATTTAATAACATCAAACTCTAGTTTGCTGATGTTGCTCTTACGTGGCTTAGCTTTTCTAAGGATCATGGCACAATCCTATCTGATAATGTCTTTGGTAGTATTAAGTAAATCCCTAATCCCATACTCAATATCACAAATAATGTCCAAATTCGGGATTTTTTTAGGCGCAAGAGCAAAATTAAGACCCTTCTCTAACAAACTAAAGACATGAGGATCAAAGGAAAAACTACAGAGATTAATAACAGTATTATTCAAGGGGCGAGAATTAAAATTACTATTATGGCTATTATAATTATCAATGTTAAGTTTATTATAGTTTTTATTTATATAATTAATATAATTAATATTATTATATTTAATAATATCATTATGTTTGTTCTCCGGATGCGGATGTGGTGGCAGACTGATGGGACTTGGGCCCTTGCGCAGCTCCCAACGGAGCTCGCATGGGATGCCCACATGGCCTCCTGCATCAACCTTAATTACATTATTAATATGCCTCGGGCTGTCAATTCGCCGTTTAACTGCTCTTCGATGCCTCTGTATATGGCGATTCTTCTTATCTCTGTTCTCACTGTGGAATGCGAGCACGATAGTAGCAGCTGTGGGAGAGCTCTGACTCCCCTCCACAGTGAATTCCCTCTTGGCTTTTCCGACTCCAGCATTAAAACTCAAACTGGGCGTTGTTACTGTCTTTTGGCCTGCTTGGAGACACTCCGTAGAATTCATTTCTCCAATAGCCCCTTCTGCAGTGTTACTTCTCTGCCTGGCGTCTTTGTCGAGCTCCTTGAAGGTTCTTACATTCCTGCTGGTGTTCAATTGGCTCCCCTTTGTCGTTGTCCCTCCGCTCTCACAGCCTCTGTTACTTCTGACGTCTCATCATTCTAGCGCCACCTTCGCCCTACTCTCTTCTCCATGCCTCGTCTCCGACTGCGGATGCGCTTTTGGCGTGGAATCAGCTGGGGTTAGGCCTCCTTTAATCCACCCTCACCCTCCTCTGACTCGGGTTCCTCATCTGCTAGTGAAGAGCCTGACCTTCCTCTTGTTTCACGCAGAGGCAGAGGCAGGGGTCGAGGGCGCATTCAAGATCCCAACGACGCTGTCCCTTCTACTGCTTCTTCTAATACTAACCCTCCAGGTAGAGTGCATTCAGGGTCCACTATAAGGCAAACCTCTCATCATGCAGAGCTTCGCTTTCACTGTACCTCTCTTAATTCCATTATAACTGCCTTCATTACTGTCTCCCTCCGTGAAGAAATTCCTCATTAGGCCCCTGACCACCCTGCTTCTCCCTCATCTCCTTGCGCCCCTTGCTCCACTGGCAGAGAGAGTCTCCCGGATTCCTCCACTCTCCCATCTCAAGCTGGGCTGAATAATGATGCTGAGGACCCGGACCTGAAGGATGGGAGCCAAGCTAGCATGGCTGACTAGATTAATGACTACGAATATGGTTGCAGGATTGTTGAGGAGCCGATGTCTCCAGAGCATGAAGGGTGAGCTGATGCGCGCAGACTACATTTTCTCCAGGTTTCTTTGCTCAATTACTGTTGGAGCTTTTTTGCTTTTTAGTATTAGAGCACAGCTGGAATGGCTGATAGAAGTTTTCAGTTTATATATTTTTGTCTCTATGGTTTGTATAAATTCAAGGCCGGTTTCCCTTTCATGGGCGGCCGAGACTATGATGTTAACAGGATCGGTTTCCCACTATGGGCGATCCAGACTTTTTTTGAACAGCATGCTTATCAACCCCAGCTATCTGGCTTTCACAGCATATGCTGAGGTAGTCTTGTACTAGTACTCTTTACACTTAATAGAATTAGTCTCACTTAGAAAAAAAAAACATCATTATGTTTGTTATTATTCCTAATAATATTATTATTCTTAATAATACTATTATAATTATTATTATTAAAACCATTATTCATAATAATACTATTATTATTATTACCAATACTCATATTATTATCGTTAAATTTTAAAAAAATATCTACTTTATTAATTTTTTTGATGTCGCCAATCTTTAAAGAATTATAAAGATTCAAATTAAAGGGTTCATTATGAGAAATTAAAACGGAATCATTAAAAACTAAAGTAAATCCATCCAAATTACGATCGATCGATTCAGGAAGAGCACCCACATATTTCAAAGGGGAGGACGAAGTCGAACCTTGAGAAGAAAACTGAACACCCTTCAAGCTGATCGACGCTGTCAGATCACCATTGGACACAATAGAACTTGAGGCCTTGGAAGAATTAACGTCGGGATTAGGGAGGGCCGAATTCAAAACCGACTGCATAGTTTCGGACGAAAGGGACTGTGCACACGCTTCTTCATCAGCCAATGCAGATCTCAAGTTAAAATCGAATGCGGGTGTAGAAGCTGAAGAAGAATCCGCATAAGAACCAGAAAACTCTGTTGAATTTAAAAGCCCCAATTCCTGCACTTCCGTCCTGTCTTCCGAGATTGGAAAAGGCCGCACAACCTGCTCTTGAACGGAAACTGGTGAGGATGAAGAGGCCAAAGAAATCGAATTATGAATATCGTGCCCATTAATAACCATATAATGCAAATCTTGAATCTGATTACAATTCACCCTGCTGTTAGAATTTCTTCTCATATCAGAAACCGAAGAAGAGCCATTCGATAATTTCAGGAATTTGGAAAGATGCTTTCTATTCGATAATTATCCCCATCGTTGGGCTTTTAAAGCTGAGCGAGCTTCAATAATAGACCAAAAATTAGCTGGAATTAAATAGGAAAGCTCTAGATGCGATAAAAGCAGCTTCTGAGACAAAAAATCAAGGTATTTCCTCACCCTTGAAATTTCAGATCTGATAATACCCAGGCTAGCAAAAAGAAAAACACGTTCATTACTAGAATTTCTAAGAGGATGTTTAATTTTCGCAAACGAAGGAATAGAATAAGAGTCTCTACATATTTTTAAAAAGGTCAGATCAGATTTCATCTTAGATACCCGCAAACGTGCCCTTTCAAATTGATGAACTTTAAGTGCCAAGGCCCTACCGAGCAGGGTTTCAATTTTAGGAATATTGCTTCTGTGATCCATAAATTGTGAAAAAATATTTCGGTAAAAATCACATCCAAATAAATTTGGTTGACGCGTTTCGAACCAACCAGTGTGGTTCATCATCAGGACTTGATGAAAAAAGGGACCTATATTATATGACAGAAACAACTTGAGACATTTTTGAAAATTACATGTTAGAAGGGACCTGAAACATTATTTATAATATCATCATAGAAGGGACCTCAACAACATCAACATTTAAAGACCCTAAATCAATATCTGATGCGAAAACATGAAGCAAAAATAATACTCTACATTTCAATATATCCTAGAAGAGCATTTGTTATGATAATAAATACATCGTCGACCATCATTTTACCTAAGGACATCATTGACATCAAGTATTTTATGGGAGTACAAGTACAATAAGTGAAAAAAGATTCTCATAAAATTTTTATTTTTTGAAATTTTTCTAGAAGTTGTTAAGACTAGTTTAGTGCTTGATATGCATTCCATTACATTTTACCTATATCCTAACACTACCTTCATTATGCTACCCATTATAATCACCTATTCATTACCCTTTTACTACATTTACCCTCATACATTAACCATGATTCCATATACTATATTTCATTACCCATTTCCTACATTTAACCATCATTCCATATACCATCATTCAAATCATTTTTAAACAATCACATTAATCCTAACTATTTTCTTAAGCATCTGGATCAGGAATTAAAGGCTAAATATTAAAATCCTTGTTGACCTACAAAACAAAAAAGGGTTAGTATCATTGTAAACAAATATTTGATTTAAAATGACCTAAAACTATGGTCATTTTAAAATGAAATACATAAAATCATATGATGAAAACAAGGGACCATGATTAAAAAATAAAATCAAATATGGACATAATGGATATTGAGATGTTATTAAAAGAATATGACTATAGTGCATATCTAAGAATCATAACTTAAATACTCATAACCTTAAGGCTTTGCAACAAATGTCGAAAAAGTGGCATATTTTGGAGCCATACTACATATGTGTTAAGGCCTTATGAAACAAATGTTCAAATCATAGCAGCTTTGAAATTGACCTATGGTCAAAAAACAAAATTCAAAGGCAGGATGTAAGCATCATCATAGCCATTTAGCTCATAAGCACAGAGAAATCATGTAGAAAGGAGGTATTCTCAACATAATGAGAAATTGTGAAAGAGAATTACGTAGAGGAGATATTCTCAGCAGCATTGGAAGCCTATGTTGAAAAAAAGGAATAAAAGTAGCATGGAAAACTCTGTGCTGCGTAGAAAAGCATGCAGAAATAAGTAAGAAAAAAACTTGTAATGCATGGAAGATAAAAAAATGTGGGAAACCATAAAGGCACTGAGCAATGTTGAAAATTGAATAAGTATATAAAGGTGCTTTCAAAAAGGAACATTTTGTGTTGAGCCATAATTTATGCAGAGAATCCAAATTGTGTAGTGAAATCCCAGTGAAGATAAGCATCGGTCTCCTTGGCAATTAAAAATATGATTTGGAAAATTGAACTTCACATTTTTGTTCAAATGTTTCACAATAAAAAAAATTCGACTTCAGTTTTGGATTTATTTTGCAAATCAAACTTCAGATTATTATTGAAATGTGGCACATAAGACTTTAGCTCCAGATTTGTTTTGCTTAAAATCCTCTACCACCTGTAAGTGTCAACAATTTCTCGAGATGTTAGGAATGTAGTTTGTAAACTATATGACTAAAATGAACTGAAATAGTTAACATAGAGTTTTTCAAAGAGTCCTCTTCCAGTTCAGAGAGCACAGTGATTAGAGTAGAAGAACATAAGATTGATTTCAATTTTTGAGAAGACATTGAGTAATAATCTCGTCTAATTCCAGAAGTTTGATTTCAATTCCTTAGGAGAGAGAGAAGGTAATGAAAATAAATTTTTTCATTCCTGGAATTTATTTTTAAGTTCTAAAAAGGTGAAGTACAAATCAATTTCGATTTCTGAAAGAGTAGAGATTTAATCCTTTCCAAGACTGGATTTCAGATTCTGAGCATTTAATTGCTAGAACCATAGACATAGGGTTTAATTTGTTTTGTTACAGCTCATGTATTGTTAAAAAAAAATGATTTCCTCATTCATATAAAAAATGCAATTTTCTGGAATCTCAAGTGGAAATTGATTAATTGGCAGCATTTAAAATTCCAAAAAAAATTTCTAATCATTCAATTTTTTAGTTCAGTTTGGGAATTAAAGGGCAAAATCCTACCAATAAAATATTTGTGAAATGATGGATGATCTCATATAAATTCAAATCACATTAGAGGAGAAGCATGATAACAATTATTTTTGAAATCAAACCAGATATTCATAACAGCTAGTTTCAATAACATGATGAAAAATGTTTTGAAAATAGTGGCATGATAATAAAGGTTCATATTGTTGATGAAAATAGCACGATCAAGAATTTTATCTCAACATTCTAGAAACAGACTGGTATGTAAGGGATATAATGGATATCAAGCTAACTGGTAGTGGAAGAAAGAGGTAAGGATTCCGGCACCACATCTTGAGTTTAACTACAGTTTCAAAAATTCGAAATTTTTAAGAAGCCATTGTTTTTCGTTGCCTTTTCTGATAAAATGAGAATGAAATTTGAAAAATAAAAACATGTTTTCTTCAAAACAAGCCCAATTAGACTCATTGCGGACAATTTTCTCAAATTTATTGTTGTTTGGGATATTTTCCTGGTTCTTTAAACCCTTATTTTGTAGATTGTGTGGAGTGTTTGAATTCATTTCGGAATTTTTTTAGAGATTTGTTTTAATTGGATGTTAGTGAAAACTCCAAGTCCAAGTTACAGTTACATGGTTTGAAAATATGAAGACTCCAGTTATCTAATTGATAGCTTATCCAAATTCCATTGGTGGCACCATAGGTTCAAGATCAAAGTTCCAAGTGTAAGATTGGCATTAAAAAATTCAATTTCAAGACCCCAGTTTCATTCTTATTTACATAAAATTCCAAAATAGAGCTCGTACACGATGGTGTCAAGTGATGTTGGTGAATGCACAATAGTGCAAGAATTATGAATGAAAATTTTGAAAATATAATGTTAGTTTCCAGAGAAAAGAGAGGTTCTAGAAGACTGTAAATTCACTTAGGTCTCTCCTAGAAATCAATTTTTGAAATAATTACATCAAAGATATTGCTTCTTGTTCCTAGAAATCGTTTTTTGAACTCATTATAACACAAAAATTGTCTCATTCAATAGTGAAATTTTCTTTTCACTTCAGCCCATAAATTTGACATCACAAGTTCAGAAATTGTGCTTTATTCTCAGTAACCAAGAATTCACATATCAATCTAAAATTTGGTATTTTCATATAAACATTTATCATCATCTTAGTGGGTATTCACTACAGAAGATTGATTTCAAGAAAAAAAAAAGGGAAACTCATCAGGAATGTTTGAAATCAAGAGCTAGAGTCACAAGTACATCAACAGGGCAGTCGTCATAGACAATCAGAAGGTCACAGAGATAGAGGCAAGCATGAGGACATGCTTGAGAGTAAGCAAGGGGGAGATGCTAGCCCTCGTTTTTTATCCAATTTTGTTTAAGTAAATAAAATTTATTACCATGGTATCCATCCATATACCATCCATATTCACTCTATTTTCACTAATTTATGCATATCCATGTATATAAATTATGTTTTGCAATTTTTAGAATTTTTACAAAAAATGAATTTTAAGAGCATTTTTGGACAACACCAGAAATTCCTGTAATAGCTTCACTGATGTCATACTTGCAGGACACCTCAGAATGATATGAGAACATTTTTAGAAATATTGGGAAGTAAGGATCGATGTGTACCTATTGGTTCAGTCAAATCGAGCTAAAACAAGCCCGGTCAACGCTGCTCAAACATGACCTGTTTTTCAGGAATCCCTAAAAAATGGGGCAGTAATAGTAGATTTTGGGATTTTCTCAGATTTGGTGTAACTAATTGGATGAGTTCGACCTATATGGATTGGATTAGGATAATATAAGGTTTTTAGAGACATTTTAGCATAGTTTTTTTATTATTTATCTATTTATAGCAAGTTTGTGAACTATTGAAACATGTAGAATTTATATGATTTCACTTGGATATTTTTGAAACTTTGGAAGCTAATTGAAGAACCGATTCTATCTTATCTTCTGATGTTATATATGGTGAATTATTGATTGAGTTTCAGTAGCTGAAGGTACTCCTAGTGTGTGAGGCAAGGGTAGAAGGCCCCCACACCGAGCTAAGTGCACGTTCTGGTTAATTTAGTTGCAATTTCATGAACTTGTTTTATTTCATGCTTAATAAGTTAATTATATGTATGACGCTATTTTTATTACTTATGAATCTTAATGTAATTTGTATTCTTCATATGAAGATTCAAACCAGTGTTTAATTTAAACACTTCTTTTATCTCATCAGAGACTAGAAACTAGAATTCATCTTTCTTGCTTTTAAGTGATTTTCTGAATTTCGAGTTTTATAAAAACGAAATTAATGATGAATGAGTTTTTAATGAAGGACAAAAAGGACCTCCTTAGTTAGAATCCTCTTCTATTATTCTTTTATGCATATTTAGTTATTGTTTATTAGAGGTTTTGATTTTTGTTCATGAAGTAGTATTGTAGAGAAGGACAAACAAGTTCTGCTAAGTTAGGAGCTTCTTATTCTACTTGTACATAATTTAATTAGAGGTTATTTAGTTGATTTTTGTATTTTTACTATGCATTTCGTTTAATTTAAATAATTCATTGTCTAAAATTGACTATAGCTGAAATCCATATATTTTGAAGATGCTTCTAAGTTTTACAAGCCTACATTGATAATTAAATACTTGTGTTATTTTAATCAGTACATTGACCCAATACCCTTCTACAAATAATGTTCCAACAATAACATACAATGGAAATATTTGCAAAATCCTAGTTGTGGATGCAAAAAAAAGGTAAATGGATAAAACTTGCATTGAACTTAACCATTAACTTCCTTGGAGAATTAGATGCAAGTCTTTGGAGATTTGGAAAAAATATTAACGCCTACTGCAATAACTTATCTTGTTAAAAGTGCTTGTGATATTTATTTTTCCCTTGAAGTCCTATGTGATTTTGATAGAAAATAACTTGGTAGTAGGAAAGTTTCAAAACCTAGAGGCATAATTAAGTGGTTGGGGCATGATATAATCATGTAAGCTTTAGGTAATTTTCATAGAAGAGTACACCCTGTTGTGGAAACTTAGCCAAATGAAAGTGCATGTGTTTAAATATTTACCATTTAACAACCATCTATCCCATGAAATTAATCCGCTTGTATTTCCTAATGTGTTGACGCTAGTTCTAATCTGTCTTGACTTTAAATAAAGAACTAAAATAATTTTGATAATAAACTTCAATATCAGGTGTTCCGACGGTGACTATAGCATTCAACCACAAAAAGTGTTAGATAGAAATCGTGAATTTGGATTTTGAAAAATAAAAATAGGTCAGGGATTTGAATTTATTGGGTTCATTGCAGGTGTTAAAGCATCATATTTCATTATGCCAAAGACACGCGTATCGACCTGATTTTCATTTCTATAGAAGAGCTTTATTTGATCTTCCCCACCCCTCGAATATTGGAGAAAATGAAAATTTGAAGAAGGTGTGGAAGGTTACACACCATTCCATCTACTATTTCCTCTAGTCTACTAGTAGTGTCTAGTTTGGGCCTCTACATGGCTTTGTACACTTTTTTTCCATTTGACTATGGAGTAACATTTATGTTTAAGAGGCACTTGGGCGTAAGGCGATTCTATAGCGAGGGCATGGAATATGAAATTAAGAACACTGGAAACCTTTGATGTAGAGATTTTCGATCTAGAAACCTTCCATTTCTAAGGAAATTTGTTTCAAATGGAACCAGAAAAAATGTGGATGTTTCATGTAGCCTAGGGAAATCTTCAAATTCAAAATTTGTGAGTCCCTAAAATTTGAAATTGCAATCAGCTCCTGACAAGTCGATGACCCTTCCTCTTGGGCAGCCAATTCATAAATTTATATGGCTTTTATTCGAGTTGGAGTCGGGATATTAGGTATACAGTAACATTAATGTACAATTTCCACATTTGGTAGCCTAACAATGATTCTGGTTTCAACAAAGACAATTAATTCTAGCAGGAGGATTTTTTTATTTATTTATATGATGTTTTAATTCTGGTGGGAGGCTTTATATAATTTTTTTATATGATTTTAAATTGGTATTTATTTTCCATTGCATGTTAAATATTTTTTATATTTTGTAAATTCAAAAATAGTGGTACAATTTGAATAATTTTTAAATATGGTAAATGGAATATTAATCAATTTAAATGTTTTTAAAAATTTACACTTACTTAGTCTTAGATAAAATATAATTAATATAATAATGCATAACATTTCAGGTCTATAATATGTCCTAAAACATTTTTTATTTGGCTTAGAGATCATTTTCTTCGGGCGTGAGGAAACAAGCTAATGACCCAAGACCTAGACACATCTAGCAGGAGTGAAAGCATGCTCCCTTATGGGCCACTAGTGGGTAACATGTGGTGTATTGATTTAGGAGGTGAGCCTCATGCCCAATAAAAATACACCCAAAAAATATATATTTTTAACTTATGTGTGGAAATGGGCTTACCTCCCTTGTGAAGCGATGAGGTAGCATCGATGCCCACCTCACAAAAAATGCAAGAAACTTTATCTAGGAATAAGTAAAAGTAACCATTTCAGATAACAATAGGCATTGGGGATTGCATAGAATATTTTAAAATTGCATCTTGCTTACTCATTTTCATGCATATTTTCTAATGTGGATAGCCTCAATGTAAGGCTTCATGACCTTGAAAATCCCTATATACCCATGAGTTTCAATAGTCAATCCACAAAGAGGGAAATCAAACCACATTACTGTGTGAGTGGAGACAATGTATCCTTTGAAAATAACCCAATCACCTACGATATAGGTCGTAGAAATGATAGGCATTGTAAGTCAAAAGTAGTGGCACTATCGTGTGTTCATGTGGAGGCATCCATTTTTCAAATTTTAGCGGGGAATTATGAGTTCCTCCCACTAAAACTTTATAATGAAGAGCAAAAAATCATTGGCATGTTCTATGAGTTGGAATCCATTCATGCTCATTATAGTATAATTCTATTTTAGTTAATTCTCATTATAATATAATTCTAGTGTAGTATATTAATTAACCACCCAATGTAAGACTATGTTGTCTCCATATAGAGCAACTTCTTGTTATTCTATAAAGGTCATGTATGTAGTGGAAACAAGATTCCACTTACCTTCAATACACTCATCAACTACATTGCCTTGCCCATGGCTAACACACTATCAAAAACATTTCTAGATTGTTTAATACTTTGGTGAATTTGTGCTGCAACACTTCACTGATCATCCATACTAGTTAGGCTAGAAATCCTTCCATACTAGTAGTCCACACCAAAGTAGTACATCATCCTAAATGTCTCAGGGGTCATTGTGAGTTGGTTAGGAGGGCTATAAAACATATAAAATGGTCATGAACCCTTTATCATGTTTTATTAACATGTTATATAGGATGAAATTTCCAATGGAACCTCGACGAAGGTCCTTACTTTCTTCCCAAATTGAACTGTTAACATCCTCATCAATACAACCCCATCAACTTCTTCAATGAAATGGGTGTGGATAGTGATGAAAAATTCCACAATTTTGCATTCAAACATGGATTTAATACCATTTTTCATGGGGCAAGAATTTTTATTGCACTTGAGTGTTTAATACCACCTAGGAAAGATGATGACCAAGCATATTCAACATGACCTTACTAGTTAAGGATGACCAGCAACCACTTGTATCGCATATTTAACTGGCATGTCCTAACCAAAACTAGGCTAGGTACCTCAAACATGAAGTAACTGACCTCAAACAATCACATAGATACTCTTTAAGGGATATTTAGATTTCAACTTGGATATGGGACACATGGCATGTTATTCTACATAAAGAACCACAATAATTTCTAGTACAAATGGGTTTCTAATAATAATGTGTGCATATTCTAAGAATGGGAATGTACTATTAGAATTTTTTCATATTTATGTAATGCATGTACTTGTAAAACTATTTATAGAATGATATGGCTTTAGGTTGATCAAGGTTTATATTAATTGACCAAGATAATAGTTTCGACTACGCCAGGGCATGAGCCCATTTATGCGAGGCTGCAAAGCCCTTCCTGGGGTTGTCTAGCTTTGAGATTGGTTTCCCTTTCATACTAGAGATCAGAGAAACACATACAATGTATTATGACTTTCTTATGGTTTTCAAAAGATTCAAAAGTTATGACGTTCTCTGGTTTATTTTTTTTCTTGTCCTTCATCTCAAGTGACATTGGCCTTTGCCACCTTGGATGAACTGGCAAAGGAGAGCCTTGCCCTAATGATGAAGGAAGGTCAAACACATGTTGAGAATATCTAAATCCATTCTACAATGTTAAAATTTAGGGAGAAAATGGTATATAGAATTTTAACACTGTAGATGGATTCAAAGGTAATTTTGTCTCTACATTTTAACACAATAGATGGATTCAGAGACCCCTATAGTGAAATGAAACATTTCAATATTAAAATTCCAATTTCCATTTCTGTAGCGACACAATTAACATAAATGACTAATTCATATACCTATTGTACTTATTATTTGGTCATATTTTTATTCTTCGACCATAGTAGTCATTTATGTTAATCATTATTAATATTTTCACTTATTATCTAGTCATATATTTTAGTCCTTAACTAAATTAGTTTGTTCACTTATTATCTAGTCATATATTTTATCCATAAACTAAATTAGTCCTTTAATTTAGTCATTTTTAGTTCGATCACTTGAACTTGCTCAAATTCAGTAGCAATTCGCTTGAAATAATTGAGGTGACAAACTTTTTAGTTGGTTAGTCACTAATTTCATCATTTTCTACTAGTGATAGCCCAGGAGTTCTCTTATGAAGCCCTATTGAGAACCCCATAAATCAAACCCCCATTTCGCATGGAAGAATTCAACTTAGGGTTTTGTCCAAAAACTCTAAACCCAATTATGCATAGGCCATGACCCATGTTACGATTTTTCTCACAAACTCTAAATACCCTCAAACCCTAAATATTTCCTAAATGTAATTATTGGAGTCAACATCACTAACTTTAGAATATTTTGTTTTATCCTTCTTAAGTGATTTGGCAGTACTTTTGTATAGGTGCAATATATCATCATGGTTATTATCATGCATTGTCATGGAAATGAGTTATACATGGGAGTTGTTGTTAATGAGGCGAACCATATATCATGGTCTACCACATAACTCACATTGCTCACACTTTTTTTGTCCTTGCATGTCAAATCTTGTCAGTTGTCATACCCTAATATTGTTAACTCATAGTTTCTTGTATTATTCTCAAAAAATATTTCAAAGGAACTTCTCTCACTTATAGAGTGTGGAGGAGACACCACACATCATCGTTGTAACTTGTATTATGCATATCACTTTTTATGTCAAGAAAAGAAGTGAGGAACCCATACCACCATAGAGAATTAGTGTTGTAGTCATAGAGAAAGTGACTAGGTTTCCTTCCTATATATATATATATAGAGAGAGAGAGAGAGAGAGAAATGAAAGGCTTTGTTTAACTTAATAATAATAGATATAGAAATGTAATTACTATGCATGTATTATCTAATGTAGTACTACTTGAACTAAAGTCAACACCAATTTCTAACAAGGTGAAACCATATGTAATTCCTCCATCTATTTTTCCTTACAATAATTTTAAATACTAAACAATATATCAATGACACTAAAACAAATCTCTAAAATAATGAAAAAAAAAGCTCACTATGTTTCCTCAATTCTCACTTGTCGCTCACTATATCACCTTAGAATTCTAAAATAATTGTGTAAAACTTCACCCAAAAAATATAATAAAAGTAGAATATATTTCAAAATTATATTAAATCAAAACTTAAATTTTTAACCACATATACTTCAACATTTCTACATTTCTAAGTCTTCTAGGAATTTAGTTGTCAACACAAATATTATCGAACAAACACCTTAAATAAAAAATAAAAGGAATACAATCCACTTAAGAAAATAGCCTTTTACAATGAATCCAATACAAAGAAAAATTATGATAATGTTAAAACCATATCTCCTTTATGTGTATATATACATTTCATACTTTTAAGATTCTAAATGTAAAGTCAAATTACTGATAGCTTCAACGCACGTGAACAACTTTGTTGTGCTTTCTGTTGGTGGTTTTGCTGGTGAAGGTTTTCTGAATAACAGAATGTGCGGTTCAGGGGGTGAATAGCATAGTGCACCCACCCGCGAGACTCCTGAACCCCAATTTCTCGCCACTCATTCTGAATATATAAATAACTACGTTTCATCATTAAAAACAGAAAACAATTGAACCCACATCATTAAAAAAAACATAAACACAATCCAGCTCAGTCGTACAAAATAACAAAATAAAAGCAAAGCGCTGCCCAATAAAATGATTTGATAATAAACTAAGACAATAAAATAGTATTTCCCAGAAAAATACAGTAACTGGTAGCTAAAAACGTAACAAAGACAACGGCGTTGCAGCATTGGCAGCAATTAAGTCCCAATCTTCTTTTAGAAGACCCCAATGCAAATTACCTAATTAAAACTAGTACTATGAGCGAAAATAAGAGCCCACTCACATCAGAAAAGCCCACAATAAATTGAAAAAAGCAACAAATAGTGTGCACATGATAATATTTGAAGTCTCAATTGTGAGTACTTTCCACCAGGTACTTGTACATCTAACAGAATTGTAGAGCTTAGTTAATAAATTATTGCCAGCTGGAAGAGGGGAACCTGCAACAACAAAATCCCAGCAAAGCGAAAACAGTGAAAGACGGAAACGTACAATATTTCGCAGATTGGATTTCAACATACGTCAGAGAGAATGGTTAAGAATGCTACGAAATGCGACTTCGATTACAAGAAAATTGAAGGACAGATATAATATATAAATATTTTTTTTATTAACATTGAAGAGAGTTGACACAGTTTGGCCATGGTCAACAAATAGTGCATTAGTGTATTATTGCTACATCAATTTAATAATGTTACATTAACGTTGGTAGTGTTATATTGTGATATTAATTCAACTATGGTTGATAATGCTTCATGTTAGATATTTTTTTAGTTGACCAGAGAAATTCACAATTAGGCCAATTTTGTAATCATGTGACATGGGGTTGATTCTGACTACCACTATAAACTCTAGGCACATACATGTGCCCCTTTACACCCACATGTGCATATATCCCTTTTGCACCCACCATGAATGAGGGGGATTTGAATGCCAAACCTTCTCGCGCATAATACTTCATTTACATGGTCATTGCTAGTTGAGTTGGCCAGAGGCACTAACAATGATTCATGTTACATTAATGTTAATATTAATTTTAGAAATAAGATTGCATTAATGGTTGAAGTGGGTTAACTGGAATGGACATGGTTCACAAGGTTGACCATGGTTGAAGAAGGTCAATCATTGCTAGTTAAGGTGGACCTTAGTTGACCATGATTGTAATGATTACCATCGTTGACATGGCATTAAGACGAAAGCTTATGGTTGACTTTGGTTTACCATTGTTGTCCATGACTGACCACTGTTACATGGTCACCATTAAATGTTGACCATTGCTAACAATGGTCAACCATGTAATCTTACATTAATGTTAATGCTTATGTTATATTAATGCTACAAAAATGTTACATTAATGGTTGAAGAGGGTTGACGGGATTGACCATGGTTGAAGAGGGTTGACCATTATTGGTTAAGGGAGACCATGGTTCACCACAATTGAACATGATTGAAAACGATTAGAACGATTGATTTTAGTCAAACATGATTGGTAGTGATTACCATAGTTGACCTTTCTTGACCTTGATTGACAATGATTACCATGGTTGACCTTGGTTTACCATGATTGATAATGATTACCACACTTGACTAGGGAATAAGGGGAAGATTATGGTTGACCTCGGTTTATCCTGGTTAATTATGGTTGACAAGGTTGACTAAGGAGGAAGAATGTTGACTGTGGATTAACAAGGTTGAATAAGTTTGACCATGGTTAACCATAATAAAAAAAATGTATTTATGTTACATTAATATAGCAATGTAACATTAAGCTTTAATTGTTATATCGTTACATTAATGTAACATTAATATTACATTATTGTTACATGTTACATTATTGTTAATGTTACATTAATGTTACATGAATGATACAAAAATGGTTTCATTACCATTTTAGAAGGGTTGACAAGGTTGACCATGGTTGGTCGTCATTGATTAAGCCTTGATGGAGATAATATGGTCTCCCTCATTAACCCATGGTTGATCCAGGTTGGCAATGGTTATCCATGGGAGTATAGTCTAAATTTTTTTACCAAATTATATTTAAATGTACCATGAACATCCCTCGATCCTTGATCCCACTCTTTCAGAGAGATGTGGGATTCTGTTGATCTTCGCCTTTCATCCTCCATGATATATATACATAGATCTATCTACAGTGGACATTTACAATTATTTTTTTAAATTACTATTTAAAATAAATTCAAAATAAATTTCAAAAATTAATGTAATTTCGTGTACACAAATTATGTAAAACACAACTTTCAAAGCACTAATTGATGTGTAAAAATAAATTTAAACAAAAATTTTATAAAAATGTTAAGTTCACCAAATTGTGCTTTACATGGTGGGAGCAGCCTTGGTATATAATTGAAAACATGGTGGGAGCACACTTGGTATATAATTGAAAAACACACATGGTCATTAAAAAAGAAGCGTGAAACTCCATTTAAACAAAAATTTGTTGAAGTCCTCACATTTTAATTTTATAATAATGTCAAGTTCACCACTTGTTGCAAATTTGAAGTTCAGCAAGTTGCGCTTTACATGGTGGGAGCACATTTGGTATATAATTGAAAAAAACACATGGTAATTAAAAAAGATGTATTTATAAGTACAAAAGACACACATATCCAAGATATGTTACAATGTCCATCAATAAATTTTGAAGGAGAGATTCTCAACACTAATTTATCTTTGAGAGATGAATCTTCAATTTTGGAAGAAGAGCATCTCAAAACTGCTTCATCTTTGAGAGATGAATATTGCATTAGAATTGCTCCGTATAATTCTAATTCATTTATTAATTCATCTTTGATAGATGAATCTTGAATTGGCATTGCCCCATGCAATAAATCAGCAAAACATCTTATTAACATTTGTATAATTTCTTATACTAAAAAATTGAAATTGGTTAACAATATTGTTTGTTTTTCCATGCAGTTGTTTTAGCCTCTCCTTCTTATCTTGGTACACGTCTTCCATCTGGTTGCACACAAGTTCAGAATTGGTGAAAACTATAATTACATTTCATCCATAGTCCCTAACTATTCCCAAGCCTTCTATCAATGCCATATAATATGTCTCGTTGTTTGTTGTTCCTCTCGGTATATTCATTTTCCTTTTGAAGACCTTGCTAGTCGCAATATTGCAAAACACATATGTAATCATTGCTTTCCCTAGATTGGGATACCAAGAACATCTATGCATAATGTCCATTTTTCAACGATATTTGGTGGGTTTTTTTAATCCCCGAAAAAAAAAAAAAAGTCAATAAAATATATTAAATTAACATTTATTACAAATGCATCAGAGAAATTAAACATGTGTATAAGGTAAATGACATGTGCATGGTTTATCTTAAAGTTTGACTTCAAGTTTATGGCATAATTCACATCTAGAAATGGGATGCGTTAAAGATTGCATTGCCTAGAGTATTTATGACACATGTTCATGGTTCGTGCATGGTTTTCCTTAAATTTTATGGTACAAATCACATATCGAAATTACATGCCTTAAGAAAGAATGAGAACCAGAGCTTACCTAGCTGAAGTTAAGACTCAACAAACAAACTAAAATCCTATGGAAGTTCAGCCACTTTAGGTTTAGCTTTTAGGCCTTAAAGTTTTTCTTGAATTAATGGGAGAAAGCCTTGAGTTTGGGGGATCCTATCCTATGGAATTTCAGCTAATTTAGGGTCATTTTTTAGGCCTTAATGTTTTCCCTGAATTAATAGGAGAAAGCCTTGAGTTTGGGAGATCCTATCCTATGGATGTTCAACTACTTTAGGTTCAGTTTTTAGGCCTTAAATTTTGCCTTTAATTAATGGGAGAAAACCTTGAGGAATGATACATGCTTGAAAGTTAATGGGAGAAATTCTTGAGAAATGACACATGCTTTAAATTTTGCTATGATTTTATGGGAGAAATGACACATGTATGGGAGAAATGACACATGTACATGGTTTCCTTAAAGTGGTTTTGGTTTATGGATATAAAATGAAGAACTTCTATTTAGATCTGTTCTAGAGATTCAATGTAGGGGCATTTACTAGATATGTCACCATTCAGAAAATATGAAATCGAGAGGCTACCTAGCCCTTTACAGACTCTACCTTTATAAATTGTATAAGCTAACACTCAACAAACAGACTAAAATCCTATGGAATTTCAAACAAACTAAAATCCTATGGAAGTTCAACCACTTTAGATTCATTTTTTAGGCCTTAAATTTTGCCTTGAATTAATGAGAGAAAGCCTTGAGTTTGGGGGATCCTATCATATATAAGTTTAGCTACTTTAGGTTCAGTTTTTAGGCCTTAAACTTTCCCTTCAATCAATGGGGAAAATCCTTGAGAAATGACATATGCTTTAAAGTGAATGGGAGAAATCCTTATGAAATGACACATGCTTTCAAGTTTTCCTAAGATTTTATGGGAGAAATGACACATGTATGGGAGAAATTACACATGTACATGATTTTCCTTAAAGTGGTAATGGTTTATCGATATTAAAATGAAGAACTTCTATTTATATATGTTTCAGAGATTGACTGTAGGAGCATTTACTTGATATGTCACCTTTCAGAAAAGATGAGATCCAAAGGATACATGGCCCTTTACAGAATCTGCCTTTAGAACTTGTAGAATTTAACACTCAATAGACGGACTAAAATCCTATCGATGTTCAAACAAATTGAAATCCTATGGAAGTTCAAACAACCTAAAATCCAATGGAAGTTCAAAAAAACTAGGTTTAGATTTTAGGCCTTAACGTTTGCCTTAAATTAATGGGAGAAAGACTTGAGATTGGGGGATCGTATCCTATGGAAGTTCAACTACTTTAGGTTAAGTCTTTAGGCCTTAAATTTTGCCTTGAATTAATGGGGGAAAGCCTTGAGAAATGACATATGATTTAAATTTAATGGGAGAAATCCTTGAGAAACGACACATGCTTTAAGGTTTTCCTAAGAGTTTATGGGAGAAATGACACATGTACACAATTTTCCTTAAAGTGGTAGTGGTTTCTAGATATTAAAATGAAGAACTTATATTTCGATTTGTTCTAGAGATTGACTATAGGGGCATTTACTAGATATGTCACCTGTCAGAAAAGATGAGATCGAGAGGCTACCTAGCCCTTTACAGACTCTGCCTTTAGAACTTGTAGAAGTTAACACTCAACAGACACACTAAAACTCTATGGAATTTCAAACAAACTAACATCCTAAGGATGTTTAGACAAACTAAAATCCTATGGAATTTCAACCACTTTAGGTTCAGTTTTTAGACCTTAAAGTTTGCCTTGAATTAATGGGAGAAAGCCTTGAGTTTGGGGGATCATATCATATAGAAGTTCAACTACTTTAGTTTTAGTTTTTAGGCCTTAAATTTTCCCTTGAATTAATGGGAGAAAGCATTGAGAAATGACACACGATTCAAAGTTAATGGGAAAAAGCCAATGACACATGCTTTAAAGTTTTCCTTAAGAGTTTATGGGAGAAATGACACATGTATGGGAGAAATGGCACATGTACACGATTTTATTTAATGTGGTTGTTTTTTATGGATATTAAAATGAATAACTTATATTTTGATATGTTCCATGGATTCACTGTAGGTGCATTTACTAGATATGTCACCTTTCAGAAAATATGAGATCCAGAGGCTACTTGGCCCTTTACAAGCCCTACCTTTAGAACTTGTAGAAGTTAACACTCAAGAGACAGACTAAAATCCTATGGAAGTTCAGCAACTTTAAGTTTAGTTTTTAGGCCTTGAATTTTGCCTTGAATTTATCGGAGAAAGTATTTAGTTTGTGGGAGAAATGGCATTTCCATGGTTTGCCTTAAGGTTTATGGTAGAAATTAGATCTAGAAATGACATGCCTTACAGTTTGCCTTGCCTATAGTTTAAGATAGAAATGACATGTACATAATTTACCTTATAGTTTTCCTTATAGTATATGGGAGAAATGACATTGCATTATAGTTTATGGCAGAAATGACAGACAAATGACATAGAAATGACACATTTATGAGAGAAATGACACATGTAAACGGTTTGACTTAAAGTGGTAGTGGTTCACACTTACTTAAACAACTAGTGGTAGTGGCTGATTAAGTTATGTCAAAAGTCACACCTTTATGAGTTTGTGGGAGAAATGACATGTGCATGGTTTACAAAATTATTTTATGCACTTACTAAAACAACTAGTGGTAGTGGTTGATGAATTTATGTCAAAAGTCACACCTTTATGAGTTTGTGGGAGAAATGACATGTACAGGGTTTGCCTTAGAATTTAGTTTTCTGTTTAGCTTTCTTTGAATTTTATGGCATAAATCACATCTAGAAACCTTTACTTTGACATCTATAAATAGGCTAAGAACATTAAGAAAGAATTTTCAACTTACAAATTAATTTTATGTTCTTAATAAGAAGTATGATCTAGCACCTATAAAATTGTTTAATAATCTATAATAATGTCATTTTTGGCTTGTACTATCATTCATCCTTGATATGTACAATAATTTTACAACTTTAACATCAACCTACACTAGCATCATATCACTATACATAATATGGATTATTAATATCCATTACATCATAAAGCACTCCACTTTTAACATTTTACAAGATTAGAAGCATCATGGAAGGTGTAAATTTAGGTACATTAATAAAATACATTGGGCTGATTTAAATATTACAAGAAAATTTTAAATATTACAACAGGAAGTAGAGACCAGTGAAGCTACAATTAAGAAAGAAGGTACTCAAGGTACAACATGAGATATAAAGTCACAATTGATTTCCTTTATTCTTAACACGAAAGACAATGCTAAGAAACTTTTCCTTGGCAACAATTAGAGGGCGGGCTAGTTCAGAATTTGCGGTATATTTTGAAGGTCTAATCTATGCAAACAATTGAGGATATTGCATACAGCTAACACCAATAAAATGGCATTTTTTGGGTAGGTATATGTTGAGACCTGAAATTGTCTTCTCTTTTTCCAAACTTCACTTCATTTCATCATTCCTTTATCATTTCATAAACCTAAAACTCAATGAGAATGACTAAGATTACTTAAAGGTTGCATACAATGATTAACTTATTGTACTTTTGTGATTTTTCTGTCTTAATGATTTTTGAACAGTTCTAGCTACAGAATGTAGTCATTCTGTAGCCAGTCAAGCATTCCGTAGTTGTTTTGGTGTTTACATATGTTACAGGTGTCATCTGGAGAAAAGGCACACATAGATGGATTCCAAATATTTCCTACATCATTCGTTCCCTTCCATTAGGATTGGATCAATAGCTTGAGGTGCGTATGTATGTGGTCAAAGAAAAATTCAAGTAAGTTCTCTTCTACAAGAATCAGGACTCTCGATTTGCTTTACAGCAAATCAAGAATCCTAAAAGAGTTCTATTTTCATTTTAACTTTAAAACTACACCTGTACCTACTTTTATTCAATGTTAGTTATGTAATTGCATATAAATTCAACTCGGTAATTCCGGGAGGAACAAGTTGGATACATATTTTATCATTACTGTGATACTTTGTTTCGGAGCATTTTGATAATAGAAGGAGTAAAACTTTGATGTTGTTCTGAATACAACTTGAGGAGTTAAAGGATTAATGTTGAATTGATAGCAAAGGGCCCCTGCTATTCGAGGAAGCTTTACATGTTTTCTAGATAAGTAGTTTTCAATTTTGTTTTTTCATATTTCCTTACTTATTCTTCTTTTCGGAATTACATCTCTTAGCATTATGTTTCATGTCATTTGCTTAGATAAAATATCCTCATGATATTACAATTAGTCTTTTTCTCAAGATTTTCCAATATATCTCTATTAAATGAATGGGATTTAATTGTAATATTTTGAGTTACTAGCATTTTAGTTTCTATCATTTAGATTAAGAAGATCCTCATTATCTTACAACTATTCTCTTTCTAAAGCTTTTCCAATATATCACTACTATATGAATAAGATTTGGTTGTACTATTTTGAGTTATTAGCATTTTCTGTTCTGCAATTAGATAGAAGATCCTCATCTTATTACAAACAACCTTCTTCTCAAGCCATTCCAATAAACCTCTAAATCACGAATAAGACTTAGTTGTAATACTGTGAGTTATTGATTATTTGTTTTATAGAATATCATTTTTACATTATAGTAATATTTTTCTCAAGCTATTCCAATACACATCTATCATATGAATGAGATTTCATTATAGCAGTTTATGTTATTGTTTTTTTTAATACTTCTTTTATGTTTTAGGAAGATCCTCATTGCATTAGAATTTAATATCTTTCACAAGATATTCCAAAAAATCTCTAACTAAATGAATTAGATTGAGTTGTAGTGTTTTGAGTTACCATTCATTTTCCTGAATGTTCATTTGCAAGCTATAACATCCATGGATTAAGACTCTCTGTTTTCATCATTTTCTAATTAGGTACAGAACTTGTAACTAAACTCTATTTTAATTCTAAGATTTCCTTTCTCTTCCTTTTTGAGATATATTTAACTTCATCTTCTGAGCGTAGAGTATCATACTAAAACTCAAACATAACAAAACTCAAAACATCAATAAAACACTGAAAACAATGAAATAAGAAAAGGGATACTTAGGCACATATAGTTCAAGTACACTTCATCAGTTTTGTAGCCTTGGTTGATAATTTATGTTATCAATTTAGGACACTAAATTGACTAAACATTTTGGCACCATTGCCAGGTATGTGTAACTAGGTATCCTTATTTCCTATTTCCCAAAAACAATGATATGCATAGAGAAAGAGATTCTCGAAGTAGATTTGTAAGAGGCAGAAGCTTAATTCCCACAACTCCACTCACTCCACCAAGACCAAGAAGTAGCACTCCTCCAACCCAAACCCACATTCCATACTATACTGGTCATAGGCTTCCATAAGTCTCAAGATCAGATATCCCATCAGGAATATCTCCCACTTCATCCACTGAAGCAATTCTAGAGGAAGAAGATCCAAGGACTCCTATAGAAGGGATAACCTTTTTCACTTCCACAGGGGAATATATTCTAGCAGAAGAATTACAAATCCCTAGTGAAGAGGAAGAAGAGGACTATTTCTTCAATATAGCCTTGATAGAAGAACCAGTAGAACAAGTAGCTCTTCCAACTGAACCCTATATCAGTTCAGAAGAATCTATCATGGCAGAAGAAGGGGAAGGAGAATTCTTTAATGGAGAAAATACACTATTTGGAGGAGGTAGAGGAAGAGGAGGAGATAGAGGAAGAAGTAGAGGCACAGAAGAAGGTAGAGGAAGAGGAACTGCAGAGGGAGGAAGAGGTAGAAGGGAAACTGGAAGTCCTTTTGGATTCCCTATAATAGATGAAGAGACTAATGCAACTATGAAAAATATCTCACCCTCTGTTCTTCCAAACTTTCATGGACTAAAAAGTGAAGATCTTGAGACCTTCTTATTTGAATTTGAAGTTCTATGTAGAACCTATCATTACCTGCAAGATGCTCATAAACTTAAACTATTCCCTTGAACATTGAAAGGAGCAGCATTAAAATGGTTTATGAGTTTAATCACTAGGTCTATTAGGACATGGGATGAAATGAGGAAATAATTTCTAGACAGATATTTGGATTATTGTATACCAGTCAACCATAAGGAGGAAGTGTTCAAGATGATGCAAAAATAGGATGAAAATCTGGAAGATTTGATGGAAAGATTTAACTATAACATCAAGAGGGAAAAAATGAAAAACTTAGACCAAGATACTTTGAAAGCTATTTTGTTGAAGACAATTAGGGATGAATGGATAGATATCCTGAATATGACGGGGAAAGGAGACATATCTCAACTTTCATTACCTGATATAGTAGAATTATGTATTAATATTTCAAGAGGAAAATCTAAGATTCTAAAAGGACCAAGAGACCTTGATCTTGCAAGGGAAAGAAAATCTGCAGCTGGAACAGTAAGTAGGGCAGCGATAGAAATATTCTTGATGAATTCAAAGCTGACATTCTAGGGAGTCTTAGTGAGCAAATAGACACCCTTAAGTTACAAAACAAGAAAAAATTTGAAACTGATTCCTTAACAATATTTTGTCCCAAATTTAGGAAGAAGCATGCCTGAAGAGAGTGTCCTTTGGATGCAAAAATAATAGAGACTTGTGCAATTTGTTCAGAAAAAAATGATACTAATAATTGTCCCTCAATCCCTGGCCTTAGAGCTATCTTTCAAGAAGAAACAACCACAAATTCCACATAATCTCTTAATTTTGTCTCTAGAAGACCTTGGCAAGGACTTCAAACACAAGGGTTTAGTAATAAAATGTATAATCAACCCTCACCTAATGAGAACTCTTGGCAGCAAGATTGGCTTCAATTTCAAAATAAATATCAACATTGGGCTCAAGGAGCAAAAAATCCTTATGGAAGGTTCTCCCAGTATTATCAATATCCACCCTCTTATCCCTCATATCCAACATATTCAAACTTTCCTCCTCAACAAAATCCTCACCAGAATCCACAACATCAAAAGCAACATCAAAATAAAAATCAAAATCCACCACTTCCATTAACATTTCCTCAAAAAGAAAATCAATTGCCTACCCAGCCAATACCAAACCCCAACAAGAAAATCCCTCAGAATACATGTATGATAGAAGGTCAAAAATTTCCAACCTATTTGATTACTCTAGACTTTAATGATGTTAAACTTAGGTTTGGAGGAATACTTGAAAGAAAAAAACCTTCTATAGTTATAAAAGAAAAAAAAAATTCTGAGGAAGATTCTCTACATGTAAATAAAAGTTTTGAAGAAAACACATCTATTCAAGACCAAAACATTGGAAAAGAAAAATAGAACGAACCAATAATTTCAACTCCTATGTTAGAATATCCATCAACATCTACTACTACACCTCCTTTTCCTTAAATATTACAAATTGATAGGGGTGTAGAGAAACACATTATGATGCCTAACTATGATTTCCTAGATGAGTTAAGAAATGTTTGTATCAAGATTCCATTATTACAAGCCATCAAGGAAATCCCAATTCTAGAAAAGACAATAAAAGAGTTGAGTATGAAAAAAACAGGACAAAGAATAAAAGAGATAAAGAAAATACAACTAGTAGGAAAAATAGTAGACATAATGATGGGAAAAATTGCCATTGCAAAATTTATAGATCCTGAAAATCCAGTTGTTAAGATACATATCAATGGAATAGAAATCCCAAACACACTTATTGATCTAGGAGTAGCAACCAATATCATGAGTAGACAAATCATGGAAAAACTAAAACTTCCTAATCTTCTTTTTACATCCACACTATTACAATTAGCAGATAGATATGTAATCAAACCAGATGGGGTATTAGAAGAAATTATAGTGACCTTATATTCTTGGGAGTATCCTATGGATTTCATGATCCTAACTCCTAAAAATGATCTAGGAGGACATCCTATTATATTAGGAAGACCTTGGTTAGCTACAACTGATGCTTTCATTAGCTATAGATCTGGTGATATGTACATCTCTGATGGAAGTTCAACCAAGAAATTTACCTTGTATCCTCCAGCAAGAACAATAAAAAAATTAGATGATACTCAATGGATTTATGATGAAGAAGATATACAACCTCTCTTCACTATTTCAGAAATTAGTGAAGATAGTCAGATTCTGAATGCCTTGGAAAATCATGAATCTTGTTTAGAATACAAACACGAAAATTTTCAGGAAGAATTCCAACATTGAGTTCCTGTCATCAAGACAAATGTTTCTTTACTCCATGGAAGAATTTGACTACTCTACAATTGAAATATTCCCAGAAAAAACCTTAAACATAAGCAAAAACCTAGAGAAATTTCAACAAGAAAAGCTAGTCAAAATATGACAGAGACATTCTTTTGCATATGCATGGGAGTACACTAACATGAAAGGGATAAACCCTAAGACTTGCACTCATCATATCTGTATAGATGAAAATTTTAAACCAATCAGATAGCCACATAGAAGGATGAATCCAAACCTTAGGGAGATTGTTAAAGAAGAGTTGCAGAAATTGTTAAATGTCAACTTTATTTATCCCATTCAGATAGTCAGTGGGTTTCTCCTTTGGTGATTCTACCCAAGAAAAATGGTAAATTGAGGGTATGCATTTACTACCGAAAATTAAACAAATCTACTCTTAAAGACCATTTTCCCTTACCCTTCATAGATCAGGTGTTAGATACATTAGCAGGCAAAAAGTACTTTTCATTTTTGCATGGTTTCAATGGTTATAATCAAATTCAAGTTGCACATAAGGATCAATATAAAACCACATTTACCTGTCCTTGGGGTACCTATGCCTACCGAGTATTACATTTTGGATTATGCAATGCACCTGCAACATTCCAAAGGGCAGTATTGGGAATATTTTCAAATCTAATCCATGACTGTGTAGAAGTATACATGGATGACTTCACAATATATGGAAACACATTTGAATAAGCCTTAGAAAACTTGGAAAAATTTCTAAAAAGATGTAAAGAGGAAAACCTTTCATTAGGTCATGAAAAATGTTTCATGATGTTCAGTGAAGGTATTGTCTTAGGACATCATATTTCAGGATATGGGATTAGAGCTGATGAGTCAAAGGTTGAAGTCATCTCTAGACTATTAGTTCCAAGTTGTCAAAAATATTTTAGGATTTTTCCAGTATTTACAGGATATTATAGAAGATTTATAGAAAACTTCACCAAGATAGCATCTCCACTTTTCAAACTACTTACCAAGGACTATGAATTCAATTGGAGTCCTGACTTCTAGTTAGCCTTTGAAACCCTAAAGAGAAAAATTTATGAAGCACCTATTTTAAGGGGACCTAACTGGAAATTACCTTTTCACATCTCAGCAGATGCCTCAGATATAGCTTTAGGAGTTGTACTGGGACAAAAATACCTGAGTCCTTATGCCATCTACTATACAAGTAAAAATTTGACTCCTTCATAGTTGAGTTATACTATAACTGAAGAAGAGTTCTTAGTTGTTGTTCATGCCATAAATAAATTCAGACACTATATAACAGGCTATGAAACTTTGTCGACACAGATCACTCTGTAATTAGGTATTTAATGAAAAAATCAATTACTAATGGCAGAGTCACGAGATGGTTATTTCTTTTACAAGAATTTAACATCACCATTCTAGATAGGCCTAGAAAAGAAAATACAGTATCTGATTTCCTATCTAGACTCCAAAACATTAAAGACACCACTCTAGTTGAAGATCAATTCCCTGATAAATATCTCTTTGCAATTACTACTCAAACTCCATGGTTTGCTGACATTGTCAATTATCTAGTTTCAGGGAAATTTCTTTCAATTATGAATGCAAGAGACAAAAGAAAAATCATTTTTGACAGTGCAAAATATTCATGGATTGCTAATGAGTTATATAAAACAGGTCCAGACTTTATTATCAGAAGATGTGTTTGAGAAGATGAGATGCCTGAGATTCTCAAGGAATTTCATGATGAACTTGTGGTGGACACTTTGTTGATAAGAGTACAGCTTATAAGATCCTTCACCTAGGATATTATTGGCCATCCCTCTTTAAAGATGCTAAAGAGTATGTCAAAAGGTGTGACGGTTGCCAATGGGTAGGGAAAAATTCTCCTTCAGGTGAGATTCCACTGCAACCTCAGGTACACATTGAACTCTTTGAAAAATGGGCTTTGTATTTTGTAGGACCTATTAATCCTCCATCAAGACAAAATAAATATATATTAGTTTGCACTGATTATGTTACCAAATGGGTAGAGGCCAAACCATTCCTTTCCACTACTGAAGCATCTGTAGTTAATTTTATTTTTGAGGATATTTTTACTGGTTTTGGTGTCCCAAGAGAAATGTTTATAGATCAAAGAGCTCAATTCACATCAAATATGGTGGAGAAAATGGTAGAGAAGTACAAAATCAGACACAATAAATCTACTCCCTACCATCCACAAGCAAATGGCCAAGTGGAATCTACTAATAAGGTCATTGAAGGGATCCTAACAAAGACTGTTCATTTACATAGAAGAGATTGGGCGGAAAGGCTTCCTCAAGCCTTATGGGCCTACAGAACTACATGGAGAAACACAATAGGACACACCCCTTATGAAATTGTTTATGGAAAAAAAGTCTTGTTTCCCATATAATTTCAGATCCAAACTTTTAAAATGGCAGTCCAGCTAAGACTTGATTTGATAGAAGTACAAAAGCACAGACTGCAACATATTAATGAATTGGATGAGATCAGACAAGATGCAGTCTAGAGAACAAGCATAGTCCAACAAAAAAGGACTATATGGCATGATAAGTACATCAAAGAAAAAAAATTTAAAGAAGGTGACTGGGCTCTCTTATTTGATTCAAAGTTCAAAAATTTTCAAGGTAAATTCCAAACTGATTGGCTTGGGCCATATGAAATTGTGAAAATCTTTGAAAATGGAGCAATAAATATCAGAACAATATATGAAGGAAAGGTATCTTTTCTTCTAAATGGACACAGACTGAAATTGTATCATAAGCCACTTTCAAGAGAGGAATTTGTCAAGAAATTCCATTATAACATTGATATGAAGTTAGTGAAGAAGAATTCTTCTTCTTCACTAAATTAATTGTATTTTTCTTCAATCGTTTGATAAAAAAAATATAAAAAAATAAAAAAAATAAAAAATAAAAGTAAAAAAATAAAATAAAAGTATAAATATAAAAACCAATCATTGATTGGCATGTTTATACAGAAGGTATAAGGTGAAAATCATAATTATTTTGACACTTTAGACATTCAAAATTGATTCTTTTTCTGCAATTAAGTATCATAAAATCATAAGTTGTAGATTCATTTTTCATACTTCATTCCATTTCATATTCCATGATCCATTTTTCATTCCATTCCATTCCATATTTGACTTCATCCATGTTTCATTCCATTCCATTCCATATTTCATAGTTTTAACAGGTACATTCTGCAGCTACCTGTTTTGTAGTCAATCTTGTTTTGCAGCCAATTTGACCCTGCAAGCCTGCTTCAATAAACAAAGGATGAGATAAATAATATTATGGAGCTTAAAATATCAATATTTTTCAGATGAAGGACAAGCACAACAAAGAAGAAAAATCAATAAGGCTAAGGTAAACTGTATGAAATTATTTTGATAGAAAAACATAAAAGATATAGTATAGTTAAATCATATGTTTCCTAAAAGTTATTTTATCTTTTGAATTGATCCTTTCCTATCATAAAATTCCTTGACCAAATCTCTTACATCCAGCTCCATAACAATTCATCATTAATGAAAATATTAACGAAAAAAACTTTGATGTGACCTATTAGGTCATGTCCTTAGATCATATCATTTATTGATGAATTTTTAAAATCATCATAAGATCTCTTCCTGATATTTTATCCCATATAAAACTCTTAACCTGTTCATTTTCATGATTTACCACTACCTTATTCATTTATCTGTATCCACTCACTCCCATTACATTCTGTAGTCATATTTTCATCTACAGAGAAGTCATTTTAAGGGTAAAACAACTTTCCATAGCTACTCTTTCTTCAGACTAAAGATCAGAAACGGAGCAGTGGATATAAGCCAAAGAAAAGAAGCAATTTGTATCAAGGAGAGAAATGAGTCTTATTGTGAGGTTAGAGCCAATTGCGACCAAATATTTAGAAGGATACCCTTAGGTTAAGGGACAACCACAGCAGGTTGGCTAGCTGAACTTTGTGAAGAAGTTCAATGGATTCCACAAATAAGTCACAAAGTCATTTGCGAGGTCATTCGAGGGATCAGAGGTAGAAATTGGGGATATTTAGTTCACCATCACATAGTAATTCATAGTTGCGGGCATAGAATTACCATGACAAGGTGAACGTTGGTTTAAAAACAAAGAGTTCCATAATGAAACCTGGAAACAAATACTAAAAAAACTAGATATGGACATTTCAGTGTTTAGAAAAGGTATTCCTACTACAACTTTGAATATGAAATGGAGGAATGTGTTGTTGATTTTACAAAAATTCATAACCTGTGAGGGTAGATTTGGCGCTTTGTATGTCGATCATATTAGACTGATGACGAATTTCTTAGAAGATGAAATAAATCTACCCTTTTTTCTTCTTAATAGTTTGAAAAGGATGGCCTCTAATGTTAAGAAAATACTTTAGTTCCTAGAAACTAATTTGCATCATCATGGCTTAATTAAAATGTTAATTTAGTTTCATTTGAAGAGAGTAGGAGATAGCTGGGATGAATTCCTCCTAAGAAACCATTTTGAAGAACCAGAAGAAACACTATCTAAAGAAGAACCTGTAAGAAGAAGTAGGAGGGGGGGAATTATTAAATATGTTGAGATCAAACCTGATACATCAACGCAGGAATATAGCGAAGAAGTAATCTCTGAAATTTTTTTAAAGATCAGGAAACAACTCAGGAATAAAAGAAAGGAGAAATTAACAGTGAATGTGCTGAAGAAAAAAATGAAAACCCACCTAAATTGAGAAGAAGCTCTAGGATTAAAGGCATGGTAAAAAAGACAGGGACTAAGGAAACATGATTTATAAATATTGAAGAAGAAGAAACTCAAATCCAGTCACCAGTTAATAGATCTCCCTTACACTAGTATGAAAGAGACCCTAACAGAAGGAACCTAGATATAGATCCAGCTCAACAACAGACCTATGACTATGTGGAATCACTAGAGAAAAGGGCCTCAGAAAATCGAGAAAGATCTTTCAATCCACAAGAACCTCCAATAGAAATTTTGAGAAGAGACAATTATGAATTGGAGATACTGAATAACCACATCAAGAATGAAAATGAAATCCTAAGAGAGAAGGTCAAATTGAAGGGTAGCATGAACAACACTCTCTCTGAGCAAATGAAAGCACTATATAAAGCAAACAAGAAGCTAAAGAAAAGAAACAAGAAATTGAACAAGGCACTCATTGATCTTAGGTTTAAATAACTCATGAGGAAACCTAGAATGGAATTAACTACCAAAAGAAGCAGAAAAATGAGGCTAGATGTTCTTGCAGAAGTATCAGTGCAAATGGAATAAAATTTTGATGAAATTGCATGAGGACATGCAAGATTTTTACAATGGGGGTATGTTGAGCCCTGAAATTTGTCTTCTCGTTTGCCAAACTTCACTTCATTTCATCATTCCTTTATCATTTCATAAACCTAAAACTCAATGAGAATGAATAATGTTACTTAAAGGTTTCATACAATGATTAACTTATTGTACTTTTGTGATTTTGCTGTATTAAAGATTTTTGAATAGTTCCAACTAGAGAATGCAGTCATTCTGTAGCCAGTTAAGCGTTCCGTAGATGTTTTGATGTTTACATATGTTACAGGTCTCACCTGGAGAAAAGGCACACATAGATGGATTCCAAATCTTTCCTACATCATTCGTTCCCTTCCAGGAGGATTGGATCAGTAGATGGAGATGCCTATGTACGTGGTCAAAGAAAAAGTCAAGCAAGTTGTCTTCTACAGGAATCAGGACTCCTGATTTACTTTATAGTAAATCAGGAATCCTAAAAGATTTCTATTTTGATTTTAAATTTAAAACTACACTTGTACCTACTTTTATTCAATGTTAGTTATGTAATTGCATATAAATTCAGCTCGATAATTCGGAGAGGAACAAGTTGGATACATATTTTATCATTACTTTGATACTATGTTTCGAAGCATTTGATAATAGGAGTAAAAATTTGATGTTGTTCTGAATACAACTTGAGGAGTTAAAGGATAATGATGAATTGATAGCAGAGGGCCCCTGTTGTTCGAGGAAGCTTTACGTGTTTTCTAGATAAGTAGTTTTCAATTCTGTTTTGTCGTATTTCCTTACTTAGACTGCTTTTTGGAATTACATCTCTTAGCATTATCTTTATGTAATTTGCATAGATAAAAGATCCTCATGATATTATAGTTAGTATTTTTCTGAAGCATTTCCAATATATCTCTATTAAATGAATGGGATTTAATTATAAAATTCTGAGTTACTAGCATTTCAGTTTATTTCATTTAGATTAAGAAGATCCTCACTATCTTATAGCTATTCTCTTACTCAAGCTTTTCCAATATATCACTACTATATGAATGAGATTTTTTTGTACTATTTTCAGTTATTAGTATTTTCTGTTCTGCAATTAGATAGAAGATCCTCATCTTATTACAAACAGTCTTCTTCTCAAGCTATTCCAGTAAACCTCTAAATCACGAATAAGACTTATTTGTAATACTGCGAGTTACTAACTGTTTGTTTTATAGAAGATCCTTATTACATTATAGTAATATTTTTCTCAAGCTATTCCAATACACCTCTATCACATGAATGAGATTTCACTGTAGTGTTTTAAGTTACTGTTTTTTTAATACTTCTTTTATGTTTTAGGAAGATCCTCATTGCATTAGAATTTAATCTCTTTCACAAGCTATTCCAACAAATCTCTAACTAAATGAATCAGATTGACTTGTAGTGTTTTGAGTTACCTTTCATTTATAATATCCATGGATTAGGACTCTCTGTTTTCATCATTTTCTAATTAGGGACAGAACTTGTAACTAAACTCTATTTTAATCTAAGATTTCCTTTCTCTTCCTTTTTGACATCAATTTAACTTCATCTTCTGAGCATAGAGTAGCATACTAAAAATCAAACATAACAAAACCCAAAACATGAGTAAAACACTGAAAACAATAATTTATGCTAATTTAGGACAATAATTACTAGACCTGGTCGATAATTTATGCTATCAATTTAGGACACTAAATTGATTAAACAGTAAGTTTTTTGCGCTAATACATTTCTAAAAATAGAATTGTATAGAAAAGGTACTAGAGCTAGTTCTATAGCTTGGACCAATATTGCAAAGGGAAATTTAGAAGAAATGGAATACATGCACGATGAATTATTGGAATAGCTAATATTCTTAATCCATCGTGAGCTGATTGATCTTCTCATATGTATAATAAGCTATACCAGTCTAGAAAATCAACAATAAGCTTGAAATGCAATAGAAAATGTGTGGAAGATTGAGAAATGCCTAATGCTTCCTTTGTTTCCTAGTATTGGCATTTGAGCATAATAGTTGGTGTTTATATATTAATGTTCTTCTTTGTTTCTCACAACATTTTAGTTGTGTTTGATATAACATTAGGATTCAATACACATCAAGCACAAATAAATTCTCATGAACTATTAAGGTCTGTGTATGGATGAGCAGAAGTGCAACCCTATATCCAAGGCCCCATAAGAAATAAAACTAATTTTCCAGAACATTTACCCTGTGGGGCTATGGAAAATGTCAAAAATAATGGATATTATTCTGTTGAGTTGCTACATATAACGATTTTGAACTCTCTTTTCTATTTTTTGAACTCTCTTTTGAAGAATACTAGCTGTTGTTTATATATTAATGTTGGTATTTCTTTCTCACATCTTTTTAGTTGTGTTTCATATAACATTAGGATTCAATACATATCAAGCACAGATAAATTATTGTGAACTATTAAGGTCTGTGTATGGCTGAGCAGAAGTGCAACCCTATATCCAAGGCCCAATAAGAAATAAAACTAATTTTCCAGAACATTTATCCTATGGGGCTATGGAAAATGTTAAAAAGAATGGATGTCATTCTGGTCAGTTGCTACATATCTGGATATTAAACTGGAAAAAGAATAAATTCAATTTCTTTATCTCTATCCTCAATTTTTGGAAAATTGTGAATTTATTTCATCAAGCCTTGGTCATTGTTGAAGTATGTGCCAGGATTTTTAGGTTTGAAGACACTTTTTGTTAATGTATGTACATATAAAGCACAAATATATTATCATCAACTGTTAAGGTCTTTGTATAGTTGAGCAGAAGTGCAACCCTATATCCAAGGCCCCATAAGAAATAAAACTAATTTCCCATAACATTTATCTTGTGGGGCTGTGGAAAATTTCAAAAAGAATGGATGTCATTCTAGCCAGTTGCTACATATTTGGATGTTGAATTGCAACCTTTTCTTCAGTTTCATTTGTTTTCAAATTATTTTTAAATTTTGGGTGTGTGCAGGAATTTGGAAGAATTACTTGTCAATGATCGTGAAAAGGAAAAACAATCAATGATAGATTTGCGCAATTGATTGACAGAGGAACACATTACTTCATATTAAAGCATTTACCCAGCCCTCACTTTCAATATTAATTTCTTTCCCCAACCAAGTGGCACTATCACTGCAAACATTTGGTATAACTATTAATATTGGAAATATTTTATTTATCTAGTTAAGATGTTAGGGATGGCGAGATATTTTATGGATATTCCAGAAATAATCTGAGTGTGACAAAGGGGGATTTATGTGTTAAAATTAATGTAATATTTATGAAATTTATTTATATAGAGAGACACAGTAGATAAGAATTTGAAATTTAGAAGATTATAAATTTAGATTATTATATCGGTATCTAAAAAAAGAGGAGGATTTTTGTCTACCAACATGGAAATTCAGAGATGAGGCCATAGAGAGAAGATGAGGTAGGAGATCGTTGAAAACGTCGAGGCCACAACGCGAAGACAAGCAGGAGAGCACCAAAGATGTCACAGAGGACGTGGATTATAAATTACCTGCAAACAAAAACAAAGCAATAAAATTAAAACAACATAACAAAAATAAAATAAATTCATAAAAAAAAACTAAAATGTGTAAAATGGAGAATTTCTCACCTCCTCACGCCCCTGTGAAATACCAAGACCCTACAACAACAAACAGTAAACATGACATACACAGTTGTGACAACAGTAATAAGCCCAGTAAATTGTAAGGATGACATACACAATTGCGACAATGGTAATAATCCGAAAACTTGTTAAGGTTTGCGGGCCGATATATTTATAAACAAAAGTCTGGAAAATTTATTTTAAAAGTTTGGCCGAACTATTAGTTCGGGTAGACTATTAGTTCAACCAAACTTTGGTTACCGGTTTTCCCATCTCCAGCCAAAAATCTAATTTCCCACGTCATCAATATGACATCAATGTAAACGGTAGAATTTGTTTGGCCAAACTAATTTCAAAAGTTTGGTTGAACTGTTGGGAAAATGATTTTTCCGCCCCCGATTCTAACAAAAGTGTAACCCACCTTTGCGGTTTTACCCATTGACCATATTTTACCTTAATTAACCATGGTTTTCCAAGTTCTATATGGTGAATGATGGTTGAATATTGGTAACTAAGGTTGTTTTTGGTTAACTATAGCTAAATATAGTTTAATATGGTCAACATAAGGTTGAGTAAGGTTTTTTAAGGTTGATTTTTGTTGACTACATATGATTTTGTTTAACAATGATTGAAGAGGTTCAAGCATGGTTAATGATTATTGATGATGGCTAACTATGGTTGACAAGGTTGATGGGGATTGACCATAGTTGACCAAGGGTTGATGAGAACTAACCATAGGTAACCATGGTAGGCCATTGGTGATAAGAATTGGCGATCATGAATTATGGTTAACTTTGGATAACCCCTAATGATCATGTTATCAATGGTTGACCATTATTAATTTGGTTGAATATGGTTGAAATTATTGTCAATTTTTAACCATGGTCAGCATGTTCAACAACATATGAACTTATAGGAGCATGGTTGACTATGATGAGGCATGGCTAACTAACAGTGAACATGATTAACCATGGTTCGAAATGTTTAATAATAGGTGAATATGGTTTACCATGTTGACTATGATTGATAAACTAGTTGATCATGGATTTCCATAGAGGATCATGGTAACCATGGTTGATTATGGTGACCACGTTTAACCATTGTTGAGTTGTCTCAAGCAAGTTTCAACATTATTGACTACATTTGAGTAGGTTGACTAAGGTTGAATATGGTTGATCATATTTTATATGTTGGATATGTTACTTATGGTTAACTATGTTGAATGTGATGGATATGGCTAACTGTAATGACTATATGATGATGTTTACTATGGTCAAACATGTCATAATGGTTTACTATTCCAACCATGATTGATCGTACTGACATTGAGAATATAAGTTCATGCTTTTAGGAATTTATGACACATTGTGACAATGGTTATAGTCACAAAACAAAAAAAAGTTGTCACATTAAGACGGTAGATAAATTATAATGCAATATCGCATGCGACAATTTTTCTGAAATAGGAAATTTGGACAATGTTTATCACATTGCAATGTTGGATAAGTTTTTATAGAAAATCCACCTAGATTCAACTGATAATTCTAATATGGTAAAAAAATATATTAATTATAGTTGGAATAATTGTCCAAATTGATTTGAGAGAATCGAATATTTTAGTTTTCAAATGACAAGCTAACAAAATAATGATGCAGGAGCATTAGGCGCAATAAAATACTTTGTATTTAAGTAGACATAGGGGGGTCTGATGTTTCTAATTTTTTATGTAACTATTAGTATTTTGAATAAATATGGAGAGAAATTGTAAATGTTCCCAAATGATTGGAGAACATGAGGGAATTTGATTAGCTGGGAATATGAAGAGACAACTCAGATTTAGGCTAAAATTAGTACTTTGAGAATTCCAAGAGTTTTGTTGAGCGTTAAGGGAACTGAATCAATTTATTATTAATTTGTATAAAAAAACCTCAGAGGCATTAGGCAGAGAAGGGTTGGAGATTTGGAGAGACAGAGTAGTGAGGGGGAAGGGCCATCAAATTGAAGAGCTGGCGAAACTAAAAGTTTTGTAAGTAAATTCATGTATATATTATGAAAGAATTTGTTTCAGCATTTCATGAGTATTTTTCGATTTAAATTCTATGTGAGCACCTTCGAATTTTAAGAAGAAATTGTATGGTCAATGTGTAATATGAATCTATGTGAAAAGGGTTAAAATTGTAATCCTGTATATGATTGAGGAAACCCATATATTTTTTGAGATAAGGTTGATTGTGAGGTTGAAGATGATTATCCATGTGAATTTTGTGGTTAGATCGATAATATTAATGAAGTTTTTGCAGACTTTGAATTGAAGTCTAAAATTTCCTGAATGTGCTGCTGGACATAGTGAGAAATCAATATTAATTAATATCGATATTGTGTTTGTTAATTGAATTTGTTAGAAGAAAGAAATGGGATTTAAATCTGTCATTTGATACATCAGATTTGATGTATTTGAAGGAGATAGCGATCAATAGTAATCTCAGATTAGGATTAATTCCAATTGATACATAAGGAAAATCTGCATATTTATATCATGTTGATCTATTGTGTGAACCATATCTAGCATTGACATTGTGAACTAAAGAAAGGCCGAATCAGAATGATGGTGTGGCGAACTGAAGCATTGAAATGGATTCGATAGCACAACCAAAACACTAGAGCTATGAGTACATAGTAAGCCGACATCGATGAAATGAGAACTTCCAGTGAGGCTAGAGGTGCAATTTCGAAATGTGAATAAATTCAGTTCACCGAATTGAATTGTAACTGGAATAAAGGAGAGAAGCGGAACCTTGAATAAATAGTGAGGGCGGTTTTGAGAAAGAAAACCAGTAGTATCGCGCAGCTTCCCAAATGGTAATTGGTATCTCCATTTGGAACACGATACCATTGCTTGCTTGACGTGTGGCAACAATTGGTATTTGGAAACCAATTATATTGCGCAATTTTTGAAGCCCAAGGCACTTGCAAGTTTATTGTGCGATATCCGTATGATTTTTGGATCAAATGATCCAACGGCATTCACATTGGAAGGTGCATGAAGGTTAGCGCAAAGGTAAGTCGAATTTCTGTGGCACCCAAGAGGACCTCAATGTTTGTTGGATTTGGTTCTAATATCAAACATTCATATATGATATTTGAGTTTTAATAATCTGTTGTGGGCCGAGAATTATATTGGGTCGAATAATAATGTATGTTGGCTTGAGGTCTTAATCTGAGATTGAAAAAGTTATATAATGAGCATTCGGGTATTGTTATATGTTTGAACGTAAGGTTCATATACCAATCTATGCATTGGCCATGGAGTTATATGTGGACTTTATTCCAGGGTCAAGTATTGATAAGGGGAGACTAACGCTTTGTATGGATACTTATCCATAGTTAAATATATTTTAACCCCAATTCATAAAACAATTTTTGTTCATGGTTTAAAGTTCCTCACATGAGGGTTGGATTGTTGAGTTTAACATGTATGGTCTCATAGCCATAGAGCGAGAGGATTTATTGTGTGGTTTTATAACCATAAGAGAGTGTTAATTTAATATCTCAAATCTCAGATTTGAGATATTAAAGCTTCTAGATATATTTTATTAAATTTCCAGTTGAGATTATTCAGGGCCTCAAAATTGGGATGCATTATTATAGCATGAGAATCAGAAAATGTGGGTTATGATGGGGTCTGCCATCAAGTGGTATCAGAGGAGGATAAGCTCTTGAAAATTTAATTTTTGAAATGCATATGTACTGAGGAAGTGAAGGAAAAATTGAAGTTTTAAATCTGTTTAAGAGTGATTGTAGATTTGAATAGGTGTGCAGTGAAGGTATTCAGATTTACAAAATCTGAAGCTGAAGGAAAAGTGTTTTGAAGATTTGCAAGGTGATGTGCATACAGGTATAAAGGTGATGACAAGGTGATCAGATCTAAATCTAATAGGACATCATGCAACACAATAGAGCATTGGGAGAAATTGCAAAAGTAATTGCAAGTGGATGTTGATCAAACTCCAAAGGTGAGGTTTTTTTGATTCTGTTGGAAGATTTTGTTTGCAAAATGAAGATTGCAGACAATTGAGGAGCATCTCAGCAGGAAGATCACAGCTTTAAAAAGCAGTGATGAAGGAAGCCAGTGAAGGTTTCTAAAGAGAAAGGAAAGTGTGGCAGAGCCTTGAGAATTCCCAACAGAGGTTGGATGAAAGAAGAACAGATGTGTTCTTGAAAGGGTGCAGAGAGTGAAGCCTGAAGGAGTAGAGGAATGATCAGAAGGTTCCTGAAGATAGAGGAACTGTACTTGCCAAAAGACCAGATCCAGGAAGAGGATTGGTGAGGTAAGTTGTGACAAGGAGGACTTGTTACTGCAGAGGTTTCAGTGCAACCCGTGATGAATGAGTGAGAACTCATGAAGGAGAAGATGGCTACTGATGGCCATAGCAAAGGTGGCAGAGGTTCTGAGAGAGGCCACAACAGAATGAAGATGAAGAAAGAAGATGCCACGACAGATGGCATACAGAGACAGTTAAAGAAAGAAGGGTATGAGAAAGAGGTAGCTGAGATCAGGGAGCAGTTCAGAAAATTGGAACTGATGATCAAATAAATCGAAAGAGTTGGTTGGCTCATGAAGAAGAAGGTAAAGTGGCACAAGCTACAGATGAGGAAAGAGCAGATGATATATGCTCAGCAGAAAGATAAATTACTCAGGATGATTGAGTATTTGGATAAGGACTTGAAGACTGAAACTTCAAGTGAGACTAAGGGGTCAAATGACTTTACATCTGATGATTTTTGTATGTTTACAGGAAAAAAATGTGGAGAAGGACAAACTGCTGATGTTGTCACTAAGGAGGAAAATGGGACAACCAGATATTTTGAAAATGTCCATACACAGTTGGGGAAGATTTGTGCTTTCCAACATATTGGAGGCAGAAGAAATCTAATTTGTGATGATGGCCAGAAGCAGTTATTTGAGCAGTTAATTGGACAGCTTGAAGAAACTGAAGAGAAGACCATTGAAGAATTTCTGAAATGTATAGAAGACTTGGAACAACAGGAGGATTTGGTGATTAAATAATCAAATGAGACCATGGGGTCTTATGGTTTTAAAACTGACAAGATTTGTGTGAATGTAGGGATTGAAGAAAACAGTTCATATGATGAAACTATACTCAGTGAAGATGGAAGTTACCAAGTAACATATGATGATTATCTTTCAGAGGAAGATCAAACTGAATTACTGCAGCAGAAGGAATTCATAAATTCCTTGTTTAGTGAAAGAGATTTTTTCAATGGGGACATGAAAATTATGTCTGATGATGATGAATTTTTCGTTAATGGTGATAATGGCAGATTGATTTTATTGAATGGAAAAATGAAGAGTGATGGATAGATGATTGAAATTATTGCAAAGATGGGAGATCAGAATTCTATTCTGAATAAAGATGAAGTAGTGACAGCAGGAAACTTGACTTTTGAAGGTAGTGAAGATTGAACAGAGAGTTTCCCATATGATATGACATATTTGTGGCATGAGTTGAGTATTTTTGAGCAAAGGCTAGAAACACAGAGAAAAAGTGTTGAGATTGTAAAGGCAGAGATGAATGAGAATGAAGAGGTTCATTTTTTTGAACGAGAGCGAAGAGACATCCTTGAGAAAGATGATGCAGAGGAGAGACTAACTGACAGTATCAAGAGTTTCTTGAAGGATTGGAATCAACATATTGATGTGTTGATGATAGAGCAATAGATTGAAGTGTTGCTGGAAGAAATGACAGAGCGGCAAATTGGAATGTTGCCAGAGGAAATGTTAATGCAACAATTTGAAGTGTTGTCGGAGGAGGAAGAGACACAAAGATTTTATAACTTTGATGTTTGTTTTATGATTGCAAATATTGATGGAAGGAATAAAGGATGTTTGGTCCAGGAAAAGAGAAGAGATGATGACAGTGACTGGAAATTTAAATACCAGTCCAAAGAATTGCTGAAGGCAGAGAATGAATAAATTGTCATGAGTGACAATCAGGAAGAAGTTTTCAATAAGAGAAACCAAGAGGGTATGGATGATTAGGTGGAAGCAAGAGCTCAGCAGGTAAAAGTTAGAGTAAGAGTGAGGACTGTGAAAATAATAACTCAGCAAGTAGAAGTAGAAGTAGAAGTTCAGCAATCGAGAGGAAGCAGTATCCAGCAGTCAGAAGACATATTAGATAGAGAAATTGAATTGATAAGAAGGCTGATGATGAAGGTGTCTTAGAAGAAGACAACAGTAAGAAAACAAAGAAGCAACAGCAGAAAGAGAAAGACAGTCACTGATTTTGAAATTTTAGCAAGCGGAAAGATGCAGAATAAGATATGGAAGCCTGGAGAAGTGTAGAAGAAGAATATTGCAGTGGATGATCAGCTGCAGAACAAAGTATAGGACCCAAGAGGTAGAAATTAAAATCACATGAACAGGAGATCATGATTCATTTTAACCTTGGGAGTCTGATGCAGGAGCATTGGTGCAATAAAATACTTTGTATTTAAGTAGATATAGGGGGGTCTGATGTTTCTAATTTCTTATGTAACTATTAGTATTTTGAATAAATATGGAGAGAAATTGTAAATGTTCCCAAATTATTGGAGAACATGAGGGAATTTGATTAGCTGGGAATATGAAGAGACAACTTAGATTTAGGCTAAAATTAAAACTTTGAGAATTCCAAGAGTTTTGTTGAGCGTTAAGGGAACTGAATCAATTTATTATTAATTTTTATAAAAAAGCCTCAAAGGCATTAGGAAGAGAAGGGATGGAGATCTGGACAGACAGAGTAGTGAGGGGGAAGGGCCATCGAATTAAACATCTGGCCAAACTAGAAGATTTGTAAGTAAATTCATGTTTATATTATGAAAGAATTTGTTTCAGCATTTCATGAGTATTTTTCGATTTAAATTCTTTGTGAGCGCCTTAGAATTTTAAGAAGCAATTGTATGGCCAATGCATAATATGAATCTCTGTGAAAAGGGTTAAAATTGTAATCCTATATATGATTGAGGAAACCCATATATTTGTTGAGACAGGGTTGATTATGAGGTTGAAGATGATTATTCATGTGAATTTTGTGGCTAGATCGATAATATTAATGAAGTTTTTGCAGACTTTGAATTGAAATTTGAAATTGCTTGAATGTGCTACTAGACATAGAGAGAAATCAATATTAATTGATATTGATATTGTGTTTTCTAATTGAATTGGTTAGAAGAAAGAAATGGGATTTAAATATGTCATTTGATACATAAAATTTTATGTATTTGAAGGAGATAGCGATCAATAGTAATCTCAGATCGGGATTAATTCCAATTGATAGCTAAGGAAAATCTTCTTATTTATATCACACTGATGTATTGTGTGAACCGTATCTAGTATTGACATTGTGAATTAAATTAAGGCAGAATCAGAATGATGGTGTGGCGAACTGAAACGTTGAAATGGATTCGATAGCACAACCAAAACACTGGAGCTGTGAGTACATAGTAAGCCAACATCGATGAAATGAGAACTTGTAGTGAGGCTAGAGGTGCGATTCCGAAATGGGAATAAATTCAGTTCACCGAATTGAATTGTAACTGGAATAAAGGAGAGAAGCGGAACCTTGAGCAAATAGTGAGGGAGGTTTTGAGACAAAAAACCAGTAGTATCGCGCGCTTCTCAAATGGTAATTGGTATCTCCATTTGGAACGCAATATCATTGCTTGCTTGATGCATGGCAACAAGTGGTATTTGGAAACAAATTACATCGAACAATTTTTGAAGTCCAAGGCACGTGAAAGTTTATTGCGCGATATCCATAGGATGTTTGGATAAAATGATCCAACGGCATTCGTGTTGGAAGGTCCATGATGGTTAGTGCAAAGGTAAGTCAAATTGTCATGGGACCCAAGCAGACCTCAATGTTTGTTGGATTTGGTTCTAATATCAAACATTCATACTTGATATTTGAGTTTTAATAATCTGTTGTGGGACGAGAATTATATTGGGACAAATAATAATGTATGTTGGCCTGAGGTCTTAATCCGAAATTGAAAAATTTATATAATGAGCATTTAGGTATTGTTATATGTTTGAACATATGCATTGTCCATGGATTTATATGTGGACTTTATCCCAGGGTCGAGTATTGATAAGGGGAGACTAACGCTTCGTATGGATATTTATCTGCAGTTAAATATATTTTAACCCCAATTCATAAAATATGTTTTGTTTATGGTTTAAATTTCCTCACATGAGGGTTGGATTGTTGAGTTTAACATGTATGGTCTCATAGCCATAGAGCGAGAGGATTTATTGTGTGGTTTTATAACCATAAGAGAGTTTTAATTTAATATCTCAAATCTCAGATTTGAGATATTAAAGCTTCTAGAAATATTTTATTTAAATTGCCAGTTGAAATTATTCGAGGGCCTCAAAATTTTGATGCATTATTATATGCATGAGAGTCAGAAAATGTGGGTTATGGTGGGGTCCGCCATCAAATAAAAAAAATATTAATTACATGTCATAGATAGAAAATGATTAAAAGTTAGAAAATTAAGAATAATTTTGTGAATTAAATCAATGACTTTTCCTGTAGAAGGAATATTAGACACAAATCCAACCATGAATGCCAATAGATATAGCCCAAGCTAATGCGTTTCCAAATAATTTTAATAATTTAAATAGGAAACAATTTAAAAAAACAATATTAATATAATCTCAATTGATTTTCATAATTTGAATAATAGAAATTGAAAAGTTTCAAAACATTGAAGACATATTAATCTTATCCCATTTGGTTTTAATAATGTATATGGTAATGGTATTTTGAATATATAGCTAACAAAAAAAATAAAAAAATCTATGATAATTTATATGGTCATAGTATTCAAACAATAAGTTAAAATATATATATATATTAATTATAGTTGGAATAACTGTCCAAATTGATTTGAGAGAATTGAATATATATATATATATATATATATAAGATCCCAACAATGTCAATTGCTAAGTTAGTAAATAGTAAATCTTAATAATTATGAAATGTGTTGACACCTAATCCTAAGGGTTGGGTGAGAATATTCAATATTGTATATTAAATAATATTAGGAAATAAGGAAGGCCAAGAGTCATTGGGAGATGAATCCCAATATCCTCACCTCCATGTATAAATACATGTACATTCTTCATGTAATACATATTCTGATTTGCGGAGTTACCTCCTGGCTTGACATGGTATCAGAGTCAGTCCCACTATTGGCATTTTTTCCTGTGATTCTGAAGATTCTACAATTTGCAGTTGCTCCGTTTCTGCAGTTCTACAAATATCTGCAATTCTGCAGCGCTTGAAATATCTGCAATTCTGCAGTGCTGGAAATATCTGATTCCCAATTTTCTTAACGGCCTTTCGAGCTCCCCCATTCTCCAACACATTTCTTATCTACGCTCTGTCGCTCCCCATACCTATCGCTCTACCATACCTATCACTCTACCATCCCTGCCCCACTCCCCAACGCATCCTACCCCCGCCCCTTCACACTTCCCTCACACGCTATCTATTATCTCAATCCCTCTACGCACTACCCACGCTGCTCTGCTCACTACACCTGCAAAGACTTGCGCCCTCGACTCTTCGTCTACGCCTCCCCACCTCTGCATACCCCATGGCCTTTCGGCCCTCCCTGCCCTTTCATAACACTGCTTGTTTGTCCCATTTAACAACGCCTGCATGTATACTGCATCGCTTGCATGCTCCCACCCCTTGTATACTCCATTCATATCACAGCGCTATCATTTATATAGGCATTATGCCCAACTATAATACCACGTATAATATTGCTCCCACCCTTCCATATAATACTGCTCTGTCATATTAATACTGCCCCTCATATTATTAACAGCGCGTCATTTGTATACATCGCTCTGTCATATAATACCGCTCTGTCATATTAATACCGCCCCTCATAATATTAACAAAGCCCCATTTGTATACATCGTTCTGTCATATTAATACCACTATTATGCATCGCTTTGTCATATAATACGTTCTGTCCCATTCTATTTACAAAACCCTTTCATAATATCGCCCCTCTATATTCATATATAATATTACCACCCCATTCATATATTCAATACTGCCTCCATCATATATAACACAATACCCATATAAATTTTCTTTCTTCAAACACAAAAAAAGATATATATTTTTTTGGTGCAGAATTCAGTATTTTTAGCAAAGTGTTTTTGTCCCTTTCAATTGAGTATATTTCCAGAATTGAAGATTTTCTAGCAAAATTTTTTCCTCAAAAGATTTTTTTCCAGCAAAGTAATTATCTTTGCCCTTCAGAAGAATGCATTCTCTCATATCTATTGTTGGGGTGGTTCTCTCTGGAAAAGAGAACTATCTTGAATGGTCTCAGAAAATCAAGCACACTCTCATTTTTAATGAGTTGTGGAAAGGAATCTGTGAAGGACAAGAAGGAAATCCACTAGCAAAACCCACTTCAGACAAGGAGCTCGCCATTTGGGAAAACAAGAACTGCAAGGCCTATGCCTTGATTGCAGCTTCCATAAATGAAAAGATGAGTCACCATATTTCATCATTCTCAAATTCCTATGAAGCCTTGAGCAAGCTAAAAGAACTCTATGACTCACATTCAGAACTATAAATTGTTCAATTGATGATTAAGCTGTTCAGTCTTGAAATGAAGAATGATGATCCCCTTGCTTTAGCTTCAGAAGTTAGATCTATCATGCATGATATTGATAGCACTGGTATAAAAATTAACATACCTCTCATAGCATATGTTAAGGCATTATATCCGGCTTACTCACATTATCTTGAGTCATTGCAAGCAAGTGGAAACCTTGAGCATATCACCTTTGATACCCTTGAGAAAAAGTTTGCAGAAAGAGAGAAAGATTTCGGGAAGATGATAGTCCCTTCATCTTTTGAAGAGGCTACATACTTGGCACATAGAGAAAAGAGTCATGCTCCATATTCTTCCAGAGGAAGAGGTGGCAGAGGAGGAAGAGGAAGAAGAAACTTTAGAGGAAAGGGGGGCAGACAATCTGACAAATCTAATCTTCATTACACACGTTGCAATAAAGATGGACATGATGCATCCAAATGCAAGACACCTTGGGATAAAATTGAGCAGCAAAGAAATCAAGACAAAGGTAAAACTAATGACAAAGAAAAAGGTAAACCACCTGAATCCGCTCATTATGTTCTAGCACATTGTAACAATGGAGTAACTGAAGACTTGTTTGATGTTTCATTTACTTCATGGAGAGATGATTGGTTGCTAGATTCAGGAGCAACATGTCACATGAGATTTAGAAAATATTTTTTTGAAGAATTTACTGACAAAGTTGATGGAACAATATATTTCGCAGATAAATCCAAACTCAAGCCATCAGGGCTTGGCACAGTCAGGCTTAAGTTGCTTGGTCTTCGAGATCATTTTCCACATGAGGTTCTATACCTCCCTGAGTTGAGGAGAAACTTGTTGTCCCTGGTCCAAATCCACCGGCAAGGACACTCCATTCACTTGTTTGATGGGAAGGCAGAGGTCAAAAAAGCATTAGATCACTCACTTGTCATGGAGGGAATAGAAGAAGGGAGACTCTTGAAGCTGAAAGGTTCATCTTCTCATGCTCAAAACTTTGCATTCAGTTCACATCATGATGAAGGTACATTCCCGTCAAGTCTTTTATGGCATGCTAGATTTGGACACTTAAACTATGAAAGCCTTCGTTTGTTGAAGAAAAATGGTGTTAATGGACTGCCTACAATTCCTAGGAAACCTAAGGAATGTGATGCTTGTATTCTAGGAAAGCATAGCAAATAGCCATTTCATGATTCACACTCCAGAGCACATAGAAAAATTGAGCTTGTTCATTCAGATTTATGTGGCCCTATGCCTATTGCTTCTGCAAATGGAAACAAATACATGATGACATTTATTGATGACTATACCAGAATGTGTTGGATTTACTTATTGAAGAACAAGTCTGATGCTTTTCAAACATTCAAGAATTTTCATGCATGGATTGAAAATGATGCACAAACTAATATTTGCTCTCTACGTACTGATAATGGAAAAGAATACACTTCAAACGAATTTGAAAATTGTCTTCGTCAACATGGAATCAAACATCAAACAACTGTGCCATATAATCCCCAACAGAACGGTGTAGCTGAAAGAATGAACAGAACTATTTTAAATATGGTTCGCTCCATGTTATTTTTCAAGAATGTAAAATTGATGTTTTGGGCTGATGTAGTTCTATGTGTTGTTTACATAAAGAATAGGTGTCCTTCAAGTTCAATTAGAAAAAAAAGTCCTTTTGAAATGTGGCATGGCCACATTCCTTCGGTAAAGCATTTCAGGGTCTTTGGGTCCACATGTTATGCCTTGACACCCAAGCATCAAAGGAACAAAATTGGTGCTAAAAGTCGAAAATGTATCTTCTTGGGGTACTCCAATACCTCCAAAGGATATCGTCTCTATGATGAAGCAAATAAGAAGTTTGTAATAGAAAGAGATTTCATATTCCTTGAATCTTCCAAGAGTGACAAAGTTGTTGAGCGGCAGCTTGATCGCCTAGATAGATTCACACATGCAAAGTCTTTCCAAGAATTTGATAATCAGATTCCACATCTTGAAGGGGGGATTCCGATATTGAATCAAACTGTGGAATCATGTCCTGAAGCACTCTCTCCCCACATGAAGAAACAACCACAGATGATACATTGAATGATGTGATTGACAGAATTGGGAGATTGAATCTTGAATCAATCCCAACTCAGTCAAATGAGTAGCCTGGGCCATCTCAGGAAGGTCCTCCCAAATGGCTAACAAAGACACTGGAGAATGTTCATCCTGATAAGGTTGGAAAAACAGGAACAAGAAGTTCCACTAAAAAAATTGAAGGTGATGTAGATAATTTTGATTCTCCTGTTGATATGGATATTGCTTATAACTGTGAATTTAGTTTGTCTACAGATCATGAACCAACTTCCTTCAAAGAAGCCGCTTCTCATAATGAATGGAAAGAAGCGATGCAAAACGAGTATGATGCCTTGATAAAGAATGGCACTTGGAAGCTGGTTGATCCGCCTTTGGGAACAAAACCAATTGGCTGTAAGTGGGTCTACAAGAACAAGTATAAAGCAGATGGGTCACTTCACAAGCACAAGGCCAGGCTTGTGGTAAAAGGTTTTGCACAAAAATAAGGAATCGACTATGAAGAAACTTTTGCTCCCATAGCAAAATGGACCACCATCCGAACTCTCTTTGCCGTAGCAGCTCAGAATGGATGGAAAGTCCATCAGATGGATGTAAAAAGCACCTTTTTGAATGGAGATCTAAAGGAGAAAGTTTATATGTCCCAGCCAGAAGGATTTGTGGTAAAGGGTCAAGAACACAAATTTTGCAAGCTTATAAAATCCTTGTATGGCCTCAAGCAAGCACCACAAGCCTGGTATGATAAATTAACCAAGCATCTTCTGAAACTTGACTTCAAACATTTTGATCTTGATGATGCAACTTTTTTTGTTAAGAAAATTGGAAAAGAAGTTGTATATCTTGTGGTTTATGTAGATGATCTTTTGATAACAGGGAACAATGATAGCTGTATTGCATCCAGGAAGAAATAATTGAAGAAAGGTTTTGAAATGACTGATTTGGGTCATGTTCATTACTATTTGGGTATTGAAGTAATTCAACATCCTAAATATATATTTCTTTCTCAAAAGAAGTACATTAGAGATCTTTTGAACAAGTTTGACATGGATGAATGAAATCCCTTAACCACTCCAATGGAACAAAACTTGAAGCTCGCATCTATTGAAGGGAAGGAATTCGAGGATGCAACTAAGTATAGATAGCTTATAGGAAGTCTTATCTACCTGACCACCACGATAAGTGACATTTCATTTGCTGTTGGAATCCTCTCAAGGTTCATTCAAAAACCTTGTGAAGGACATTGGTCTGCTGCAAAAAGAGTGTTAAAGTACTTGAAGGGGACTCAAGACTTTGGACTCAAATATACACAGGTAGGCGAATTCATCTTGATCAGATACTCTGATTCAGACTTTGATGGTGACAAAGAAATATGGGTGTCTACTACAGGTTACACCATGAGTCTTGGATCAGGAGATGTCTCATGGAGATCACGCAAACAGTCAGTTCCAGTAGATTCCACAACCGAGGCAGAATATGTGGCAGCAGTTGAAGCAACAAAGGAAATTGTGTGGCTCCGGAAAATCCTGGAAGATTTGCAGATGCAACAAATGTATTCCACACCAATCATGATCAACAACACGTTTTCAATAAAGTTTGCCAAGAACCCAAAGTTCCATGATCGAACAAAGCACATCAATAAAAAATACCATCTAATTCGACATCATGTTCAGGCCAAAACCATCCATCTACATCATTTTTCCACAAATGAGAAAACTGCCGATATCTTCACCAAAGCACTTGGAAGAGAAAATTTTGAAAAGTTTAGATCGATGCTTGGGCTCACCGACATCCCTTCAGATTAAAGGGGGGAATGTTGACACCTAATCCTAAGGTTTGGGTGAGAATATTCAATATTGTATATTAAATAATATTAGGAAATAAGGAAGGCCAAGAGTCATTGGGAGATGAATCCCAATAGCCTCACCTCCATGTATAAATACATGTACATTCTTCATCTAATACATATTATGATTTGCGGAGTTACCTCCTGGTTTGACAAAATGTACATCTAAATATGATCATAATTTCATATTAGACTATTATGAATCATTAATTATGACATAATTATCATTTGACATTTCATCGAAACTAAATTTATCATATGACAATGAAATTATGTAAAGTATAAAATAGCGATAGAATACTAAAATAAAAGTAAACATAGAAAGTTGTGAAATACTAGTAAATTTCTTAAAAAATACTATATAATAAATTCCAGCTCCAATCTCGTGGGTGTAAGTAGAAAAATGAAAATCACACCTCCAATCTTGGAGATCAAAGTCACAAAATAAAAATTGCAACTCCAAATGTCTTAGGCCTAGGTCAATGGTAAATCCAAATCACATCAAATGGCACATGGAAAATGTCTAGCCACTATAGAAGGAAAATGTTTGGGGACAAGGTAAAATCATAGGGTCAATGAGAAATGAATGATAAATATGTGAATGATTATGTTTTAAAATATTAATTTATCCTTATTTTTTATCTTCACTTTTTTAATTATATTAAAATTTGTAATTTTTTGTGTTTCTAATTGTTATTAGCAAAAAAAATTCAAGGGATGTTAATCCCCAGAAACAAAATCCCCCCGTAAGTTTCCGTAAGTTTCCCAAAAAATGGGATGTGGGGAACGTTTCCTCAAGTGTTTCCCCTTTGGACGTGGGGAAACGTTTTCTCAAGTGTTTCCCCGTCCAAGCAGCATGGGGGAGCGAGGAAACGCGTACCCTGCCCTGGGCAGTCTCGAACAATGGAATAAAGATAACCTATCCTAACACTTTGAACCTATTGAGATTTAGAGCCATCCAACGGTACTTTAAACCAGCTATGTGAATCAACTATAGAAAAATCAGTGACCTCTTAAAGTTATCTAAAAAAAACAAAGATATAATGGTCACTTACTACTAGGTACTATGTGTGACTTTGTACCATAATTTATTTTCAAAATTCAAATATTTTCAAAATTCTTGGACCAGAAAGTAGCTTTTAGTTCTTAATTAATATATTAGCTTTTAGATATTTCTAAAGAAAACCTAGCTAACATTTTGGACTTCTTGAGATTTAGAGTCATCCAAGAGTGCTTCTAAACTGCCTATAGAAATCAACTATAGAAAAATCAGTGACATCTTCAAGTTATCTCAAAAGAACAAAGATTTAATGGTGTCTAATGTTTGGATTCAAATGATTTACATATACAATGAACATAGGAGGGATCTTCTATAAGAATATACCTCAAGAAATATCATTTTCCTAGTTTTTCTTTAAATTTTGATGTTGTTCATGAGGTTTAATTATTCCTTTGAGTAATTCCTTAATTCCTTGCACATTAGATATTTGAAATAATGATCATAAAATATTTATCCATTCTTATGTGTAAGGTCGTATCATGTTTCGAGGAGTAACCTTCATAGTTGTCTTAATTTGTTAGATATTGCTTGAAGTGAGAGCATGAATTAATTTGAAACAACTTGAGACCATATGAAAGTGTAACTAATGGTATAATCATTTGAAGAAAAAAATGGTTTTTACTAGCATTTTCACTTCGTCTTAATCTCTATTTTTATAATGCAATGTAAATTGGCATCCTACAGTTGTTTTACCCCATATAGGGATCAAATATGAAGATGTTATTGTGAGTCAAGATTCTTCCAACCACTTATAGAAAATATTCTATGAGTTTATTTTAAAATAATTTAATATAAAATATGAAAATGTCATTGAATGTTAAAATCCTTTTAATAATTTACTTTAGATAATATAAGATTTTTTATTAAAATGCATACTTAAAATTTTTTGAAAAAAAAAATTGTGTTCTAATATTCTTAAGAGATGAATATAAGCATCTTCCCTCCTATTTCACTTATTAAACAAGGAGACAATGTCTTCAAGGAGTCAAATTAAACAAGAGTCAATGTCTTTCTAATTTGCAATAGTCAAGGTTTTGCCTTCTTGATTTAGGCATGCACTCTTAGGCCGTGTAATTCACAAAAAATCCTAGAAATATTGCACGTCTAAGCTAGTTCTGGTCAAATTACATACTTGTCCTTCTTTGTACAGATTCTTCCTTTTATTCCTTTTCTTAATACTTAATTTTTCTTTTTCTCCAAGTGCAAATCAAACTTCCTTAGATTGAATATCACATATGGTCAAATTATCTTCCAATATATACCCATCTTGTGAGGTTGAATAAGCCTCTTCTAGGATGACTTTACTAGTAGGGCTAACCTGGTGTTGGGAGTCCAAATAAATTTAATTTAATGTTTCTTTCTAGATACAATTTTCCCACAAGGGTCTTATATATATGACAAGGATTATATTGATTCAAAAAAACCCTATAGCATGAAGAACATGCTTGACCTAATTGACAAAATAAAATAGAGCATGAAACCCATGATTTCAAAATTATATTTCTTCTCTTTTTTCACTTTTAGAATAAATATATAATGTTGTGAGTATAATAAAAATTATGAAGACCTGAGTATAGTTAAATTTCTCAACACTCCCTCTTAACTAGGGAGGCATTCATAATTGTACAAATAATACAAGGATGACCTCAAGTTGAAATGTTTTAAGGAGTATTACAATCAACATATATAATGCTAGATATCTTAACACTATTTAGAATAACTGCCAAGGTATCTATGTACCATATAGGTTAGACATGGATATAGGTGTCATCTTTGGCTACCTACTAAGACACCAACTCTTCAGGTGTCCAAGTGTAATCTAGGCTACCTTCCAAGACACCAACTCAATAAGGATGTAAGTGTCATCTAGGATTCTTGTCAAGAAACCAAATAAGCAAGGATATAGGTTTCATTTAGGCTACCTTCCAAGACACTAGCTCAACAAGGATCATGGTGTCATCTAGGCCACCTGCTAAAACACCAACTCCACAGGGATCTAGGTTTCATCTAGGCTACCTCCAAAGACACCAAATCAACAATGATCTAGTTGTCATCTAGGACACATACGAAGACGCTAAATCAATAAGGATCCAGGTGTCATCTAAGCTATGTTTCAAGACACCGAATAAATAAGGATCCAAGTGTCATCTAGGCTACTTTCCAAGACACTATCTCAACAAGGATCTAGGCATAATATACGCTATACCTACCAAGAGAGCAACATTGATCTAGCTACCATCTAGGATTTTTCTCAATGTACCAACCCTAACAAGGATCTAGGTATATTCTAGGCTACCTTCGAATATACTAACCCTAACATATGCTGATACGATCTAGGTATATTCTAGGCTACCTTCAAAGGTACGAATATGTAGCTTAGCTAAAGCTTATTCTATACATTTGGGAGGGTGAAATTATTCATGAGCTTCCTCTTCTGACACATGTCCTTATATATGCCCCATCAATATTGGGTCAAAAAAGTTAAGTCAATATTATAGCCTTTACTACTACTTGTCTCTTCATAGGTCAAGCTTTCCTTCACATCAATCTAGAGAAATTTAACATGCATATATCAATCATCATTTTCCTAGAATGAACTTGTCAGTGATATGATTTAAGAGTATTTGTATATCTCCAATATAAATTTCATTTTATTCTTTTATTTAGTAATCTTATATTAGTAAGATTCTTTCATAGATCACTCTTTCCATCATGCTCATCATATTTCACAAAATTATCAACATGCATGAATACTTTTGTTCTTATTTTCTTACTTCAACCCTTTATTATGTACCTTTCATGTTTACATTCAAGTGCAACCCAACACAATATATAGATACAAGAATATGATTTCAAATATGTTACTCTAGGGTTCCTGGTTACAACAAAAATATTTGGTCTTACAGTTTTGACATGGACCCCTAAGATCCATCTTCATACCACCTTTAGATATTGTTTATTACATATGCTATAACCTTACTCAAAACTCTATTTTGGTGTCAATGTGCTTATTAAAACATTCAACTAACAACCCTTAGAGGAAATATCCCAAGAACTAGGGATTCATAGAGGTAACAATCAACAAGGGTTATGGTTTTTGTTTCCTATGGTGTACTTCTATTTAGGGTTCAAAAAACCATAAATATCAATGTATTCAACATAATTTCAAAAACCATATAGATGCTCTACATAAATAATTACAAAAACATAATATAGAAAACATACCTCGAATAGTATTCTATTGTTATTTTGAGACTTCCTTCGTGTTCTAATACTATTCCACTAGAGAATCCTTGTGATATTTATGATTCCATAATATTGTTTCATAAAATTATATAAATTCTTTGTTGGATGATTTTCTTAACAAAGATGCAAAAATTTGATGCACCCACATGTGCAATTGCCAACTTTAAAACTTGGGACTTCAAGGCGCTTTCTGGATCTAAAGCTCCCTTTGAAACCACAACCCTTTCTATATTCAAAGCTCCCTTTGAATCGAGGAACATAATATTGTTTTGAATAAAACCATAAACTAGGTTTATAGAAATCAATAATAGTAAAAGCAGAGATAAAGTACTCATGTTTTATGAACAACTCACTCTTGATTTTCTAATTCTCAATGTCATGGATCTAGTCATCATTAGGGTTTTTCTTTGTTTCAACAACTCATCCTAGGGTTTTTTCCATAGCCCTAGGCATTCTCTTATGAAGCCCTATTGATAACCCCATAAATAAAACCACCATTTCACATGGAAGAATTAAACTTAGGGTTTGGTCCAAAATTCTAAACTCAATTATGCATAAGACATGACCCATATTAGGATTTTTCTCACAAACTCTAAATATCCTCAAACATATTTGCTAAATGTAATTGTTGGAGTAAAGATCATTGACTTTAGAATCTTTTGTTTTATCCTTCTTGAGTGATTTGGTGGTACTTTCATATAGGTTTCATATATCATCATGGTTACTATCATGCATTGTCATGGAAATGAGTTATACATACCAATTTTTGTTAATGAGACAAGCCATATATCATCGTCTACCACATATATGGTTACAGTTGCATGTCAAATCTTGTTATACCCTAATATTGTTAACTCATAGTTTCTTGTATTATTCTCATAACTTTCAGAAAAAAGTTGTATCACTTCCATTGTGTCGAGGAGACACACACATCATCATTGTGGCTTGTATTATGCATATCACTTTTTATGTCAAGAAAATAAGAGAGGAACCCATACCACCATAGAGTTGTAGTAATACAACAAGTGACTATGTTTCCTATATATATATATATGGAAATGGAAAAATGAAAAGCTTTGGCTAACTAATAATGATACATATAGAAATGTAATTACTATGCATGTATCTAATGTAATAGTACTTCAACTAAAGTCAACACAAATTTCTAACAACATGAAACTATATGTAGTTCTTCCATATATTCTTCCCATACTATGATTTAACTACTAAACAACATATCAAATTTATTTAAAGACACTAAAACGAATCTCTAAATAAATGAAAAAATGAGGTTAGTGTCTTTCCTCAAGTCTCACTTGTCACTCACTATATCACCTTACAATTGTAAAAAAATTGTCTAAAACTTTAACTAAAAATTATAATAAAAGTAAAATATATATCAAAATTGTATTAAACCAAAACTTAAAATTTTAATCACATATACTTCAACATTTCTAAATCTTTTCTATAAAAAAGAAAACTAAGTAAAAAAGAACTCTAAAACCACAAATATTGTAAAAAAAACTCTAAAACCACAAATTTTATCAACCAAACACCTTAAAATAGAAAAAATAAAATATAAAATGAATACAATCGACTCAAAGAAAATATCCTTTTACGATGAATCCAATACACAGACAAGTTATGATAATGTTAAAACCATATCTCCTTTATGTGTATATATACATTTCATACTTTTAAGATTCTAAATGTATAGTCAAATTACTCATAGCTTCAACGCACGTCATCAACTTTGTTATCTTCCTGTTGGTGCTTTTGCTGGTAATTCAAAGGTTTTCTGAATAACAGAATGTGCGGTTCAGGGCGGTGAATAGCATAGTGCACCCACCCGCGAGATTGCTGAACCCCAATGTTTCGCCACTCATTCTGCAAAAATGACTACGCTAATTCAAAACAATTGAACCCACATGATTAAAAAAACATAAACACAATCCAACTCAGTGGTACCAATTAAAAGCAAAACTCCGCTCAATTAAATGATTTGTATAATAAACTGAAAAGATGAAAAGGGATTTCCCAGAAAAATAAACAGTAACTGGCAGCTAAAAACATAACAAAGACAACGGCGATCGAGCATCGGCAGCAATTGAGATCCAATCTTCTTTTAGAAGAGCCCAAATCAAAATGACTAAATAAAACTAATAAGAGCCCACTCAAATCAGAAAAAACCAGTTTGTAGATTTTAAAATATTTCAAATATATGATGTGTATTTTAAAATATGTAAAAGTTAAATTCAATTTATGATACGTGTAGTTGCAGATTCTGGAACATTTTGCACATATATTAAAGAAAAGAATATTGCAAAATATGCAATTAAGTTAATTCCATTCAGCCCATGTGATACAGAGAAAGTTGACCCTTCCAAAAAAGATACTGAAAAGAACCATCCCATACTAAATATATTTTCCAAATATGCTTAGCATTGATGTCAAATAGAACGATCCCATACTAAATATTTATATAATGTCGTTCAAACACTGTAACTGAAAGCTAAATCCTAAGTGCCCAACAAATGCAACATGAATTTAATTTCCTAGTATCAAAATAAATGATAAGTAGAACCCACTATATTCTAGAAAATTATGGCATTAAATTCGACCCGAGGCTTACCTCACTCAAAAGGCGATCCCTCGGAATAAGCTGCGCAACATCCCGGGGAAGCGTCACATTCCTGAGCAAAAAAACAAACACGAGACTCAAAGCATTATCCCCGCTGAAATAGAAAAGTATATTTGAGTCTTTATACCCTAATTTGTAGACCCTGAGAGGAGAATTTGTGAGAATAAATCTTTAAAATGCCATGGAATGAGAATTTTGAGAATAACCTGTACTCATAGTTATCGTCGTAGTATTTCTCAGAATACTCAATTTCAGACATTTTCCGGCCCGCAGAACGATAAAGAAAACCCCAAAGCCTCTGAGTGTTACATAAAGAAGTGCGGTTTGAATGAAAGAAACTAAATTATTGCGAGGCGAAGCAAAAACCCAGCAAAGCGAACACAGTGAAAGACTGAAACGTACAATATTTCGCGGATTGGATTTGAAGATAGAAAGAAAATGGTTAAGAATGCTACAAAATGCGACTTCGGTTACAAGAAAATTGGAGAGATACAATATTTATAATTTTCGAATTTGCCCGACCCAACTTCTTAATTTCATTTCATACGCCAAAGATAGGTTCGTTGCTTACGGTCATTTTTTTTTAATTTTGAGAAAGGAATCCGACATGTGTGAAATAGCTTCACATGGCATTTTTAATGAATTTTGGATTTTTTTTTAAATAAGTAAACTTTTCAAAATTTTAGCTGGGGTGGATCATTAAATTAAATTATTAATAAATTAATATAATCACAATTATTACTGTAGTTAATATATGTTTATTGGGATATATAAAATGGAAAATACCATGACTATGGTTGATGAGAGTTGATGAGGTTCATGAGATTGGAGATGAGATTGGAGATTGACTCACATTGAAGAGACTTGACCAAGATTGACCATGCTCAACCATTAATGCACTAATGTATTATTGTTACATCAATTTAATAATGTTACATTAATGTTGGCATTGTTACATTGTGACATTAACTCAACCATGGTTGACAATAGTTCATGTTAGATATTTTTTTTGTTGAATAGAGAAATCCACAACTCGGCTACTTTCGTACTCATGTGACATGGGGTTGATTCCAACCACTACCACTATAAACTCTAGGCATGTACATGTGCCCCTTTTGCAACCATGTGTGCATATGTCCCTTTTGCACCCATAGTGAATGAGGGGGATTTGAATACCAAACCTCCTCACACATAAGACTTCATTTACATGGCCATCGCTAGTTTAGTTGCCTAGAGACATTATCAATAGTTCACATTACATTAATATTAATGTTAATGTTATTTTCATTTTACAAAAACGATCGCATTAATGGGTGAAGTGGATTAACGGGAATGAACATGATTGACAAGGTTGACCATGGTTGAAGAAGGTCAATCATTGTTAGTTAAGGTGGACCATAGTTGACCTTAGTTGACCATGATTGTAATGATTACCATGGTTGACTAGGCATTAAGATGAAAGCTTATGGTTGACTTTGGTTTACCATTGTTGTCCATGACTAACCATTGTTACATGGTTACAATAATGTAACATTAAATGTTGACCACTGCTCACAATGGTCAACCTGAAATCTTACATTAATGTTAATTCTTATGTTATATTAATGCTACAAAAATGTTACATTAATGGTTGAAGAGGGTTGATGGGATTGACCATGGTTGATGAGGATGTCCATGGTTGAAGAGTGCTGACAATATTGGTTAAGGGAGATTAGGGTTGACCTAAATTGAACACAATTGAAAATAATAACAACAATTGACTTTAGTCAAACATGGTTGTAGTGATTACCTTGGTTGACCTTTGCTGACCTTGATTGAAAATGATTACCATGGTTGACCTTAGTTGAACATGATTGATAATGATTACCGAACTTGAATAGGGAATAAGGGGAAGATTATGGTTGACCATGGTTTATCTTGGTTAACTATGGTTGACGAGGTTGACTGAGGATGAATAATGTTGACTGTTGATTAACATGGCTGACTAATTTTGACCATGGTTAACCATAAATAAAAAATTGAATTTATAATACATTAATATATCAATGTGACTTTAACGTTTTCAATTGTTATATTGTTACATTAATGTTGACCTGTAGGAATTTACAGGGTAAGTCCCTTAGATCAAACACCAAAGGTCACCACTCACAAACAGATCACAAATCAGTACACTAGTATATCACGTGGTTAAAACTCTTAAAGAGGGAAACAATCCACGGCCTCAGCCAACACAGCCACTTCTTGCAATTTATTAATATAAAAGAAAGTTTACATATGTTTCTATCATAAATGGTTACCGGAAAAATGACCCTCCATTCTCTTTAAATAGAGATCATGGACCAATCGGGTGTTTAGCCACAGATCAAGTGTTGTTAATACCGAGGAGAGAGTGAACTTTTGGATCACTACAAATTGTGACCATTGGATTATAAGTTACAAATGTACATAGTAAAGAAACACACGTTACCTAACTCTACACTAGACCAAGTTATACTTAACTATTTCCTATGTGCTAGAATATCCTAAAATCCCCCCTTAAGAACAACTTAGGATAGGATTGAAGGATTTACAAGGTGACACAAAAGGAGCCTATTTCCTGTGTCAAATATCCTAATATCCCCCCTTAAGAACAACTTGGGATAGGATTGAAGGATTTACAAATGTGACACAATAGGAGAAGGAAGGAGGAATTAGAGCCTATCCCCCCTTAATGATAACATTCCTTAACTCCAAGCATTGATCGAATTTTGGTAAACTTCACTTCTGTCAGAGCCTTTGTAAAGATATCCAAAACTTGATCATTGGTTGAACAATACAATACTTCAAGAACACAATCATGAATGAGCTTTCTGATGAAGTGTATATAAAGCTCAATGTGTTTCATATGCTGACACACAACTGGATCTTTACATAGCTAAATGGCACTCTGATTATCAAACCAAAGTGTAGTTGGATGTTGTTGATGAAGACCAAATTCAAACAAGATCTGACGAAGCCACATGGCTTCCTTGTTAGCTTCAATGGCACGACGATACTCTACTTCTACCGAAGAAAGAGAGATGGCACTTTGTTTCTTACAATACCAAGTAATAGATCCTAAACCAAGAGTGAATACATATCCTGCAGTAGACATTCCATCATCAAGGTCACTAGCCCAATCAGAATCAATGAAACCAATCAACAATGGAGATGCTCCTGCATTGTTATGAATCCCAAACTGAATTGTACCTTGAATATAACGAATTATTCTTTTAGCTTCTTTCTAGTGACTTTCATGAGGTTGGTGCATAAATCGAGAAACAAGACCAACGGGAAAAGAAAGGTTTGGACGAGTATGAGTTAGATATAGAATTTTACCAACAAGTTGACAATATAAGGTAGCATCAACTTCAGGGGTAATACAAGTGACTGAAAGCTTGACTTCAGACTGAAAGGGAGAAGGGGTTGTCTTACAGTCTTCCATGTGAATGTGGCATAGAAAATCACATGCATACTTGGACTGATAGAGGGTAATACCTTCTTTGGATTGCAAGACTTGAAGACCAAGGAAATAATGCAAGTGTCCTAAGTCTGTCATTTCAAACTTCTTTTTGAGGCTAGACTTCACATGGTTTATATGGTTGGGATCACTACCAGTAAGGATAAGATCATCAACATAAAGAACAAGGATGGTGAAGGACTTACCCACTTTCTTGGTGTAGACAGTGTTGTCGCAATGACACTTAGAACAGCCATTATCTAATAGAAATCTATCCATTTTTTCATACCAAGCCTAAGGAGCTTGTTTAAGACCATAGAGAGACTTCCTAAGGCAGAAAACAAGGCTAGATTCATTTTGGATAAAGCCAGGGGGTTGTTCCATGTAGATTTCTTCATGCAAATCTCCATGTAAAACGGCGGATTTCACATCCATCTAATGGACTTCCCATTTAAAGGAGGAAGTAAGGGAAAGAACAAGGCAGATAGAATTCATTTTGGCAACAGGGGAGAAGGTTTCAGTATCAATGCCTTCAACTTGTGAAAATCCTTTAGCAACAAGACCAGCTTTATGTCTATCCACTTTTCCATCTGGTCCAAACTTTGTTTTGTAAACCCATCTGCATCTCACGAGTTTTCTTCCTTTTGGAAGAGGAACAAGATCCAAAGTATCGTTTGGCAATAAGGAATGATATTCTTCATTCATAGCTTCATCCCACTCTGGATGACCAGAAACTTCTTCAAAGGTGTCTCGATCAGGTTTTTTTGGAACTTGAGCCAATAAGGAAGAGGCTCTTCTAAACTAAGAACACGTACGTCATCATTCTGCAGGGTCACCTGCAAGAGAATGTGTTGCATCCCGAGTAGAGCACACCCATATTGGAAGTTGTGGAGCAGAAGTAATATCTTCAAGAGGTGGAGGAGGATTGTCATCCTCGTTGTCATCATATGAACTAGAAGGAATGCTATAAAAAATAGAAGAGATAGAGAGAGGTGGCACATATGCTAAATTAGGCTCACATGCCAAAGGTCGTACACTCGCCGAACTAGGCTCGCAAGCCGATATATTTTCATCAAATTTTACATCTCTTATAATGATTATATTTTTTGGATTTTGGTTGAAGAAGTCTATATCCTTTGACATCTTCAAAATATCCAACAAAAATGCATTTTTCACTCTTAGGTTCTAAGGCTTTATTTTTCGCATCTGGAATATGGGCCCAAGCATCACTTCCAAAAACACGAAAGTGACTTACATCTGGCTTGATTGAGCTCCAGGCCTCCTCTGGAGTTACATTCCATAAAACCTTGGTAAGAGTGTGATTAACTATCGAATTTTCACAGTTAATTTCTTCTGCCCAAAAATTGAGACTAAGTCCTTTAGATTGAAGCATACAATTAGCCTTTTTTTTTAACATGCGATTGTTCCTTTCAGCTACACCATTTTTTTGTGGAGTATATGGAACAATATGTTGTAATTTAATGCCATGCTTAGTGCAAAATTTGATAAAAAAAATTTTAACATATTCTCCTCCATTGTATGATCTTAACTTAAGAATTTGATGTCTAGATTGTTTCTCAACAAAGGCCTTAAAGGCCAAGAACATGTTAAGAACTTCACTCTTGAGTTTTAAGAAGTATACCCAAGTGCGTCTGGAAAAATAATCAATGAAAGTGAAGAATTTCTTGCAACCAGAGAAAGAAACAACACGAAGTGGACCACATAAATCACTGTGCACAAGCTGCAAAGGGGCTAAAGCATGCCAAGAGGCACATTTGTCAAAACTATCCCGACGGTGTTTTCCTAGTATACATGCAGAGCAAACACCATCTTAGCAAGATACCATAGGAAGTCCTATCACCATATTTTCTTTACATAGTGTTTGAAGAGAGCGATAGTTTAACTGACCAAATCGCTCATGCCAATGTTATCTCACTTCATCATTATGAGCAACAAAAATAGAGGGAAGACATGATGACCGAAACTTTTCAAACTTATACATCCTTGTGGAATCATGAGCAATGCTAGTAGCTAAAATATGTCTAGGATCTTTTAGGTCCTTGATTACAACATCATGACGTGAGAATTCTACTATTTTCCCTTCACCTAAATGAGTTATCTGATAAACAGATAGAAGGTTGGATGACAAGGTAGGAACAAATAGTACATCATTAAATTGACCATTATCTAGATGAATGGTTCTAGATCCTACAACACTAAGAGATTTATCATCGCCAACATAAGTATATTTGTTGTTACAATCATTTAAAGAAGAAAACATGGCTTTATTTTTGGCCATGTTGTAATAAGTTCCAAAATCAATGAGCCACTAATGAGAATGAGAAGAAGAAGATACATTTAATGCATAACCAGATGCTTGACAACCACAAGCAGAAAGTGTCATTCTTGAAGCTGAAGTTGAAGAGGTCTCAGAATTGACGTGGTGCTTGTTCATTGTTGCTTCAAGGCTTCCATCTTCTTATAACATTTTTACTGTAAATGGCCATCACGATTACAAAAGTTGAAATGTCTATCTATTTTGTTCCCTTTGTTTTTAGTTTCCTTATAATTTTGGTGAGTTTCTTTTTTAGTTTGCAGCTAAAATTTCTTAGGACCTCATTTGGTTTAGGACCATACATTTTAGGATACAACTCCTTGGGATTATTTTGATATGGTTGTTGTTTGGTTGCTAAGGCTTTCTTAGAAGTATTTCCATAAGTGATAAGACCAAGGTGTAAGATTTTTTCTTGTTCTCTTATCAAAGAATCACAAAAGGCATCAAAACAGGGGTTCTTGTAGGCTGTTCCTTGAGAAATAATGGCTTCTCTAGTGGAATGGAAGATGGAAACAAATACAAAGTATGCAGGGCCAAGCTTAGCAAGAATGGAATAGATGAGGCTACCATCTTCCTTTTTTGACCTTACAACCTTCTAAAAGAAGTCTAAGGGTCTTGAATTTGGACAAAAAATATTCAATAGAGGAGAAATTATTGGGGTCCAAAGTAAGCAACTAATTTTCAAGCTAGTGGGTCTTGATTTCCTTTTGAATGCCAAAAATAGTATTTATCTTTTTTAGGGCTTCATCAGGGGTGTCAATTTCAAGGATATGAAATCAAAGATCTTGATCAATGGACATTCCTATCAACCCTTGTGCATGATCTTGTTTATTTTCCCATTTAGTGGCTTTATCTCCATTGGTAGGTTTAATTTCTTATCCTGCGGATATTCTATAAAGCCCTTTAATTCTCAATAAATATACCATGTGAGGTAGCCTTTGGAAATAATTGGTTTTTTTAACAATAACAAGGCATGCACTTTCCATTTTTTTTAAATGAAGTTGAAAACAGCTTACACTAACTACTCCAATGGAAAGATCTTGAAAAATAAGGCTGATTAAAAAAAAAAATGGCTCGAAAAACGACTTCTAGATGAAGAAGTTATGCCTTTTTGAAAAAAAGAGTTGTAGATGCTGAATAGTTACGGGAACGGTTTGAAATTTGATGATGAAGTTCTAATTAAAAAAAATACCCCCCAGTTTGAAATCTATTTTTATAAAAAGAAGCTTGAGAAAGAGACTTGAACCCAAGACCTCTATTCTCATAAACTAACTTCACACCAAGTGAGCTAGTAAAAGGATTTTGTAATTGTTTAAAAGGAGGAAGGGTTTTCTTTTCTTCTTCTTCTGTTTTCTTTTTTTTTACCCTTTGGTGTGCGTGATTTTTCCTACCAAAAAAATGAATTGCAAGCCTTACGACAAAAGTTTAGATTCTTTGTTACCCTTATTGGAATCTATCATATTTCAGTTATTTCTGATTTCCTCAGATCGCACAAAGATTTGGTAAAGAGCATACGTGGCAAAAAAAAAAAATCCCTTCTTCATGTTTCTGATTTGCTGAGATCGTACATAGCACAAAGAAAAGAGCATACACAGAGAAGATGTTATATATCCGGAAAATAAATAAAACCTATAAAACAAAATAAATAGAGGGAACTGAAATAGGGAGAATGATTAACAAATATAACTACAAAAAAGGTAATTTATACCTCCATATCTAAACTGACATAACTTGGGCAACTGGAAGCCTTTTCACATGAAAAGAAATGGGTTCCTCACTATAACAGATGCTCCAGACACAACAAAGTGGTTCTTCAAGCTTGAAAAAGTTCAGAAATAGTAAATATGGAAAAAAACAGTCGCATGCAGTCAAACTGACTTCATATTTGGATCAACAACAGATGCAACCCTCAAAATGGCTCTGCCATGTAGGAATTTACAGGGTAAGTTCCTTAGATCAAACACCAAATTTCAGTGCTAAAAAATAGATCACAAATCATTACACCAGTATATCAAATGGTTAAAATCCTCGAAGAGGGAAACTATCCACGGCGTGAGCCAACGCAGCCACTTCAAACAATTTATTAATATAAAAAGAAAGTTTACATATGTTTCTCTCATAAATAGTTATCGGAAAAATGACCCTCCACGCTCTTTAAATAGAGATCATGGACCAATAGGGTGCTAAGCAAAGGATCAAGTGTCGTTAATATCGAGGAGAGAGTGAACCATCAGATCGCTACAAATCTTGACTGTCGGATTATAAGTTACAAATGTACATAGTAAAGAAACACACTTTATATAACTCTACAGTACTAGACCAATTTATACTTAACTATTTCCTATGTGTCGGAATATCCTAACATGAACATGGTTCATTTTACATTAATGTTACATGAATGACACAAAAATTGTTTCATTACCATTTGAAAAGTGTTGAAAAGGTTGACCATGGTTGGCGATCATTGATTGAACCTTGATGGAGATAAGATGTGTAACAACCTTGGTGAAAATTCCATATAAATAAAGTTAATAAAGTCAAAATAATAACCACATTTATGGGACACTTATTCTAAGTTGAATGATGGGGAAAACACCCTAGTGTGGGTGTTCATTTCAGTTATTATGGCTAAGGAAATAAAAAAGGTTTAGGACATGCAAAATGACATTTTGACAATTTATGTATGAAAATAATGGAAATTAGGAGAAAAGTATGGTGAAGTGTCATAAGTTGCATGTGAGGAGTAAAATGAAGGAAAAATAATGGAAAATGAAGAAAATAGATACCACATTAATCAACAGGTGTTTGAGGATCAATTTCTACCTTTTGTTAGTTTAGTTTTGGAAATCTCTCTCTATTCTCTCTCTATCACACTCTTGAACACTTAGAGTTTTCTTGGAACACTTTATCATTGGATAAAGAAAGGAAAATAGGGAAAACAGGAAGCAAATATTAAGCAAAGAAGAGTGGGATCAAGCAACTACAATGAATTTAATTGAAGGAATCAATTTGCATGTCTCATTTCCTCACTAGATTTGGCATGCATGGTTATGCATGTGTGTTCTTGGTTCTCTTGTTGTCATCGGCATGGGTTTTTCCAAGTGTGACAGTGTTCTTCAGCCTTGCCATTTCATGATAGTCATGGTGTGACGGGGTTCTCATTTTTTGATTGAGCTCGACCACTGGATGGATTCGAAGCTGATTAAGGTGGATCTCTTAATGAAAGAACACATGGCCTAGTGATACCTGAACCAGAATGAGGATTGGGGTAAAGCCACTAGACTACTCACCCCTGAACCGAAATGTGGGTTGCATTAAAGCCATATATTATGTGCCTCGATAGGATTAGGAAACCTTTATCGGTGAATGGAGAGATATATGTTAAAACCTAGAGGAGGTTTGGATTGATCAGGCCTAGGAATCCTTGTTGGTCAATAGCGAGATATACCATAAATCCGAGAGGGTGGTGTCTTGATTATGGCCTACTGATCTATGTATCAGACTGTGGATTGTGGTAAAGTATGGAGACTAGGAGGCAAGAAAATTCCTCATAGTGTAGGTGGAGAAATTTGGTGGCATACATGCTTGTTTATGGCTTAGTGATCCAGTGAGGATTGTGGTAAAGCCGATTTCTATTAATGAGGGTGAGATGGTTTAGCCTCGGGAAGGCCTAGTTGGTCCTTTTGGCTTGAGTCCCACATTATTGCTTGAAATATGGCATAGGGTAATTTGCTGAAGAGATATTTGGCTCAACCAATCTATGGTCGGGTAGAACGTGGTATTCTCATAACAGGTTTGATTCTACATTCATCAATATGAGTTAATTTCCTTGGTATTTTCTCTGTAAATGTACTGGATTATATCTGGCATTTATCAACATTGTCTCAACATTATTATTTTTGTTTAGATGTTGGTTATGAATGTGTTTCATGACATGTAGAATGTATGTTTCCCATCATTTCTTGATTTTTAAATGAATGATAAATGAATATATTACCTAATATATGATAACGAAACTAATGTGATAAAGCATCAATGTTTCTTAGTGATTCTCAGATAATTATAAGACCCCTATGCTCGGATCTGTTATTATGACGTGTAGAATGCATATTTGTGATATGTTTGACAAAAAGTCTGTTATGGCTAGTAGGGGTTCAGTCAAATATATATTCAATAATCTTCATTGGCATCATTCCCACTATGTTTCATTTCATTTCTCTAAGTTCCATGAAGTTCAGGGAAATGACTAGGTCCTATCGCTGGAATTCAACCTTAAATATCACATTTGTTGGCATAGCAGTAGTATAAAAGGTCATGGTCGCACTCAGGTGGGTTCAAGGGAGTTATTGGGACTCACAATATGTTGGAGGGCTTTATAAGGGAGCCAATGGGGATCTGGGAGATTGAATTGTTGAGTTTCTTCAGGGGTTGGTCACCTGGAAATGTGAGGTAGCTCTCCTTGGTTATGTTGGTTGTGTGGATGATCAATTTTATTATGTTTTGTCGATTCCACTTCCTTAAGGTGATCTAGGATGTTGCATCACATCATAGTAGCCCCTCGTCATATGTTTACCCTAGAAAAATGGTTAACTTGGGTAAATGTGGGAGGAGGGTTTTATATAGTAGTATTAGAGCATGGTTCACCCCTTGGAATAGAAGGGTGATGTGTTGGTCATGAGTTGCATATGTCTTCTCATGTTCGAGGTTTATGTACTGGTTTTGTATGTGTTCGGTGTGTGCTATATTCTTTCTACGACCAGCTCCACGTGTGAAGCAGGGGGTAAGAGGAGGGGTGGTCAATGCCCCCTTCACTTGCGCCGGGCGCAACACCCCGAGAAATTTGTTTTGGACCCTATATTGGGTGGGTTGACCAACCTATGGTTTAGTGCATGTGTTTAGCACATGATTTTGGACATGATGGTTTTCTGTCCATGGTATTTTGTAGATATGGTCAAGGGAACTACAATTATGTTATAGTCCAAGGTTAATGGATTGGAGTTAAATGCTTTGAAATGTATATATATGTATCTTAAAATTAAATAAAATATAATGAAAAATCAAGTTGGTAGTCTCGATTTCAGATCCAAGGGAAAATATTAATGTATATCTATTTTATGTTTTATGCTCTCGCTATTTTTTATTTTCTTTTTCAAGAATTTGTTTGTAGATAATTTATGTACATGGTTAAAACTTACCATATACATGATGTTCTTATATGTTTGTTTAGATTTTGTGATGAATATTGTTTATAATTGATACTCTAGTGAGTTTTATGGGGTAAGAGTCTTTTATTCTTTCGCATGATAACTGAATCGTCAAAATTCTGGAGCGAAAATTATAGATTAAACTGTTCGTTTCTAGTTTTTGTTTATTATTGTTGGATGGAATGTTGGGTGGACTAAGTAAAGATAATAATAATTTTGCGTTATTAGCTTTCAGAAATATATCTAAATTTTATATTTAGTGGAACTCAAGTTCAATTAAAATTATGAGAGAAACTGACATAGGACAACTCGAACTTAGCACATGCAACTAGGCAGCCAGCGTTTAAATCTAGCATCAGAACATTAATGGTATTTAGTTAAATATTTGGTGATATATATGTATATTTAGTCACTTAGACAGACACAATTTTATTCCTAATCTTCAGAATTTAATACCTAATATTTTGTTAGGATTTAAAGTTACTGTCGATATTATGTTTCTAGGTAAGTATTAAGCAGGTAGGGGCTCTACCTAGCTGGATTTTGTATCATGCTATGATAAACTGTAGTGGTCCTACTTAGGATTATGAAAAACTTTTAATCATATAGTTTAGATTTGGGTAGCGAGAAATACAATACAGGCGCATGTTAAAATTTTAACCGCTCATCTTCTCATCAAAATATGGTGAGAGGGTTGCTCTGCTCACGTCAATACCACTACGTTATTTTAAAGGAAAAAAGAATCATGTACAAGATTCGTAGGAATTCGTATTCCCATTTACATAAAATTATAGGTATAACCTAACATATTGATATTACACAGAGAACAAATAAATATATATTTGCGCTAAGAGCGACAACCATTTCTCTAGGTAAGTGTTAGGGCCTATAAATTTAAGATTTATACCAAAATTACACAGTATCATGTGTTTGAAAAGATCTATGTGAATAAAATCTAAACGACTTAAAATGAAATGAATAGTATAAAACTCAACACACACATAAAAAAATCTAAATACATTATAAATCTACCTAAGATCCTGATTCATTGTAACATTTTAATTCAAGGCAAGGTAAATGCACACGCACAATTATAAATTACAGTTTCCAAACAAGCCAACTATTCTTTCAGAAAAACAAAAGTCCATGTCTAACATTAAGTATGACGAGGGCTCGATTAGAGCCACAAGAAACCAAGAATAGCCTCAGTAATACAGGTTATAAAATATAACAAAATATAAATATGGAAACTTTAGTCGTATTATGTTCACTGTTATAGATTAGAAAAAATCATGAATTACACTGAATGAATAACCCTTGTTGGGGCACAAATTGTTCCCACATGTGAAAAATTTAAGCACACATTCACTGAAGACTAAATAGCCCACCGGCTGTAGGTGTAACTACTAGTATTCAATACACCATAGGGGATAACCCTGTAACATAATTATAGATCTTCAATAGGCGAATAGAATTAGACCATATAAAAATATTCTTCGTTGTAGTAGACAATGGTGGTATTAACAATAGGGTGGAAAACATCCTATGACAAACCATTCCGAAGTGAAATTCCCAAGGAGGAAGCCAGTAATCACAAAATACATGGTGATAGATAACAGATAACAAGGAAAGTTAAAAAATTAAATAAAAAATAAAAAATAAAAATAAAAAAAATTCAAAAGAACGTTGTGCTCAAGTTAAAGGACAACATGTGAAGTAGGTGCAGGCATATTCATTCTACTCTATGCTAAAAAATTGTTAATAGTATATATTATGACTGGAGTTCGTGCAAGAATAAAACATTGAGTTTTCAAAGAACATACACTTTAATATGGAACGAACATATCAAAAAATAATAGTAACACCTAGAATTGAATTCATTGTAAAACATGAATCATATCAACAAAAGATAATTGTTCGGTCGCTTATAATTCAAGATTAAGCATTTACTCATCACGATGATAGTATCGATATCACAACACAACACTAAAGCATTCGATGTCTAAATCAGGTCAAGCCTCAAATTTAATTTTCGGTTATTGCAATTCAGAATAACAGACAAAACACAATGAAAAACATCACATGGACGAACCTTAAATTAGCAATGAAAGTAGTGTATCATGTACAATCACCTTTAGTGTCTCTAAAAGTTTTTTCTCCATGCAGCTAACAAACCCCACATTATGGGAAACGTGGTTTTTAAAGAACAATTTTTTAGATAACTGTTTGATAATCTGTTTCGACAATAAAATAAAGATAAAGTAGGTAAAGTAAATTGAACATGATAACGATATCATTTAAACATCATGCCCCCTTCGCAAATTCAAATACTTGGACTTCTTGATCAGCCCTTATGAGGAAAGCGTATGCACTAGACACATTTTACTAGTTGGCACTTGAGTTGTAATAAGGGAAATCGCATTCCAATCCTTTGGTTTGGTTGATTAGTGACAGATTGCATTGGTAGGACTGACTCAAGAACTTGAGATGAAGAGTTGAGCTACTGAATTGTCATGTCAAACCTCAAACAACTTCTTACCTTGACAAATTTGTCCCAATCAGAAGGACATATCTAGGGCACATTTTTGTACTTGTTGATTGCCACCACCAATCGAGATCTGATTGGCAAGAATATTCTCAATAATCTTATTTATCCCTGCCAAGATAGTAAAATATCTGCATAGGGAATTAACAACCTTAACAGAGGATACATATTCCTCTCCTAACATGGCCAAGAGACCCAGATCTTTCTCGTTTTCCTTCAATTGACCTCATAATCGTTGCCAAGAAATCGCCCAGTTATTTTCATTCCACAATTAATGCACGCCAAATCTTCCTAAATAGTTACATTCAACTCTGAAGTCATTTATCTCCTTGATTTCTCTATCAAACTCCTCTTGCATGACTTGCATGGCGACCTGCTTCTATTTTAACATATATAATGAGAAATTACATTCATCCCTGACTCGCGCTCTATTAGAGTTTTAGATAAAATATACACAGAATTGAAAAAGAAGGAGTTGTAGCTCACAGGTGAGTACTTCACCTAGAGACTACACTCAGAACAGAGAGATCACTCTCATACACTCTACATTCATGAATGAAAGATTACATCATTAAGTACAATACTAGAAATTAGGAAGTTGCAACCAAACCCCTAAACTCTAGGAACAAATCCTAAACTAATGAGATACATTACAACTTGTGTAACAATTTCTCCATTTATACAAAATAATATAATTATTTTCAACTCCCCCCCTTAATGGAGAAAGGATTGTCCTGAATTCCTAGCATCCTTCTAAACAATTAAAACTTCAGACGTGCAAGAGGCTTTGTAAAAATATCAGCCACATTGTCACAAGTTTTACAATACTCAACAAAGATTTCTTTGGACTTTACTTTCTCTCTAACAAAATCAAACTGAGTGTCTATATGTTTGGTGTTTTTATGAAATACTGGATTGTATGCTAATTTAATAGTGCTCTGGTTGTCGCTTTTGATGGAAGTAGATTTCTTCTGTTCTTCTCCTGCATCATTGAGAAGCCTTCTCAACCAGATCACATCACACGTTGCTGCAGACAATGCTTGATACTCAGCTTCACATGAAGACAGTGCTACAGTACTTTTCTTCTTGCTGCTCCATGCTATGACCCTGGATCCTATGCTGAATGCGTAACCTGTGATAGACCTTCGATCATCCAGGTTACCCGCCCAGTCTGAATCTGAAAAACCTGCTAGAATAACATCAGATGTGTCAGTGTATAAAATGCCATAATTAACAGTACCACAAAGATACCTCAACACACTTTTTGCTGCTACCCAGTGACTTTCAAGTGGTTTTGACATGAACTGGTCTGGTTGTTGTGAGTTATATCAAACTCCCAACCAACTGTCTTTACATGGTGGCTTCCACCTCCTTAGTGCCATCGTCACTACAAAACTTCAAATTCTGCTGCAAAGGTGTCGTTGCTGACCTACACTAATGCATGCCAAACTTTTCCAACAGATTTCTAGCATACTTCGCTTGGGTAAGAAAAGTTTGCCCAGTATCTCTCCATACTTCTAATCCTAGACAGTAATGGAAACTTCTGAGATCCTTCATTTCAAAAACTTGTGCCATAAGCCTTTTGATTTCTTTGATTAAATTATCTTCATTTCCTGTTATAATCATGTCATCTACATACAAAGTAATCAAAATAATCTGCCCCTGCTTATTATACATGGTATACAAATTTGGGTCATTTAAACTTCTATGAAAACCATGCTCTAAAAAGAAAGAGTCAATCTTTTCATACCAAGACCTGGGTGCTTGCTTTAAGCCATATAGTGCCTTTTTCAACCTGCAAATAAGATGTTCCTCCCCCTGATTTACAAATCCTTCTGGTTGTACTAAGTAAATTTCTTCCTTTAATTCACCATTTAAAAATGCAGATTTGACATCAAGCTGGTGTAGCTCCCAATTATGTTTAGTTGCTAGAGAAATAAGCATTCTAATAGTATTTAACTTTGCTACAGGTGCAAAGGTATCATCAAAGTCTATACCTTCCTGCTGTGAATATCCCTTTGCAACCAGCCTAGCTTTTAATTTCTCTATACTTCCATCTGCGTTCATTTTTGGTTTAAACAACCATTTACATCCTATGGGTGTTGTATTCTTAGGCAGTTCAACTAAGTCCCAAGTGTCATTTCTAAGAATAGATTCTATCTCTTCATTCATTGCAGCCCTCCATTCCTCAAATTGACTAGCTTCTTTGTAATTAGTGGGCTCTACAATGTTCAAAATATTTGACATCAAAGCATAGTCTTTCAATCTTAATGGTTTTTGAGTCTTCTACTTGATATCCTTGGTAGGGGACTTACCTCAAATTTGTTTTCTTCAGATCTAATTGGGCTTGCATTATCACCTTCTTCATGTTCTTCTTTCTGTTCTTCTTTCTGCTCCTGCTCTCTTTCATCCTCGTTGCTTTCATCCATCAACAATGGAATGTGCTAATCATCACCAATGTCATGTTTCCCTTCCTTAACCTGTTCATGAAACACTACATCCCTGCTTGTAAATATCTTATAAGATTGAGGATTGAACAACTTATATGCTTTAAATTCTATGCCATAACCAACAAAGATGCATTTAACAGCTTTAGGCTCTAATTTCTTCCTATCAGCTTTGGGTATATGGGCAAATGCTTTTGACCCAAATATTCTTAGATGATTTACTGCTAGTTTGAGTACATATAGAGCTTCAAAAGGGGTTTTGAAGCCAAGATACCGGGTAGGACTTCTGTTCCTCAAATATACAGTAGTTTTAATAGCCTCTGCCCAAAAACTATTAGATAGACCCTTACCTTCTAACATGCTCCTTGCGCACTCCACTAAAGTTCTATTCTTGCGCTCTGCCACTCCATTCTGCTGAGGTGTGTGTAGCATTGTAAATTGTTGAACAATCCCATGAAATTTGCAGAATTTCATGAATTCCCCTAACTTGTATTCTCCCCCTTGATCAGACCGGAGAATTTTTATACTTTTTCCAAACTGTTTTTCAACCAAGATTTTAAATTCTATAAAGCACTGGAAAGTCTGACTTTTTCTACTCAAAAAATAAACCCATGAATATCTAGTGTAGTCATCAGTAAATAACAGAAAGTAATATGCTCCGCCTAGCGACCTTGTCTGCATAGGTCCACATATATCAGTGTGCACTAGTTCTAAAATATCGGTTTCCTTCCTTCTATCATGCACAGGAAATTGTTCTCTATGCATTTTACCTAAGGCACATCCATCACAATTTAACTGAGTATTATGAAAGATAGGGAGTCCCTCAACCATACCTTTTCTTTACAATAGCATGAGGTCCTGCAAATTCAAATGACCAAATCTTTGATGCCAGAGTTGTTCGGCTGTCGATCCACCTACAACCAAGGCTTGCTGTGGTATACTCTTTACATCCAGCCTGTATAGGCTTCCAATGCGCATGCCTGTTGCAACAATTTATTTCCTGCAATCCTTTATAACACAATGAGTCTTGAAGAACTCGACTTGCATATCTTGATCAGTTATCATGGATACAGATATCAGATTTTTCTTAATTCCAGGTACATATAAAACATTCTTAAGATGACTGATTTTACCATTTGGTAGTTTTACTGGAATATCCCCATAGCCTCTAATCTCATATCCACTATCATCTCCTAAATAAATTTTCGATCCATATGTACTTTCTTCAAGATTTTCAAAAAATTCCTTTTTACCTGTCATGTGAGAGGATGCACCGGAATCGACATACCAGATGTTGTCCTCATTGGATGCTGAAAGGGCACAGTTAACTGTGAACAGTCGAAATTCGTGACTGAAATCTTCATCTTCTTCAAAATCTTCTACAAAAAAATATCCTCTGTGCTTTGCTATCGCCAACTTTTTCTTTGCATCATCTGCCTGCTTCTTAAGGCATTCCATCTATATATGACCCTTCTTTCAATAATAATAGAATCTTTTTACAGGATTATTTACAGACATACCTTTATACAGACTCTTCTTCAATGTACCTCCTCTCTGCTGCTGTTGTGACTGTGATTGCTGTTGTGGCTACTTCCTTCTGAATGATCGTCATTTCACCATCAAAGCAAGATCATCGCTCTGAGGTTTCAAATTCTGTCACCACTCCTCCTCTATCGACCATGCATTCGCACCCTCAAGCAAGGTCTAAATCTTAAACTTCTATTTTTTGAAGTTAGATCCATCGAGTTTGCTAGACTCGTGGATATAACATTCCATCGTATTACTCATTCTGAACTGATCTAAAAATAAATGAATCTACCCAACTGATTCAAAAAAAAAAAATGAATACCTGTCAGATCTTGTCACCAGATCTCCCACTGCTTTACCACTGATCCGATGGTCTCTTGATCCACCCACTGTATCTTCGATTCAGATCCAGCAATATCTGACAAACCTGCAAAATCAATCTTGCTCCGATGAGCAAATCCGTTGTTTTCCAATACAGCCACCAAAACCGATCCGATCAGAACTGATCCAATCTTCCTCTCCTAGATAGATCTGCAACTTCTCTGACTGCACCTCTCACAGATCGTCCAGTGAAGGTGAGGCTTCCCACGGATCCCCTTGAAGGTGACTTGGTGCCCTCCCGAGCGAAAAATCCGCGCCTAGACTAAATCGATGTAAGGAAAATCACTTGGCGCGATTTTTCTGTGCGATTCCGCGCCAATCTAGTATTTTGGCATGGTGGCGCGACTATGGGCCTGATAGATGTGCCAGTTCTGCTTCCTGGTGTGATTTTCAGTGCGAAAAGTGTGCCAACCCCCTTCTGCTCAGAAAATTAAAAAATCATCTAATTCTGTGAGCCAGGTGTTACTGCAGTCCACCTACTCGGTCGAGCACAAAGGTCTATGAGCACACAGCTCTCATGTACACGCAGCCACAAAGGCACTTTTAGCCATGAAGGCGATTCTGCCACAAAGGCAAACTGGCCACAAAGGCACTCCAGCCACAAAGGTGACAAAATATTAGGCTCACCCAATCTGAGCTATGATACCAAGATAAAATATACACAGAATTGAAAAAGAAGGAGTTGTAGCTCACAGGTGAGTACTACACCTGGAGACTACACTCAGAACAGAGAGATCACTCTCATACACTCTGCATTCATGAATGAAAGATTACATCATTAAGTACAATACTAGAAATTAGGAAGTTGCAACCAAACCCCTAAACTCTAGGAACAAATCCTAAACTAAGGAGATACGTTACAACTTGTGTAACCATTTCTCCATTAATACAAAATAATATAATTATTTTCAACTGTTTCACCCTCCAAAAGGTTAACTAGATATATGATATTATCGACGTCTTCTATTCTTTTCTCCTTCTGTTGTAGACTTCGCCTTTATGCGGGCACTGCTTATTAATCCCTTTTCACATTGTGAGAGAATTATCACATATGCATCAAATATAATGATGTTGTATGATACATCCCTTCAAATTACCCCCTTGGCTTGTATTAGCACCTTCTTCCCAGTGACTATGATGTGACCGACCCCCTCGAGCTTTTTGTCCTGATTATTTCTATCTCTGAGACTAGTTTGGATTTTCTCAATCTGTTCATTTTTCCACCCCACTACTACTTTTTTCCTATGTTCATCTCTCGCTAATTATTCTTTGGTTCTCTAAAACTCTTGCGCTAATTGGATGATTTTGATATGTAAAAATTTAGGATCTTTAGATTCAGTTGGTGGGGCTCACCTGAGAGCTTTTCCGATTGAAGCATTATATTTCCCAAGATCTTCAAATGTCGTTCCTCTTTCTCATCTAATTATGTTCTGATTATCTGTAGTTGCTCATGGGATATTCTGTTCTCTTCTTCCTTGATCCGCATTGCAATTTCCATTTCTCGAAGGTGAAGCTCGACTTCTTCCTTCCTTTCAAAGACTTGTATAATAACATGGAGATTGTGATATGGGATTTTCAATATTGCTTGAAGAGTTTTTATTTATTTGTTCTTTTCCTTGAGTAGTTTCTTCAAGGGGGAAGTGTCCTCAGAGTGCCCATATTCTCGAACGACAATTTCTTCCAGCTCTTTTATTCAGTTAGATTTAGTATGCAAGGCCATACGGGCTATATTTAGTTATTCAGAAACTTTTTCCAACATAGCCTGCATCTTCCTGTTCCTTGTTACGGAATCAACGAGTGTACACACTAATACCTCACTTTCTTGTCAGTGTAAGGTAATCACGTACATATCTTATACTTTCCCAAGGTTTATAGCCATAGAAGATGTTATGGATCCAACCCTTTGTAGTTTTGCCTTATCTCAAGTTGCACCACTGTAAGATTGAGAATGTTCATCCTGAAATATATTTCTGATATAAAATGTGGCCCACTCAAGGGAAACACCTCTTTGAGTGCTAAGGTGTCCACTAATTGGGATTTTTCAGGAACTACATTCAACTCTTTGCCAGATGTCATTACTTCCCTCTACTCAGTGAATGAATTTTTGATATCCAAAGCTTGAGTCCCAAAATCCTTAAGTTCAATAATCCTTAAGGTATACTTGATTTCTCTGTCAAACTATTCAGTATTTCGATTAACATCATTCGCTTCTACATCATCTTCCTTTGATCTGACATGCCATACTAGATCGAGTTGAGTGCGTCCATCGGCCTTCTACTTACTTGTGCGGGTAGGAGAACAATAAAATGAGGATTTAGCGTCCCCTGTGTGTACATGAATTTGAGAGTGGCCAGAGTCGACTCGTACAAATATAAGAATCATCCCTGTAGAGGCTACAAATTGTAAATATTATTATGGAAATATTGATTAATTTGCAAGTTTTTCGAGCTCTGGTCTTCTTTCATGAATATAAGATGATAATCCGTTTGGTTTTTTAAATCATGAAATAATGCCAAGCGGATCATAATTCCAGCCATTTTCTTGCATGAAACCAAAATAAGACATATCCTTTTCCAAAGCATCAATGGAATTCTTAATTTTAGAAATTACAGGAGATATAGCTTAAGGATAACTGAACAACGCTCTTTTTTTCCAAGAAAAAAAATAAAATTCATTAACCACAATTTTCTACCTCAATACTTCATATGAAAATAATAAAACAAAATAAAATTCATTAACCACAATTTTCTGCCTCAATACTTCATATGCAAATAATAAGGGTGACATATACTTGGGGAGTCGGTAAGGTTGATTATCAAACTCTTATAATCGTATTAGAGTATATTAGGGAAAAAAAAACCATTGATACATGAAAAGAATTGAAACATTGAAAACGAACTGGAGCAGAGAGTTGCTCTTCTCAAGATTACGAAATGGTTAAATAGATTACATTGGAAACATCGGCAATAAATAACTGGAGATAAACTCGACTAAACTGAACTGACTTAAACTAAACCGGGACACTTGGACAGACGGATTTGACACCTAGCAGGTGGTTGAGATTACGTTCTTTAACACTCCCCTTTAATATCAACCACAAAAAAAAATTAATTAAGATACCTGCTGGTCTATGTCTCAGCGAGGTTTACATTTAAAAAAAAATGACTTCAATTAAACTTAGTTTTCTTCTTCTCTTTTTCCATATTCTGTAGCCTCTAAATTGTTTCAGACTTTTCGCTTTGTTATATCCTTGAGAACTTTGTTTCTTCATTTGTTGGTGCAGGTCTTCTATTGTTCTAGGTTGTGTAAGCATGTCCTGGACTTCTTCAAAAATTGACTTGTATGTGGGCTGCTGCCACATATTGTCCTTTGTAGTGTGCTCTTCATCATCAATCTGCTGCAACATAAGATTAGAACAATATCTTATCTCTTCAAAACTCCAATGCATGAAAATTTCATTGACATGTTCATCATGCATGTCATCTTCATCATTCATATCTACATCTTCTGTGTAGATCTCATCAAAACATGGTGTTGCAAGCCATGTTTCAATAAACTTTAGCTCTTCTTCATAATTAATCTGTGTACCTGCACACTTGAAATCAATGTTAGAATAAAAATTATTTTCAGAACGACATTGGTTCTGGTCTTTTTGCTCTGCAGTGAGAGCTTTCTTCTGTTGTTTTTCATTTTCTGCCTCTGCCTCAATCTCTGTTTCTGCATTCCCTTTGCAGACTTCTTTCTTTACTTTTGTCTCTGATTCTTTCTCTGTTTCTTCCTTCTGCTATGCAATGAGCTCTTCCTTTGCTGCATCTTCCTCTATCTCTGTCTCTGTCTTTTTCTCTGCCTCTTCTTCACTGACTTGTGCTTCTGCAAACAGGTTGTCTTCCACTAACTGAAGTGGGGTAATCTCACCAAATAACATCATGTCGATATCATATTTTTGTTGCATCATCTGCAACCAATCATCATTAGCAAAAATTTCATTATCAAAGTTTACATCAGCCATATCAATCATTGGATTTACCATTTCATCAGCAAGCTCTGTTGCTGGTATCATTAAAACTTCGTCAGCAATCTCTGTTGCTGGAATCTCTTCATCCACTTGTGGCTGTGCACAGTGGGATTCACGAGCATCTTCATGATGCTTTTCTGCGTCTTCTGACTCTTCATCTGGCTGTAGATCTGCTGGTACAGATCTACCTTCATCTTTATCTTCAAAGCTCCCCTTTGCTTCAATGCTCCCCCTTGTACCAAAACATCTCTCAAGGGTATCCCATGCCTCCTTGGCTGTCTTGGCTTCTGAAATCAAGGGAAGTATACTTTCATCAACTGATTCTTTTATGCATCTTAATGCATAGGCATCTTTTTGCCTCTTGATTTCCAGATCTAGAAAGATCTCGAACATAATCTGCTTTTGCTTTAGCCTCTTGGCTTTTCCCATGATCTCGTTGTCAAACTTCCACAAACAAACGAGTTTACATATTCATCAATACCTTGCTTCTTAAAAAAAAATTGCTGCTCTTGAATGAGTCTTATGCAACTTCACTTCTCCAAAAATTTTGCTGCTCTTGAACGAGTCTTATGCAAGTTCACTTCTCCTTCTAAAAAAAATCTTCCTCAAAGAATTTCCTGTAAACTTTCACTTTCATCTCACATCATAGCTTTAAGTTTTTTTTTTTGAAAAAAAAAACTCCAACAAAAAATTATTTTAAAACTCTTCAGCACATGTTCTTGCATAATCTCTTTATAAAATACCTTTGCAAATTCTAAGTTTTTTTTTATAAAAAAAACTTTAATAAAAAAAATTTTCTTTAATGGGCTTCCCCCTCTTTTTAAGTTCCTTAAGATGAAATCTTTGTAAAAATCATATACCTTTTTTTTAAAAACTCTCCTCTTTTTAAAAAACTTCACCTTCACCACTCTTTATAAAAAAGGCTGCACCTTTTTAAACTCACTATCACCACACGTTTTATGTTTTTCCCTTTTTTTTTAAAATCAACACATCGAAAATATGAGAAGATTTCCTTTTGAATCGATTTTGAAAAACCGTGTTGACCTTCGCACCTTTTGAAAAAAACAAATTTTTTTTGAATATCTTTCATACGAACGGTTCGTACCTTAGCATGTATGCGCATGCGTCTTGTGACTTTAACGCAGATGCGTAAAAAATTTTAGTGGGGTGGGTGGCGCGATCCCGATTGAAACAGTCGCGCCTTTCTCAAAAACAATTATTTATGCTTGCGGAGTGGCGCGGTCCCGAGTGTATACAGTCACGCCTTTCTCAAAAAGCGTGTAAGGCACCGAACATGGCGCGGGTATGGCGTGTATTCCAGCGCCAATCAACTCACAGTCGCGCCAATTGACTGTTCTTCTCTTCTGCTCCTTCGTGGCTCTGTTGCTGCTCTCTAGGGAGACTTATGCACGCTGGCTCCGATACCATGAAAAGAATTGAAACATTGAAAACGAACTGGAGCAGAGAGTTGCTCTTCTCAAGATTACGAAATGGTTAAATAGATTACATTGGAAACATCGGCAATAAATAACTGGAGATAAACTCGACTAAACTGAACTGACTTAAACTAAACCGGGACACTTGGACAGACGGATTTGACACCTAGCAGGTGGTTGAGATTACGTTCTTTAACAATACATTCTTAGTTAGCCAGCCTTAGTATTTTGGTTCTCTTTTTTGATATTTGATTCACTTGGGCTTCAGGTACTTAACGATCAATAAAATGGAATTGATATTTAATGATTAAGAAAATGGAATATGCTGCGGATATATTTCATCATAACATCGAAATACCTCCTTTTGTTTTCCTTCAACATCAGTAGTGCTTAGGAGCAGCCTAGAATCAAGAAAATATGATGGATAATTGTACAAAATCAAATTCATGAGGCAAGAGAAATGTCGGCAGGAGCGGAAAGGAAGGGTGGTAGATAGATCTATAGTGAGGGCCCAAGCTAAGTACTTGGGAACGTTGATGGCCTGCTGGTCTTGCTTGAAAGTAACAAGGCAAATTTCTAGCTTCAGATCAGTGTCGGGATTTTCGGGAAGGGTTCGAAGGAATTCAAGCTTATTTTCCTCAGCCCATGTAATGAATTCATTTTCCAGTCCTCTGTCTGTAATGTCAAGTCCTAGGGCTGCGATGCCAAAATTTTTGGTGATGATACCTTCATGTATTTTTTAAAACAAGGCACAATTATTCTTAAAGTACATTTCTTGTTGTTCTACTTCAAAAGCTTCAACTAGCAACATGATGGAATCAGGGTTGAAATGGATCGACAGAAGAGTTACATGCAGGACCGCAATCCTGAGTAGGAAATGATCATAAACTCACATAGTGGCTAATGAGGGGAGAGTTCTCTTTAAGGTTAGCATATCAGTGAGGCACACCCCGGCGTCCTACATTCCCACTAGCTCAATCACGATGGATTCATTTCCTACTGGCTCGGCCATAGCTACCCAAAGAGGTGAGATTAAAACTATAACAAAAAATCGGAAAGAAGAAAATACTTACGAGTGAAAAATCTTGAGTCTCTAATACGCACGACGTTAGTTGTGCAACCTCAATGGGATCATGGAAATCTTTGGCAAGTAGCATACAAAGAGGGAAAATAATGAGAAAAATGAGAAAATATTGTGGTCATTATGCTTAATGGCATTCTCAGACACTCATTAATGCATAGAGAAAGTGTGAGGATATAATTCGTCAGGCTACTAACCACAATTAATTGTTAATTGTTAAATCCTTCACACAAAAGAAATGAGTTAATTGTCATTCAAGTATGAATATGAAAACCATTGATCTAGTATTGATCAATGGTTATCATGTCGTCAGGTTTGTCTGAGTGCGCCAACGAGTGAGCAACTCTAATTGAGATAAGTTCTAAGAGCCATTGGATGGGGCTGTAATCTATTGAATTTTAAATCCAACAGCAGTCAGAGCTGAAGGACACTGCAGTATCACTTCATTGTTCGATTGTCCACACTCGAACGTGTATTAAATCCAGCCTTTAAAACTTTTGCAAGTTTAAATTTTTGTTTATGCTCGTAGGCCTTTCTCTGAAATGAAAAATTGTTCCTCGCATCATGCCACCACTCTATTTAAGACCTTCCATACCGCATTTAAACTCTGCAACTACCACTCATAACTCCTACCATCTTGTATTTTATTTGAATGAGGCAATGTAATTTTTGTGGAGCCCATACTCCATGTTGTACACTCCACCAACCAATCATGTCTTGATTACAAGCCTTCAAGCCTCGTCACTAGCCTTTAACTTTGCGATGGGCATTGACCCTACCACCGCCAACGTAGCAACTGCATCGACCAATCACAATTTGATCGCATAGAATGGAGCTGACATCATACCAGCCCCAAATGGATGCAATAAGCATTCATCAAATCCGCCCGAGTTTTGTTTAAAGTCCAGGCTGGCTCCACCTCTAGCCAATAGGAGCGCAATTGCATAGTTTGAATGCCCAGTCAGCATAGGCCCTGATGGATGCGATAAATTCATGAAGATGGTTTTAATTTTTGTTTTCAAATCTCGGAAGAGGAGTTGTGTAAATTTTTTAAACTTTACGTTATATTTTCATGTTTTGACTTTGTTTTAAAACTCCACGATGAAAGTCTTTTGACTTAGGATCAAAATATATATAATTTTGAATATATATATTATAAACTTATAAAGCTTATAATATATATAAAGTTAATTTGTCTTAATACTTTTATGTTATGACATATAAAAATAAAATGTTGGAGGCTGAACAAGTGTGACTATGTATTGTTTTGAAAATTCCCAAAGGCAGAAAAAGGAGTTTTTTTTGTGTATTAATAAAAAGAAGACAGAGAGAAACTTTGAAGCACTTCGTTTGTGTGTTTTTTTAGGTAGAGAAAATTTCTGTAACATTGTGTTTGTAGCAGCTTTTGTAATTTCTTTTAAAGTCTAGAACAACAGTTCTGAGGTGAGATTGTAACAAATTTTTAAGTTTAATGAAATATTTGTTTTTTGTGTCATCTTTGTCCACAATATTTTATTAAATCTCTATGTTAAAGGAAGAGTAATTTGTATTCCTTTGTTTAATCTGGAATACTCAGAAATTCCAACATGGTATTAGAACTAGTCTAGGCTCTTTACATTTGGTAAAGAAGCTGAAGGAAGGCAGAAGAAGTTTGTTGCAGCTTTTGACCAGCAGAGTGAAGGCCCAACAAAAGCAAGGTATTTTACAAAAACCGAGTTTTGAGTTTATTTTAAAGGGTGCAGTCCAGAGAAGTATTTTGAAGACAGAGTTTGTCTCTTAAGTAGAGAGATAGTTAGTTTGAAAACACAGTCAAATTTGAAGAGCATAGTTCATTGAGATAGCAATGGCAAGAGCCAACACAAGCACGAAAATAGGAAATACTCAATTCCCACAGTTTAATAGGAAGAACTATGACTATTGAGAAATCACAATGAGAGCCCTATTTTCCTCTCAATATTTATAGGAGCTAGTTGAAGATGGTTTAGAAGAACCAATAGATGAAAATTATTTTAATGCCTTAACACATGCATAAACGGATTTGTTGAAGATTAATAGGAAGAAGGACTCAAAATCCCTCCTCTATCTCTATCAGGTAGTGCATGAAAGTGTATTTCCAAGGATTGCAATAGAAAAGAGGTCCAAGGATGCATGGGATACCCTCCAGACAACATGCCAAGGTATAGAGAAGGTAAAGATAGCAAAGCTTCAATTAATGAGAAGATATTTTGTAATCATTTGCATGAAAGAGTCTGACACAATAGACTCATTCTTCGCATTGTTGATTGGGTTGGTCACCCAAAGGAGATCTCATGGAGAGACAGTAAAAGAAAGAAGAATAGTGGAGAAAGTGTTGAGGAGCTTACCCTCAAGATTTGATGTGATAGTCACAACCATTGAAGAGACAAAGGATCTGTCAAATTTTACTGTTGATGAGCTTCATGCATCATTGATGACACATGAACAAAGATTGGGTAGAACAACAAACTCATCTTTGGTGTTAGGTCCCTATATTACTAGTATAGTCCCTTATTGTTGTTAGTGTAACCCTCTTATTGTTATTGTTGTACCACTGTAAACCCCATGTTTTTATTATTGTGCCCTTAAATTATTATTGTTAGGTCGGCTAGGATTACATTTTGGCCCCACTAGGATTACATTGTGGCCCCATGGACTCCTATATATAGAAATGATGTTTCTTCATTTGTATCATCCAAGAATTATTCATTTATGTAATGTATTGGAGGTTTCCCCCTTGAACTGGCTGATTTATAAGGCATTGACCTCTCTTTTCTTCTATTTTTGGAGCTGGTTTCACAACCTTTGGTATTAGAGCTTTGGATTCTAAGGTTTTACTGCTCCAAATAGGTCATCGTGGAATTTTCTCTATAAATTTGTTTCTACGAAGGTTCAGAAGCTGAAATTGTTAGAGCGAGAAGTCCAAAACCGGAGGAAAATTGTTGCAAAATTTCATAGCTTGGTTCACAATATTTTTAGACATATGATCTGTGGAATTTAGGGCTTTTTCAGGCTCCCAAATTTCATCTCAAAGAGGTGATCATGGAAAAATCTTCATAACTCTCTCTCTGAGCATCGGATTGAAATTCTCTAAAAATTGCCACAAGTACATGGACTATAGTTTCTTTTATATCAATTTCCGAGCCAAAGAAGGAAACAATTAGAGGTGTCAAGTCGTACAAGTTCACTCTACCCAACTAGTCCATAACTAGGTCATTGTGGGAGATTGGACATAACTTTATCTTGAAGAATCGAAATGAGGTCAGACTTGTGGAATTCGAAAGAGGATTCATAGGGATACCTCAGGGCCAAATTTCAAATATTGAATATCCAAAATCACTGAGATAATTCAGTTTCAATACCAAGCTCCTCAAAATCAAGAAAAAAGTGTGTAATTGTTTTCGAATTGCATAAATCTTGTGTAAAAAATCAGTTTGAAGTGATTCCAAGGGCTTATTGAGCATATATTTCAGTATTGGGTTCTGAAATGCCTCCTAAAAATAATTAAACACCCATTAAGCCCAGAGAATACTCTACTATGATTCATGAAGATGAAGAATTGCAACATGATCTATCAAAATTACAAGAGCAAGTGCACCAAATTTCGCTCTCGTAAAAAACAGCAAAAAATGAAATGGAAGTTTTGAAGAAAGGCGTGGAAGCGAAGATGGATGGTTTGAAGAAAGGAGTGGAAGCTAAGATGGATGGCATGGAAGCTAAGATGGGGACAGGGAAGAAAAAGTGAAATACAACATGGAAAACATGAAGAATGATTTAAAAGAAGACATCGAAGGTTTTACAAAGTTGATACAAGAAATGATTCCTAATGGTGAAAATATAGTAGAGGAAAATCATGATGAGAACAAAATAAATGTTAATTGTGATTTCATAAACTCTAATGTTGGATTGAAGAACCACCATATTCCAAAGATGGATATGAGAAAGTTTGATGGCAAGGATCCTGTAACATGAATACTATAGATGGGGCAACATTTTGATCTCAATAATGTGCAAAACACACAAAAGGTATGCATTGCAACTTTACATTTAGAAAAAAATAAATTTGTATGGTATCGATGGCTTTGCTCCCATAAAAAAATTGTCGCTTGGTCAATTTTTGTGGAGGAAATGATAGCACATTATGAGGATACAAAGAGCAACACCTTCTTTAGTTAATTGATAAATCTCCAACAAAAGGGTTTAGTGGCAGAGCACATTGAAAACTTCCAAAAATTGAATATAAGGGTAATTGATATTCCAGAGGAACAAAGGATTGATGTCTTCATAGGCACTTTAAAGGATAACATCAAACATGAAGTTCAAACTGATATTCAAAGTTCCTTTGTTCCTCTGGAAGTTCAAAGTGCCTATCTATAAAGATGGAAGTGTTGCTACTCCTAGACTTCCATAACCTACAAGGTTAACACCACAACAATTGGAAGAAAAAAGAGAAAAAGGGCTTTGCTACAGTTGTGATAGAAAATGCACTAAAGGTCATAAGTACGTTGAGAAGAAATTATTTTACATAGATTGTGAAGAGCATGAAGAAAATGAAGAAGAAACTTCAAAAGTAGAGGATATACACGAGGAAGAAACCCTAGAAGAAGAAGAAATGAGTCTAACCATATCATTTAATGCATTGGCAGTAATTACACTCCTCAAACTCTCAATATAGAAGGACATATCAAGAACACAAATTTAATAGTGTTGATTGAGTCGGGTAATACCCATAATTTTATTTATTGTAAGGTAGCCAGGGAATTGAATTGTTTCCTATACCCAGCACCAGAATGTCAAGTGATGGTTGCAAATGGAGAAACTATAAATTGCTTTGAAAATTGCCTTAATATCAAGATAGCCAAGGGGGAATATGTATTGAATAGTCTGATGCCTTCCATCCCAATGGAGGTGTTGATGTTGTATTATGAGTACAACGGTTACAATCTTTGGGGACGATAGCTTTTAATTTTCTTGAAATTTTCTTGAAATTTCTTTCGGAAGGAAATGAAATCGAATTACAGGGTATCGCAGGGAAGCCATGGAAGATAATAAGCTCTAATGTCATGCCAAAGCTTCTAAAGAAAGAACAACGGGGCGTAACTGCACAACTATTCTCATTAGATGTTCCAACATCAAAATCATCTATTTCTCCAGATCTCCAAAAAATCTTGAACAATCATTCCAAGGTGTTTGATATTCCCAAAGGAATCCCACCTATTCATGATCATGGTCATGCTATTCATTTGATTCCAGAAAGTGTTCCTCGAAATATCGGGCCTTACAGATATCCTTATTTCCAAAACAGCAAAATTGAACGTATGATTGTAGAAATGTTAGAGGATAGTATAATTCAACCTAGTCAAAGTTCTTTCTCTACTCCGGTAGTATTGGTGCACAAGAAATATGGATCATGGCGCATGTGTCTAGATTATAGGGAGCTCAATAAGCTCAATATTAAAGATAAATTTCCCATTCCTGTGATTAAAGAATTATTGGATGAATTACATGGAGAAAATTATTTTACCAAGTTGGATCTTTGTTTAGGATATCATCAAAATTAGAATGAAGATTGAAGATATTCTAAAAACAACATTTCGAACTCATGAGGGTCATTATGAATTTCTTGTCATGCCTTTTGGCCCTACCAATTCACCTTCTACATTTCAAGGGTTGATGAATTCCATTTTCAAACCCTTCCTTAGAAAATTTGTGCTAGTATTTTTTGATGATATACTAATCTACAATAGGTCTTGGAAGGATCATATTCAACATGTTGACAGGGTGCTCAAACTATTGGAGGAGAAGCAATTATATGCAAAAACATCCAAATTTTTCTTTGGAGTACAAGAGGTGGAATATCTAGGTCATATTGTACCTCACGAGGGTGTCAAGGTAGACCCTAACAAAATTAAAGCCATTAATGAATGTAAAGTCCCCACAACCATAAAGCAGTTACCCGGATTTCTCGGTTTAACAGGGTATTATCGCAGGTTTGTTAATAATTATGGGAGAATAGCAACACCTCTAACAACATTATTGAAGAAAGATGCATTTTCATGGACTCCTGAAGAAACTAAGTCCTTTGAACATCTTAAAGAGGCAATGTGCCTAGCACCAGTCTTAGCTACGCCACACTTCACAAAAACCTTTATTATGGAATGTGATGCCTCAAGAAATAGAATTGGTGTTATTTCAATGCAAGAATGAAGACCTAATGATTTTGAAACTCGTTCAATCAAAGTAAAGTATTTAAAAAAGGCTATTTATGAGAAGGAAATGTTGGAAATATTACATGCACTAAATAAATAGAGACCTTACCTAATGGGAAGATAATTAAAGGTAAAAAATGATCATGATAGTCTTAAACACTTTTTGGAACAAAGACTATATTGAGAAGAGTACCAAAAATGGGTCACAAATATGTTCGGTTATGACTTTGAAATCATCTATGAAAAAGGGAAGCTAAATGTTGTTACAGATGCACTCTCAGGAAATGATGAAGAGGTGAAAGCATTGCTTTGTGCCATTTTAATTATCCAACGAGATTAGATAACTGAAGCAAGGGATGAATGGAAGAAGGATGAAGAAGTGTGGACTCTCATTCAAAAGTTGCAGCAAGATCCTAGTACATCTGATATATTTAGTTGGAAAAATGATTCCTTATGGTACAAATATTGCTTACATATATATATGCAATAATTCCCAACTAAAACAAAAGTTTCTTTTGGAGTTGCACACTTCTCCTTTAGGAGGACACTCAGGATTTTTAAAAACTTACCACAAGGTGAAGAAAGAATTTTTTTGGGATGGCCTTAAATCTAATATTCAAAAGTTTGTCGTGGAATGTTTGGTTTTCTAGAAAAATAAATTTTAGACAATTAAGAACCCAAATATTCTACAACCTTTATCCATTCCAAGTCAATGTTAGGAGGATATTTCAATGGATTTTATCACAGGTTTACCTAAGTCCGAAGGAAGGAGTGTCATCATGGTGGTATTTGATATACTTATCAAGCATGCACAATTTTGTGAATTATCTCATCCATTTAAACTGAGTATAGCTGCTATTGCATTTATGGAAACAATTCAAAAGCAACATTGAAAACCGAAGATTATTGTAAGTGATAGAGATCCCATTTTTATAGGAAATTTTTGGACTGAATTATTTTCTTATTTGGGTACTCAACTAGATCGTAGATCATCTTATCATCCTCAATCCAATGGTCAAACAGAGATAGTGAATATATGTTTGGAAGGATATATTCATTGTTTTGTATCTAATAAGAAAGCACAATGGGTCAAGTGGTTACCTCTCGCTAAATGGTGGTATAACACTTCCTTCCATACTGAAGCAAAAATTACCCCATTTATGTAACTTTATGGATATCATTAACCATCCATCACATCTTATTTAAGGAAAAATTCTAGGGTTCAAGCAATGAAGTATCACATCGAGCATCACCAAGAAGTTCTCCAACTCTTAAAGGATTACCTAAATTTGGTACAAAATCAAATGAGACAACAAGCAGATCAGCATTGCAGTGAGATAAGTTTTAATGAGGGAGACTGAGTATTTTTACGGCTACAACCATACAGAAAAATGTCCCTCAAACAAGCTAAGAAGGATAATAAATTATCGCCAAAGTAATATGGTCCTTACAAGGTTTTGCAAAATATTGGTTCTATGGCATACAAATTGGAGCTTCCTCCTTCTTCGTTGGTGCATCTAGTTTTCCATGTTTCATGCTTAAAAAAGGTTATAGGGGACAAACTTCTAGTTCAAACAATATTTCCAGAACTTGATGAGGAAGGAAAAACCATATTGGAACCTGAAGCATTCATAGAAACAAGAACTCAACAACTATGACATTGATCAATTTCAGAGTATCTCATCAAATGGAATAGCTTACACACTGAAGATTCTACATGGGAGGATGAGAATTTTATATAAAATCACCTGGAGCTACTCAAGCATTGAGGAAATTTTTTTTTGAAGGAGAGGAGCAAATTAGGTCCCTATATTACTAGTATATTCCCTTATTGTTGTTAGTGTAACCCCGTTATTATTATTTTTGTACCCGTGTAACCCCCATATTGTTATTATTGTGCCCTTAAATTATTATTTTTAGGTCGGCTAGGATTACATTGTGGCCCCATGAGGATTATAATGTGGCCCCATGGACTCCTATATATAGAAAGGAGGTTTTTTCATTTGTATCATCCAAGAATTGTTCATTTATCTAATGTATTGGAGGTTTCCCCCTCGAAGTGGGTGATTTCTAAGGCATTGATCTCTCTTTTCTTCTATTTTTGGAGATGGTTTCACAACATTTGGAGCATGCCTTCAAGAAAAAAATGTATTTTGGAAGAGGAACATGTCAAGGCAAAGGAAACTATAGAGGAAAAGGAAGAGGTAGAAGCTAATACAAAAGAGGAAGAAACAAACCTGTAAATACTAATGGAAGGGGCAGCAACCAAAATCAGAACCAAGGCCAAGGCAACAACCAACAAGGCGGACAACATCAAGCACATGGAGAAAGGTATGATAAATCCCAAGTCTAATGTCATCACTATAAGAAGTATGGTCATTATTCCAATGAATGTAGGAAGAAACAGAGTGACATGGGTAATACACCCAGTGCTAATTTTACTAAAGAAAAATATCAGTCAAGAGAGGTTGTTTTTAGCATGTAATATGGCTGAAGAAAAAAATGAAGATATATGGTTTCTGGATTGAGGATTTAGAAACCATATGACTAGAAACATTTCTATGTTTTCCATGATTGATGAAAATTTAAAGTATCAAGTAAAATTGGGGACAGACAGTAAGGTCTCTGTCATGGGAAAAGGCAGAGTAAGTGTTTTTACTAAGAAGAGAGAAAGAAAAACCATATTAGATGTTTATTATGTCTCTGGTATGAAGTGTAACCTTCTGAGCATTCAACGGCTCATTCAAAAGTGCTACAATGTATTTTTTGAAGATGATGTATGCACCATCATGGATAAACCACCAAGTAAGCAATGCATTACATGAGTGAATATGACAAGGAACAAAATGCTCCCTCTTAAGATGAGAGCAGATTTGAAGAAAGGAGCTGCAATGGTAGTAGTGACACAAGAGACATTCCAAAGAGAAGAAAAGGATGAAAATTGGTTATGGAACTTGAGATTTGGACATCTCAACTTTGGAGGTCTAGATTTGTTGCATAGGAAAGGAATGGTAAATGGAGTACCATTGATTGAAAAGCTATACAACCTTTTTGAAGGCTACATCTTGGGCAAATAACACAGAGAAAGCTTTCCATTAGGAAATAGCATAAAGGAGAATACACCCTTAGAAATTGTCCATTCTGATTTGTGTGGACAAATGCAAACACCATCATTAACATGCAACCACTATATGTTGACCTTTATTGATGATTACATAAGAAAAACATGGGTTTATTTCTTGAAATTTAAGAGTGAAGTGTTTGAGAAATTACTCTACTTTAAGGCTCTCGTAGAGAATCAAAGTGGGCAGCATATTAAGGTCTTAAGAACAGAGAGAGGAGGAGAATATATATGAAAAGAACTTTTGTGTTTTTGCAGAGAAAATTGGATTCACAAGCAATTACAACAAGGTATACACCACAGAAAAATCGAGTTGTTGAAAGGAAAAATAGAACAATCATGGATATGGTAGGAAGTATGTTGAAGGCAAAACATTGGACAAATGAATATTGGGCTGAAGTTGTACATTGCGCAGCATATGTGTTGAATAGATTCCCAACATCAACAAAATTTAAGAAGAAGCATGGAATGGTATAAAATAGTTTGTCACGCACATGAGCGTTTTTGGTTGTGTGGCTTAAGCACACATTCCAGATCAGCTAAGGAAGAAGTTGGAAAGTAAGGGGGAGAAGTGCATATTTATTGGATACAGAGAAGAATCAAAGGCATACATATTGTATAACCCATCTAGCAAGAAGTTTTTTATAGCAGAGATGTACAATTTATTGAGGAAGAAGCTTGGGATGGAAGCATCGAGAAAACAGTGAATGTTAAAAGCTATTTGTTTCATGAAGAAGATGAGAAAGAAATGGAGGAAAGAAACCACTCATTAGTAGCACCACCACCACCAACACAAGGACAGCAAGGGACACCACAAGCTAGTATGAGAACACCCTTGAGAAGTGAATACAATGCTTCTCCAAGCACATCACAAGGAACAGATTTGAGTGCTTCTACAAGCACAAGTTCACCAAGTGAAAAAAGAACTAGATTCAAAATTCTGAGTGAGATATATGAACAAGAGGAAGAAAATGAAGGTATGAAATCTTTATTTGCATTGTATTGTCATGTAGAAGATCCTATTCATTTTGAAGAAGCATTAAAAGATAAGAAATTGATAGATGTTATGGATGAAGAGATAAATTTCATTGAGAAAAATAAGACATCAAAATTGGTTGATCTCGTAAAAGGCAAAGAAGTCATTAGAATAAAATAGGTTTATAAAAGAAAAAGGAATTTTGAAGGTAATATTGAAAGGCACGAGGCCAAAAATTTTTTCAAAGGCTACAAGCAGCAACAAGGAAGAGATTATGAGGAAACTTTTGCACCGGTTGCAAGAATGGAAATAGTAACAACAGTGATGTCCATAGCAACACAACACAAATGGAATGTTTACCAAATGGATGTGAAATCAACATTCCTAAATGGAGTATTCATGGAAGATGTTTATGTTGAACAACCTCTGGGCTATGGGAAAGAAGGTCAAGAGCACAAAGTATGCAGATTGAAGAAAGATCTGTATGGGCTAATTTCTAAGGCATTGATCTCTCTTTTCTTCTATTTTTGGAGTTGGTTTTACAAAATTTGGAATATGCCTTCAAGACCCAAATGTCTTTTAGAAGATGAAGAGGTCAAGGGAGAGGAAAATACAAAGGAAAAGGAAGAGGCAGAAACAAAAACAGAGGAGGAAGAAACAACCCTGCAAATACTAATGGAAGGGGCAGCAATCAAAATCAGAACCAAGGCCAAGGCATCAGCCAACAAGGTGGAAAACATCAAGCACATGGAGAAAGGTATGATAAATCCCAAGTCCAATGTCATTACTATAATAAGGATGGTCATTATTGCAATGAATGTAGGAAGAAATAGAGTGACATGGGTAACAGACCCAGTGCTAATTTTACAAAATAAAATATCAGTCAAGAGAAGTTGTTTTTAGCATGTAATATGGTTGAAGACAAAAATGAAGATATATGGTTTCTAGATTGAGGATGAAGCAACCATATGATTGGAAAAATTTCTATGTTTTCCATGATTGATGAAAATGTAAAGTCTCAAGTAACAATGGGGATAGACGGTAAGGTCTTTATCATGGAAAAAGGCAGAGAAAGTGTTTTGACAAATAAAGGAGAAATAAAAACCATATCAAATGTTTATTATGTGCCTAGTATGAAGTGTAACCTTTTGAGCATTGGACATCTCATTCAAAAGGGATACAATGTATTTTTTGAAGATGATGTATGCACCATCATGGATAAACGACCAAGAAAACAATGCATTACACAAGTGAAGATGACAAGGCATAGAATGTTCCTGCTCAAGATGAGAGAAGATTTGAAGAGAGGAGCTGCAATGGCAGTAGTGACACAAGAGACATTCCAAAGCAAAGGATGAAAATTGGTTATGGAACTTGAGATTTGGACATCTCAACTTTGGAGGTATAAATTTGTTTCATAGGAAAGGAATGGTAAAGGGATTACCATTGATTGAAAATCCAAACAACATTTGTGAAGGATGCATCTTGGGAAAATAACACAGAGAAAGCTTTCCATTAGTAAAGAGCATAAGGGAAACGACACCCTTAGAAATTTTCCATTCTGATTTGTGTGGACCAATGCAAACACCATCATTAGTAGGCAACCACTATATGCTGACCTTTATTGATGATTACACTAGAAAAACATGGGTTTATTTCTTAAAATTTAAGGGTGAAGTGTTTGAGAAATTATGTCACTTTAAGGCTCTCGTAGAGAATCAAAGTGGGAAGCATATTAATATCTTAAGAACAGATAGAGGAGGAGAATATATCTCAAAACAGTTTCTGCATTTTTATGGAGGAATGGGATTCACAAGAAATTTACAGCAAGATATACACCGCAGCAAAATGGAGTTGCAGAAAGGAAAAATAGAACCATCATGGAGATGGTAAGAAGTATGTTGAAGGAAAAACATTTGCCAAATGAATATTTCGCTGAAGCTATACATTGTGTAGCATATGTGTTGAATAGATTCCCATAAAAGAGTGTTATGAACAAAGTTCTGGAAGAAGCATGGAGTGGCATAATACAGTTTGTCACCCACATGAGAGTTTTTGGTTGTGTGGCTTATGCACACATTCGATATCAGCTAAGGAAGAAGTTGGACAGTAAGGGGGAGAAGTGTATATTTATTGAATACAATGAATAATAAAAGGCATACATATTGTATAACCCATCCACCAAGAATTTTTTTATAAGCAGAGATGTACAATTTATTGAGGAAGAAGCTTGGGATGGAAGCATTGAGAAAACAGTGAATGTTAAAATCTATTTGTCTCATGACGAAGATGAGGAAGAAATGGTGGAAAGAAACCGCTCATTAGTAGCACCACCTCCACCAACATAAGGACAGCAAGGGACACCACAAGCTGGTATGAGAACACCCTTGAAAAGTGAATACAATTCTTCTCCAAGCACATCACAAGGAGCAGATTTGAGTGCTTCTGCAATCACAAGTTCACCAAGTGAAAGAGGAACTGGATTCAGAAGTCTGAGTGACATATATGAACAAGAGGTAGCAAATGAAGGTATGAACTCTTTATTTGCATTGTGTTGTCATGTAGAAGATACTATTTATTTTGAAGATAAAATATAAGAAATTGATAGATGCTATGGATGAAGAGATAAATTCCATTGAGAAAAATAAGACATGGGGATTGGTTGCTCTCCCAAAAGGCAAAGAAGTCATTGGAGTAAAATGGGTTAATAAAAATAAAAGCAATGTTGAAGGTAATATTGCAAGGCACAAGGCCAGACTTTTTTTCAAATGCTACAATCAGCAACAAGGAAGAGATTATGAGGAAAATTTTGCACCAGTTGCAAGAATAGAAATAGTAAGAGCAATGATGTCCATAGCAACACAACACAAATTTAATGTTTACCAAATGGATGTCAAATCAACATTCCTAAATGGAGTATTGATGGAAAAGGTTTATGTTGAACAAACTCTCAGCTATGAGAAAGAAGGCCAAGATCACAAAGTATGCAGATTGAAGAAAGATCTATATGGGATGATTTCTAAGGCATTGATCTCTCTTTTCTTCTATTTTTGGAGTTGGTTTCACAAAATTTGGAGCATGCCTTCAAGAACCAAATATATTTTGGAAGAGGAAGAGGTCAAGGCAGATGAAACTACAGAGGAAAAGGAAGAGGTAGAAGCCAAAATAGAGGAGGAAGAAACAACCATGAAAATACTAATGGAAGGGGCAGCAATCAAAATCAGAACCAAGGACAAGGCAACAGCCAACAAGGTGGACAACATCAATCACATGGAGAAAGGTATGATAAATCCCAAGTCCAATTTCATTACTATAAGAAGTATGGCCATTATTCCAATGAATGTAGGAAGAAACAGAGTGACATGGATAATATACCCAATGCTAATTTTACTAAAGAAAATATCAGTAAAGAGAAATTTTTTTTAGCATGGAATATGGCTAAAGAAAAAAATGAAGATATAAGGTTTCTATATTGAGGATGTAGCAACCATATGACTAGAAAAATTTCTATGTTTTCCATGACTGATGAAAATGTAAAGTCTCAAGTAACATTGGGGACAAACAGTAAAGTATTTTTCATGGGGAAAGGAAGAGTAAGTGTTTTCACAAAGAAGGGAGAGATACAAACTATATCAGATGTTTATTATGTGCCTTGTATGAAGTGTAACCTTTTGAGCATTGGACAGCTCATTCAAAAGGGCTACAATGTATTTTTTGAAGATGATGTATGCACCATCATGGATAAACCACCAAGCAAGCAATGCATTACACAAGTGAAGATGACAAGGAACAGAATGTTCCCTCTCAAGATGAGAGCAGATTTAAAGAAAGGAGCTGCAATAGCAGCAGTGACACAAGAGACTTTCCAAACATAAGCAAAGGATCAAAATTGGTTATGGAATTTGATATTTAGACATCTCAACTTTGGAGGCTTGAATTTGTTGCATAGGAAAGGAATGGTAAAGGGATTAGCATTGATTGAAAAGTCATGCAGCATTTGTGAAGGTTGCATCTTGGGAAAATAACACAGATAATTGATAGATGCTATGTATGAAGAGATAAATGCCATTGAGAAAAACAAGACATGGGAATTGGTTGATCTCCCAAAAGGAAAAGAACTCATTGGAGTAAAATGGGTTTATAAAAACAAAAGCAATGTTGAAGGTAATATTGAAAAGCACAAGGCCATAATTTCTTTCAAAGCCTACAAGCAGCAACAAGGAAGATATTATGAGTAAACTTTTGCACCAGTTGCAAGAATGGAAATAGTAATAGCAGTGATGTCCATAGCAGCACAATGCAAATGGAATGTTTACCAAATGGATGTGAAATCAGCATTCCTAAATGGAGTATTGATGGAAGAGGTTTATGTTGAACAACCTCTGGGCTATGAGAAAGAAGGCCAAGAGAACAAAATATGTAGATTGAAGAAAGATCTGTATGGGCTGAAAGAAGCACCAAGAGCATGGCACAGTAGGATAGATGCCTATCTACTAGAAAATGGGTTTGAGAAATGTGAAGAAGAACCCACATTATACATCAAAGAGAAATATGGTAAGATGTTGATTATTATTTTATATGTTGATGATGTTATCTTTATAGGTAATGATCCTTACCTGATTGAAAATTTTAAGACAATCATGAAAGATGAATTTGAGATGACTTATATGAGATTGCTGAGATACTTCTTAGGAATAGAAGTAGAGAAAAATGAAAATAATATTTTTATTTCTCAAGCTAAATATGTAAAATAAGTTTTGGAAATATTTAACATGTAGGATTGCAAGGCAGCAATTACTCATACAGTGATGGGATTGAAGTTAAGAAAAGAAGACAACAACAAGGATTTTGATCCAAGTTTATACAAGAGCATAGTTGGCAGCCTAATGTATTTGACTGCAACTACGTCAGACATTATGCATGTTGTAAGTTTCATTTCCAGATTTATGGAAAGGCCAAAGGAAACACATTGGCAAGCAACAAAAATAATTCTAAGGTATGGAAAGAAACAAGGAGGCATGGAATTTTATACACCATTTCAAAAAAAATTCAATTGATTCGATATACTAACAATTATTGGGTTGGAAGTATAGATGATAGGAAAAGCACCTATGGATATGTTTTTCATATTGGATCAAGAGCCATTTCATGGGCTTCTAAGAAACAACAAATTGTGGCTTTATCAACAACAGAGGAAGAGTATGTGGCAGCTACATCAACATCATGTCAAGCAGTATGGATGAGGAGAATGTTGAGAAGTTCGTGTCATGAACAGGTAAAAGGCACAACAATTTATTGTGATAATAGCTCAGCTATAGCTTTATCAAAGAATTCAGTGTTTCATAAGAGAAAAAAACACATTGTTGCCAAGTATTACTACATCATAGAGCTAGCTAATAATGGGGAAATTGTTTTGAAACATTTCAGAATTGAAGAGCAGTTTGCTGATATACTGAAAAAACCATTGCGATAGAAAAAGTTTTAATTATTTGAGAAAATGTTCGAGTATGCAAGAGAATGCAGCATTTGAATTTAAGGGGGAGTGTTGAATTTTAAATCCAACAGCAATCAGAGCCTGAGGACACTGCAGCAGCACTTATTCATTCGATTGTACACACTCCACCATGTACTAAAACCAACCTTTAAGACTCTGCAAGTTTGAATTTTTATTTATACTCGTAGGCCTTTCTCTGCAATGAAAAATGGTTCTTCACATCATGCCATCACTCCATTTAACACCTGCGATACTGCATTTAAACTCTGCAACCACTGCTTATAACTCTTACTATCTTGTATTTGATTTGAATGAGAACACGTAACGTTTGTGGAGCTCATACTCCATGTTGTACACTTGACCAACCAATCACGTCTTGATCGCAAGCCTTCAAGGCTCATCACCAGCCCTCAAATTTTCGATGGGCCTTGACCCTGCCCCACCAACGTAGCAACTACATCGACCATTCACAAGCCGATCGCGTAGAATGGAGCTGACATCACACCAGCCCCAAATGAATGCAATAAGCATTCACCAAATCCACCTAAGTTTTGTTTAAAGTATGCATGGGCTCCACCTCTAGCCAATAGGAGGGTGATCACATATTTTGAATGCCCAGTCAGCATAGGCCTTGATGGATACGATAAATTCATAAGACGGGTTTTATTTTTGTTTTCAAATCCTTGAAGAGGAGTTGTTTAAAGTTTTTAAACTTTACGTTATATGTTTCATGTTTTGACTGTAATATTCCCAATTAGCCCAAGCTAATGGGAATATTCAATTTTGTTTCATTTTCTTGTTGCATGAATAAAGTTGTAAACAAGGATCAATAAAACTCCTAAAATAGCAAAATAAATCAATGCCCCATGTGAACAAGGCTAAATCTGGGTTTCTTTAATAAAACACCCTTATGCATAAATGGGATTGAGACGTTTGACTGGGTCAACAGGACCAAATCAACAGCGTTTTCAAGATACAATGAATCTCCTAGATGCACAATGTAGTTTTAGTTTGAGGCTACACATGTGAAAGAAACTAAATCATTGAGATGGCTTAGGGTTTGGCAAGGATTATATATTATAAAAGGAAGATGAGGACAACATGAGAATGTTGTTGAATATATAAAATTTCTGAATATATTGTATGTTTAGACATATATTGTTCTGTTGGTTGTTTAGCAGAGAATAGTGTTGTTTAGCACTGGGTGTTCCTGATCGGTAATCCCACCTCTTCCATTGAGTAGCTCAAGGAGGAGTCTTGTACATGTTTTCCACTGTCAGGCATTTGTCCAAGATTCATCTTCTAACTACAATGCAGATCCTGTTGAGGGTTTGGTTGTCCTTGTAAGTTGCAGCAAGTGGAGGCTAGATCTACTCAGATCTAGGCCATCTAGTGCATATTTTCAGTGGGGAAGTCTTCTATCCCATTGGCAAGAGTGTTCTGGACCTTTGGAGATTCAGATATACATCTTGGCATCAAGACAATCTTCTCTCAATTCTATAGCATAGTTTCTCTTCCAGGACTGTGTTATCTGCAAAGAGGAAAGTTGCAGGGTGTCTTGGCAACTATTGAGGAGTGATCTCTAGTGTTGGGGATCTGCCCTTCACTGTGGTGATCCATGGATTTCTGTTCTTATCCATGTCATATTCAGATCTAATTTGAATACTCCTGTATATAATTCAGAAATTTTGAATAGATCTGCAGATCTACTGCAGAGAATCTCAAATCTACTCCATGTGCTTCATGTATTGCTCAAATCCCCAAGGGATATGTAAAGTAGAGACATTATAGTGTATCGATCTGTCATAGAGCTTACTATTCATGCATTATCTTTTCCTAGATCTAATTTTTAATCTACTGCTGCAATATACTCTCTAAAATAATGTTGTCAAGCCTTTTTGCATATCAATACATGTATTGTAGCACCTCTTTTTGAGGTATTTCTTCTATTTTAGTATTCTATTTCCTAGTGTACATTGTATGGGCCTCATTATAGATCTGATATGCTGATATGTACATGAATGTTGAGCCTCCATGTTCGCCTCCTGTTGTTCCTTAGCCAAACTGCGTTATTTCTGAAACAATATTGTTGCATATTGCTGCAGCCCCATTCTTGGGTGTTTTCCAGCCATACTAGATGTGGGAGGTCTATTCACCTCACCTAATTTGATTTGTTTTTTTCTCTCCTCTTGGATATAGATGCCAGATCTCCAGATGTAAGGGATCCATGAGCTGCAAACTCATTTCATTGCACATACTTATGAGGAATGCGTTATACTAGCATGTATTGTTGAGCAGTCCCATTCTGGGATATTACAGTGGTATCGGACCAATCATTGTAACACCACTAGTTTTATGTTTTTCAAGTCAGATAATTGAACTTAAGACCAAAGGGGAGTGGACCCCAATGGATAATTATTGTGTGGATGTAGTTAATTATTGATGAAAAATAAATAAAATGTTTTGTGTGCACTATGACCAAATGATATTTTTGAGATCACTTGCCTAATCCATGAGGTTATGGAAAGAGGTTAATACTTTCCCAAAAATCTTTCAAAAAGCCTTGAAAGTATTTATTTATAATTTAGATTTTAGAGGAAAAATCTAAATTTCCCCAATGATGAGGAAAGTAGTTGGGAAGAGGTAAAAAGCCGGAAAAGAAGAAAGCAACATTAAAGTCCCTAATTAAGGGAAGCTTAGGCAAACAGGAATAAAAGCATCTTGAAATTCTGGACGCGAAATTAGAAACAGGCTTTGGGGAGAGCATAGCTTAAATAAGCTACTCCAGAATAGATTGAGGTTGGTTTGTTCTGGGAGAGGATCTCAGCTCGGAGGTGAGTTCTGCAGAAAAAAGAACTCTAAGGTTGGGAGGATTGGTCATTACCAATTGGTATGCACTCATAATATTAAAAGTTAATTTATAAAGTGTGTACAAATAATTTCAAGAAATGAAAAAGATTTGGCTAATTAGAATATTTAGTGTTAGGATTAATCATGCCTTTGATTGACCAGATTTAATAGATTAAATCCAGTAAATATAGTAGCATGATAGAATAAGTTTAGAAATCAATCTTCCAGAATGTCGAAACCTGTATTCAAGTTTGGATCTGGAGATAGGAAAACTGATATTATGTTTATAATTGTTATAACTTTTATCTTCTGTTTAGAACAAGGAGAAGTTTATAGGATAGATATAACTGAATGATTTTTTTATTATCAGTAGAGATTTATGGTGAAAATTCAGTGAAATTGTAACTAAGTAACAAATCAACTGCTATTACTGATAATAAATAATTGATAACAGTTGATAACAGAAAAAAATAAAAATATCATGTGGAAATAAACATTCTACTCTTTGAATATTAGTAAATTACAATGTAATCTGGAGATTTCTCAAAAGTTACCGAAAGGAAAAGTCAATATTATTGGATGGTACAATAATCCTAGCAATAATATTGTATTTACATATACAAGTAAGAATACAAAGTGAAGCAGGAAACTAAAATAATATTAGTTAACAGAAAATCCTATTCACCAGAATGGAACTAGGAAACAGTTTGATTATACTCTAATCCGTTATATATAATAATTATTATTATGGAAATAAATGAAAAAACTGAGTGTCTAAATACAAGAATTTCTTTCAGAATTTTATAACACTAAAATGTTGATAATCTGAAATAAAAATAGAGATATTAGAGAAAAACTGAGAAATATCCTAAATTTGAATTTAAACCAGAATATTTATAATCCAAGTGACTTTGTTTATAAATATTATGCTCTTTCCTAATTTATTTTGGAAATAGCATAAATCAGAATCCACAAATCTAGCACTAAGAATCTCAAATGTTATATAAACACTGTATACATGTAAACATACCAGAAATTTCTAAATGTAACGGTCTGGAAAATAGAAAGAGGAAATTTTATTAATGTTCAGAAATATAATAGATTTAATGAGCTAATTGAATTTATATTAATCATTCTTGTAAGAGTAAATTCTTAACAAATAAAGGAGACAGTAACTGGTATAAAATGAGAAAGTCCGACATATACAAATTTACAGTTAAATGTTAAAACCTTGCTTAGGACTATTTCTTCTGAATGTACTAAATTGAAAATCTAATATTGAACAGAAATGTTTATACACAGAGTATTAAAAAATCATATTATGTATATGAATTTCAATCATTACGGGAACCAGTGTATGGTTCTAGTCTCCAAAATGGAGAAGCATGTAGAGAAACAGGGAAAATTGGGAATTAAAATCTGTATAGTACAAAACCAAAAGACAAGGGTTAATGTAGTAACCTACATATGGAAAATCAAAGAGAATTATCAAAACTCTGAGCGATTGATCGTACCTGTGTTTATACAAACAGACCGAAATTAGTAATAAGGAAAAACTAAAAAGGAGCATTAATAAAACTCAGATAAAATTGTGGAAATGGGAAAATTTGATACCTCACAAAGGCCGAAGAGATGGATGCCTAAATTTATTCACTGTGAACAAAAACACAGCGAATATATTAATACAAATCGTGAAATAATAAAAGACAGTATAGGTTAAGAGTAAATGAGTTAAATAAAATGGGAAGAACTAAAATGATGTCAAGAGTAAAATGTTAATTTACCTTCTAGGTATTGTTGACATGATGACCAAAATTTTGCATTTGAGTCAAACAAAACTGGGTATCATACCTCAAGAAGTCGGGGGAGAAGAATTGAGTTGTTGAAATCTTCATTTCTTTCCCTCGGCAACAACAGGGAATGATATAAAAACACGGATTTCATTCAATTAAATCGTATGGAAGAAGCATAAATGATTTTAAATAAAACGTATTAGCTGAGCAAAAGCAATAAAGGATAGAAATCTAAGAGTATTAACAGAGAATACAAGACAATTTTTCTTGTATATAAATATACTGATATTCAACAATGATAATGTCGACCTAAATCTTTGCAAAGAAACTACAACTACTCAAAGTAGGGCGTACCAGTAATATGAAGCCGATGCGGTTATGCAAAGACGTAGACGATGGAATTATACACCACCATATTAGTCCTCGACACTAGAAATGATAGTCGCCATAGGAAAATGGGGTGAAGAATATTTACCAGAATGAAAACCCAGCTTTAAAATAAACCATCAAACCCTAACCCTCTTAAAATATTAACTGTTCGATTGAAAGAGGAATAGCCAGATGGTATTTATATTTGAGAACCGTGAAAGGGAAGTAAAGCCAGAAGAAATCCCGAGAGGGAGATCTAATATGGAACCAAAATTAAATGAATTAAGTACATATTAGATTTGTCTCGGGATGGGATGTATGGTTCATAATTATATCATTTGAAACAACATAAATCAAATATGTACCTAACGTACCAGTATTCCAGCTAAGAGGTAAATAAACATATATAATTGTCGAGTCAATAGTACGAGAAATCAAATATCCAAATACAAACTCAAATCACGGGTGTAAGTATTCAATAAATACATGGTACAGTAAGCAGAGTAAAATAAATAACAAGTTCATCGAGCCCATAACCCTTACCAACTAGGTTGAATAACCAATAGATATGCAAAAATCAAATTCTTATGTTATAAAACTATGACGTATAAAACCAATTGATGATTGGACAAAACGATGAGCTGAATTGAAACATTATTAAAGTATCTTTATATAAACTCATTGATAACTCAGTACATGCCTATCGTTATGACCAATTTGACTTAAATCGACATTTATATAGTTGATAAGTGAACATATGCATAAATACGAAATGCTTCGAAAACCAAATGATGAGCCATCTAACATTAACCATTTCATATAAATTTTGAGCTTAGGGTTGACATATAAAAATCTCATAACCATACGTGAATAGGATAAAGATGATAAGCATTCGTGCTAGGTGAATAGAGAAGCACGTTGAAATTTTAAAGTTCCTTTAATTAATATGATGGTTGATTGGAAGGGACTTATGGTATTAGAACCATAGGGGTTAATACTCCTAATAGATGGCATATAATTATTAAATTGAGAACTTTAACATAGAGATGAAATAACGAATAAAATTATATATATATTAATGAATACTTTTCTAAGAAGATATTAATTAGAAAGTATGAAAAAAAAAATTGTGAATTAGAGTCGTTACAAATGGTATCAGAGCCCATGTTAGAAAAAACTGGGCTATTGTTGTGCTCACTACATAAAATATTTTTTTTGAAAAAATTATATTGTTACTGATGTTGTTTTGGTTTTAGTGTACAAAGGTACTAAACTGAAAATTCAATGGCTGAAGAAGATGAACTCTATGTCGATCTGGGTGGTAGAGATAATACATCAAATCCCAATGCTCCTTTAATGGCTATGTTGCATAGGTTTCAATGGGATATGGCGAGCTAAGAAGCCAGAATGACAAGCTATCATTAGCCAGTGAGGAGTAGGAAAAACTGATAAAAGAACTGACTTCGCGAAACAGTCAAGAAGGTGAAGGATCTGGAAGGAGGAGAAAAGGAAAATTCTCAGATGATTATGAGGAAGATGACACTACTAGACATCACTCTAAACAGAAGAAGGAATTAGAGGGTGAATTCCGAAAAATTAAACCTCCCTCCTATGATGGAGAGAAGGAGGAAGATGTTGAGGCGTGGCCATTGAATATGATTAAGTATTTTCAGGTTTACGAATATGAAAGCAATCTGAAGGCCAGATTAGCTATCTACTAGTTGCAAGGTAAGGCTACCTTGTAGTGGGAGGAGACAAAAATGGTTCATGCCATTGATGAAAAAAAAGTGACTTGGGAAGATTTCCAAGTCAAGTTTAGAAACCTTTATTTGAATGAACGCTATTATGATGATAAAGTAAAGGAGTTTCATGAACTCAGATTGGGACAGCTCACCATAGATTATTTTTTCACCAAGTTTACAAATCTGTTAAGGTATGTTCCTTATATTCGTGAAGAGAAAGAAAAGATACAAAGTTTTTTGAACTATTTGCCTACTGTGTACAAGGAGAAAATAGAGTTCGATAATCCAAAAACTATGGATGAAGTGGTGAGGAAAGATAGATTATGATACCAGTAGTTTAAAGGAAAGAGTGAACATGGGAAAAGCTGGATAAACAAGGGTGAATTCAAAGGAAAGAAACAAAAACTAGCTTATTTGAAGAACTTTGGTAGGGATCATCAGTCGAAGAAATTTAACAAACCAAAGGAAAGTCAAACTCTCAATCCCAAGCTGGTTCAAAGAAAATAGATGGGGATAATAAGAAGGAAGGAACAGTTAAAATGCGAGAGCCTTTGAAATGTTGGGGTTGCGGAGAACCTCATCTATTGAGGGACTACCCACACAGAAATATTCAGATGGTTCTGAGAGACAGAGAAGCTACCATAGTGAATGATATAGCAAGGAACATACCAACTATCAGTGCAGCCCTGGAGAACCGACAAGCGGAACATCAGTCTACTATGGTCGACATGGAAGGTAAAATCTCTGATCAATCTGTTACAATCTTAATTGATCTGGGTGCTTCTTTGAGTTATATTAGTCCACAAGTTGTAAAAAAATGTAAACTCAGAACAGAAAAGTTTCAACAGCCTTGGTTGGTACAATTAGCTACTGGAACTAAACGCAAAGTAACTCATAAGCTAGTTAAAATAGCTATTAAATTGAATGAATATCAAACAGAAGTTTATTCAAACATTCTACCATTAGATTCTTATGATTTATTGATAGGAATGGATTTGCTAGAAAAGAAAAATACCATGTTAAATTGTTGGGAAAAAACTCTGCATTGCATAGATGATGAAGGAAAACCATTCATACTAAAAGGGAAACTGAAACCTGTTTCTGTAAGGCAAATCTCCGCCCTTCAGCTAAAACGAATAGCTAGAAAAGGATATCAATTATATGTTGTACATGTTGAAGAATTAGGACAAAAACCTGAAGAAAACTTGCTAGATAATTTACCAGTGGTAAGAGAATTTAAGGAAGTTTTTCCATATGAGATTCCTCATCTTCCTCCCAAAAAAAAGATTGATTTTTCAATCGAATTAGTGCCAGGAGAAACAACATTTTATAGAGCCCCTTATCGGATGAGCCCTCTTGAACTCATGGAGTTAAAAATGCAATTACAAGAATTGCTAGATAAGGGTTACATCAGACCGAGTGTATCCCCTTGGGGAGCACCGGTGTTGTTCGTGAAAAAGAAGGATGGAACCTTCAGAATGTGCATTGACTACCGTTAACTGAATAAGTTGACAATCAAAAACATGTACCCATTGCCCAGAATAGATGACCTTTTTGATCAGGTGAGAGGGGCTTCAGTAATCTCTAAGATTGACTTGAGGACTGGTTATCACCAACTCGGAATTAAGGAGGAATATATTAGTAAAACAACTTTTCAAACCAGGTATGGGCACTACGAATTTGTAGTCCTACCTTTCGGTTTGAAAAATTCCCCTGCCACTTTTATGTGCTTAATGAACAGTGTTTTGAACAAGTACTAGATAAATTCGTACTACTGTTCATAGAAAATATTCTAGTCTACTCAAAGAGTGAGGAAAAACATAAGGAACACCTTAGAATTGTGTTATATATTCTTAAGGAGAATCAATTATATGCCAAGTTTAGAAAATGTGAATTTTATAAGGATAAAATTCAATATCTGGGCCATATCATTTTTGAACAAGGATTGTCTGTTGATCCTGAAAAGATAAAATCCATAAGAGAGTGGCTTGTGCCTATTGATGTATCAACAGTAAGGTCATTTATGGGGATTGTAGGTTATTATCGAAGGTTTGTGGAAATATTTTCTGCAATAGCATATCCCATAACTTTACTACAGAGGAAAGGCACCAAATTTGAGTGGACTGAAAAATCCCAACATAGCTTTGAACAACTGAAATTAAAACTTACCACAACACCTATACTAAAGATTTCATATCCTGTTACAGAGTTTTTCGTGTGTACGGATGCATGTAGAGAGGGGTTGGGAGGAGTTCTACTGCAAGAGAATTCTGTTATTGCATATGAATCTAGAAAACTTAAGAAACATGAACAAAATTATAGTGTATATGATCTAGAATTAGTTGTTGTAATTCATGAGTTGAAGATGTGGCGACACTATCTTCTTGGAAAAAAAATTATATTGATGACGGATCATATCAGTCTCAAGTATTTCTTTTCTGAAAAAGATTTAAATGCTCAACAAGCCAGATGGTTGTCTTTTTTGAGTGAATTTGATATGGACATAAAACATATCAAAGGGAAAGAAAACAAAATTGCTGATTCTCTAAGAATAAATGCTTGCCAAAACACAAGAAGCATTGGGAGTAGTGCTAGTTTTGACTTAGAAGAATTAGTTAAAAAGGTAGCAGATCAAGATCCCAACTATGAGAATCTACAAGTGAAAATGTTGAAAAAAGAAATGGCTAAATACACCCAAAACTAGAAAGGGCTGATCTACTATAGAAACAGATTGTACATCCCCAAGGTGGATTCTTTGAAAAAATAAATTCCAGATGAATATCATAAACAGCCATATTCAGGACATCCTAGATATCATAAAATGATTACAGCCTTAAAAAATAATTTTTTTTGGCCCAGAATGAAAAGGGATTGTCAAACAAATATAGAGAAACATCAAGACAGCAGAAGATCAACAGAAAAGCTATGCCGATAAGAAGAGAATGCACCGAGAGTTCAACGTGGGTGATCGTGTGTATCTACATATTAAACCCAAAAAAAGAACACTTTATGCTAGAAGCTGTGCAAAATTGGCTCCTAGATACTGTGGGCCTTTTGAGGTGTCAGAAAGGGTGGGACTAGTGGCTTGTAAACTGGCCTTACCTCCCCATGTTAAATTTCATGATGTGTTTCCTGTTTCATTATTAAAAATATATTTACATGATGCTTCTCAGATTGTTGATTGGAATGTGATACAGGTGGAACCAGAAGGGGAGTTCCTTCCAGAGCCGCTTCAAATATTGGAAACACTTTACTGCAGAAGAGGCTACATGGGAAAGAGAGCCTGAGATGATGGAAAAATATCCATATTTGTTTTCAAAATAAACTCTAGTAGTTAGCTGTTAACACTGAGGACGGTGTTTTTTTCAGAGGGGGAATATGTAACACCCCTAGTTTTATGTTTTTCAAGTTAGACAATTGAACTTATGTCCAAAGGGGACTAGACCCCAGTGGATAATTATTGTGTGGATGTAGTTACTTATTTATGAAAAATAAATAAAATGTTTTGTGTGCAGTATGACCAAATGAGATTTTTGAGATCACTTGACTAATCCATGAGGTTATGGAAAGAAGTTAAGACTTTCCCCAAAATATTTCAAAAGGCCTTGAAGTATTTATTTCTAATTTATATTTTTGAGGAAAAATCTATATTTCACCAATGAGGAGGAAAGTAGTTGGGAAGAGGTAAAAAGATGGAAAAGCAGAAAGAAGATTTAAAGTCCCTAATTAAGGGAATCCTAGGCAAACAGGAATAAAACATCTTGAAATTCTGGATGCATAATTAGAAACAGGCTTCGGAAGAGCATAGCTTAAATAAGCTACTTAAGAACAGATTGAGGTTGGTCTATTCTGGGAGAGGATCTCAGCTCAGGGGTGAGTTTTGGAGACAAAAGAACTCTAAGGTTGGGAGGACTGGTAATTACCAATTGGTATGCACTCATAATATTAAAAGTTAATTTATAAAGTGTGTACAAATAATTTCAAGAAATGAAAAAGATTTAGCTAATTATAATATTTAGTATTAGGATTAATCATGCCTTTGATTGACCAGATTTAATAGATTAAATCCAGTAAATACAGTAGCATGATAGAATAACTTCAGAAATCCATCTTCTAGAATGTTGAAACCTATATTCAAGTTTGGATCTGGAGATAGGAAAACTGATATTCTGTTTATAAGTGTTATAACTTTTATCTTCTGTCTAGTACAAGGAGAAATTTATAGGATAGATATAACTGAATGAAGTTTTTATTATCAGTAGAGATTTATGGTGAAAATTCAGTGAAATTGTAATTAAGTAACAAATCAAGTGCTATTACTGATAATAAATAATTGATAACAGTTGATAACAGACAGAAATAAAAATATCATGTTGAAATAAACATTCTGCTCTCTGCATAATAGTAAATTACAAGTTAATCTGAAGATTTCTCAGAAGTTACCAAAAGGAAAAGTAAATATTATTGGATGGTACAATAATCCTAACAATACTATTGTATTTACATATACAAGTAAGAATACAAAGTGAAGTAGGAAACTAAAATAATATTAGTTAACAGAAAAATCCTATTCACTAGAATGGAACTAGGAAACAGTTGGATTATACTCAAATCCATTATATATAATAATTATTATTATGGAAATAAATGAAAAATCTGAGTGTATATATACAAGAAATTCTTTCAAAATTTTATAACACTGAAATGTTGATAATCTGAAATAAAAATAGAGATATTAGAGAAAAACTGAGAAATATCCTAAATATGAAGTTAAACCAGAATATTTATAATCCAAGTGACTATGTTTATAAATATTATTCTCTGTCCTAATTTTATTTTGAAAATAGCATAAATCAGAATCCACAAATCTAGCACTGAGAATCTCATATGTTATATAAATAGTGTATACATGTAAACATACCAGAAATTTCTAAATGTAATAGTCTGGAAAATAAAAAGAGGAAATTTAAGTAATGTACAGAAATATAATAGAGTTAATGAGCTAATTGAATTTATATTAATCATTCTTGTAAGAGTAAATTCTTAACAAAGAAAGGAGACCATAAATGGTATAAAATGAGAAAGTCTGACATATACAAATTTACAGTTAAATGTGAAAACTTTGTTCAGGACTCTTTCTTCTGAATGTACTAAATTGACAATCTAATATTGAACAAAAATTTGTATATATAGAGTATTAAAAACTCATATTCTGTATATGAATTCCAATCATTATGGGAACCACTGTATGGTTCTAGTCTCCAAAATGGAGAAGCATGTAGAGAAACAGGGAAAATTTGGAATTAAAACCTGTATAGTACGAAACCAAAAGACAAGGGTTAATGTAGTAAGCTACCTATGAAAAATCAAAGAGAATTATCAAAACTCTGAGCGATTGATCATACCTGTGTTCATACAAACAAACCAAAATTAGTAATAAGGAAAAATTAAAAAGGAGCATTAATAAAACTGAGATAAAATTGTGGAAACGAGAAAATTCGATACCTCACAAAGGCCGAAGAGATTGATGCCTAAATTTCTTCACTATGAACAACAACACAGTCAATATATCAATACAAATCGTGAAATAATAAACGAGAGTATAGGTTAAGAGTAAATGAGTTAAATGAAATGGGAAGAACTAAAACGATGTCAAGAGTAAAATGTTAATTTACCTTCTGGTTATTGTTAACATGATGACCACGATTTTGCATTTGAGTCAAACGAAACTGGGTATCGTACCTCAGGAAGTATGGGGAGAAGAATTGAGTTGTCAAAATCTTAATTTATTTCCCTCGGAAACAAGAGAGAATGATATCAAAACACGGATTTCATTCAATTAAATCTTATGGACGAAACAGAAACAATTTTAAATAAAATGTATTAACTGAGAAAAAGCAATAAAGGATCGAAATATAAGAGTATTAACAGAGAATAAAAGACAATGTTTCTTGTATATAAATACACTAATATTCATCCTACTACATAGAAGAGGAAACGATGATAATGTCGACCAAAATCTCTGCAAAGTAGGGCGTACCAGTAATATGAAGCCAACGCGGTTATCCAAAGAGGTAGATGATGGAAGTCTACACCACCACCTTAGTCCTTGACACTAGAAATGATAGTTTCCATAGGGAAATGGGGCGAAGAAGATTTACCAGAATGAAGACCCAACTTTAAAATAAACCATCAAACCCTAACCCTCGGAATTGAAAGAGGAATAGCCAGATGGTATCAAAATTTGAGAACTGTCAAAGTGAAGTAAAGAGAGAAGAAATCCCGAGAGGGAGATCTAATACAGAACCAAAATTAAATGAATTAAGTACATATTAGATTCGTCTCGGGATGGGCTATATGGTTCAGAATTGTATTATTTGAAACAACACAAATCAAATATGTACCTAACGTACCAGTATTCCAGCTAAGAGGTAAATAAACATATATAATTGTCGAGTCAATAGTACGAGAAATAAAATCTCCAAATACAAACTCAGATCGCAAGTGTAAGTACTCAATAAATACATGGTACAGTAAGCAGGGTAAAATAAATAACAAGTTCATCGAGCCCATAACCCTTACCAACTGGGCTGAATAACCAATAGATATGTGAAAATCAAATTCTTATGTTATAAAACTATGACATATAAAACCAATTGATGATTGGATAAAATGATGAGCTGAAGTGAAATATTATTAAAGTATCTATATATAAACTCATTGATAACTCAGTACATGCTTATCGTTAGGATAAATTTGACTTAAATGAACATATATATAGTTGATAAGTGAACATATGCATAAATACGAAATGCTTCGAAAACCAAATGATGAGCCATCTAACATTAACCATTTCATATAACTTTTGAACTTAGGGTTGACATATAAAAATCTCATAACCATACGTGAATAGGATAAAGCTAATAAGCATTTGTGCTAGGTGAACAGAGAAGCACGTTGAAATTTTAAAGGTCCTTTAATTAACATGATGGTTGATTGGAAGGGAATTATGGTATTAGAACCATAGGGGTTAATACTCGTAATAGATGACATATAATTATTATATTAAGAACTTTAACATAGAGATGAAATAACGAATAAAATTATATATATATTAATGAATACTTTTCTAAGAAGATATTAATTAGAAAGTATAAAAAAAACAAATGTGTGAATCAGAGTTGTTACAATCATCTTGGCACAGCCTGTGATTTTCTTGAAGAGCCAAAGCCAATATGTCTTCAAAAGAATATGAAACTCTTACTGACAGAGAAAAGAGGTATCTGAAAAGGAGACAGAAGAAATTTGATTACACCAATGATGATCAAGACAAGGGCAAAGCTCTTGAATCTAGAAGTGATGAAGAAGGAAAGGAGTTTGCAAAAACTCTTTTGAAAGCTACGCAAGATCTTGCTAGAGAGATAAAGGAGATGAGAATGGAAAGAATCAAATAATCTCCTAAGATATTTCATCTTGGAGAGAGCTCTAGCATATCTTACCACTGGAATGATCAACCAGTGAATCAACCACAAGTTTCCCAGCGCTCCACTATGCTTACCTTTTAGGCTGTGGGAAATGAAGGGACACAAGAAAAAGCATCCCTTGAAGACTAATTTGAAGAATATGAGTCTTAGAATCATAGATTTAAATATCAGTTGAGTTTTCAAGAGTTCTATCATCTAAAGGACAAAAGAAGACCAAGGCATCATCAGAGAGATGGTGGATTCATTCAGAATCATGATCGACATCACTCTATGGGTAGATTCTTTCTACCCAATTTTGATGGTTCATCCAGAAGTTTTTCCAAGGAATGGGTAGAGAAGCTTGACGTCTACTTTTAACTGAAGAAAGTCCCGAAAATGGAAGCTATCCAGATTGCAGCGCTAGACTTTGAAGGTGAAGCACATGACTTGTGGTTACATGGCTTGACTACATTGGGTCATGCCAATGTGACTGCTTATTCTGAGTTCACTACAAGGGTGGTGGGAAAATTTGATAGAAGAGATCTAGAGGCACCTTTCATGCGCCTTGCAAATTTCAAACAATCGGGTAATATAGAGTCTTACATTTTTGAAGTCCTGAGATTATCTATTATGGTTCCCGACTTGTCTGCAGCAAGGAGGCTGTAAATGTTCATCGATGGTCTAGATGAACCTATTCATCATTTGGTAAATTATACGAAGACCTTTACCTTGCATGATGCCATTGAGAGGGCTAGAGACCTTCAAGAAGCCTTTCCAAAAGCCAAGGCAAACTTTCAGAACAATTTCTCTTACCTTTCTAAAGGGAAGGAAGAGAAAGATGCTCCTTCCAAGGAGAGCACATTCAAGAAGCCTATTGATATTGAAGTCTAGAGGGAGCTAAGAAAGAAGAGGCTATGCTTCACTTGCCAAGAATCATGGGCACCGGGACATAGATGTGCTACTAGAAAAGCACACTACATGGAAGTCTTCTCAGATTTTGAGGAGGAAGAAGAAGATGATGAATCAAGAAGGGGTCATAGCGCTGACACTACTGAGGGAGATCCTAAACCATCAAGAGATGGGAATGGAGAATTTTCTCCTATTGGAGGAACTCTTACATCCTTGAGAGGAGTACCTAAGTACTTGACCTTAAGAGTTCAAGGTTCAATCATGAATCAGAGGGTTTATGTTCTTATTAACAATGGGGCAACCCACAACTTCATTGATGCCCATCTTGTGCAAAGGAGGGCAATGCCCACTGATAATTTTGAGGAAATTTTGTTTTGGTCCCAAGAGATAGAATGATGCAATTCATGCATTATTTTCCATCAATTTTAGTCACGGTGGGATCCTACACTTTGTTGGATCACTTCTTTGTAGTTGACATGCCAAACACCAATGTGATTTTGGGTGTTTAATGATTGATTACATTGGGGAAAGTCACCATTGATTGGGAGTATTTGCAGATGGAATGGGTGGAAAAGAAGAGTGGTGCATCTCAAATGATAAAAGGCATGCATCGTGCATACTTACCCCTCGCATAACACTTCCACACAGAAAACAAAGATGGATTTGCGCAGTGGAAGCAAGGACCTTACAGTCCCATCCATCATGTTCATGATATTTTTGCATGGGACACTGCTATCTAGTGGCAAACCACCTGGGAGGCCACCTGATTTAGATTTTTTGGGAGAGATCTCACAACTTGCTGCTCCAAACTTAGATCCATGAGGGATTGGAGCACTCAAATACTAAGATACAGTGTTGGGAGGCTTGGGAAAGCTCAAGGAGGAGGAAAATCTTCTTCCCTTATCATCATTACCCACTCTTGATTCTGGATCTGCACTGTGGGAGGAGAAGAATGGAAGGATCAGCCTTCCAACATACACCTTTGCCATAGGATATGTCAAGGAGTAGATCAGAAAAATGACAAAAATTTTGGTTGATGTCTCATCAACATTGTCATTGTTGGGCAGTGTATATCTTTATCGGAAAACCCAACTGCTTGTGAGATTATTCCAAAGATCTTCACACTTGTATGATGCTTGATGACCAGCTGCATGAAGAAGGCTATCTAGTCCATGAGGGAGTCATCTATCATCATGGTAGAGTGTTCTTGCCTAGAGCCTCCAAGCTCAAGGAGAGGATGCTACAAAGAGCCTACAAAGAGTTCTATTTCAGCCCTACCTATTCTACGAAGATCTACAACACTATCATGAGTTGCTTTGAATGGAAAGGCTTTGGAAGGGAGATACATCAGCATTTTCAAGAATGCCTCAGCTATGTGGAGTTGGGGCAGCCAAGGGACTATATGAAAGAGTCATTTCAACCATCTCTTACTTCTTTGGAAAGAGGAGAAAGATCCATGGACAACTCCATGTGTATGAGAGACATTGTCGGTAAAGGATCTGATCATGTAAAACAAGTTTTATTTTCTGATTGTACATGCCCTTTTACCATTTTTATGTAGGCCATGACTCCTAAAGGGAGTGATGTATTGTGTAAATCTCATGGAAATTTTTTGGGCCACTTAAATTTGTGAGCTTGGCCACTCCCTTGATGTGCAAAGGGAGATTTTATTTCATGATGGGTGCTTCCCAAAGGAACCAAACATATCTCACATTTTCAGCCATAGTGAGATAACATGGTCAGCAAGTAAGTGGCAGGAAAACCACTTACCACACCTTGATCTGATGCAACCAGGAGAAGCACTGTGCGGGTACCATATGTGGGACTATGGCCCACCTCCTCATGCTCAAATTTTTGTTTTCTTATATGTTGTTTTACTTCCATACATTGATGATATACTTGTTCTATTTATGGGATTGTATGGAGGGAGGATGGGGAGCATGTATGAACCTCATGGGATGGAAACTCTCGATATACCTTATGCTACATGTTTTAGACAAAGCATTGGTTCAGCCATGTTTGTTTCTTGTGAGTTCTTGACTCCTTGTGAGATGGGTTATATGCATCTCATAATGACTTTGGAGGAACAATTCATGGAGGGTTGGATTGGTTAACACTTATCTTGTGAATAAACCTTGATCCTTGATGGTGTCACCAATGGAGGCGGAGAAGTGTTGCAGCACTCACCCTCTAAATTGCTAGAGGACAAGCAAAATTTTGGAGGGGAGGACTCTAATATTCCCAATTAGCCCAAGCTAATGGGAATATTCAATTTTTTCATTTTCTTATTGCATGAATAAAATTGTAAAGAAGGATCAATAAAACTCCTAAAATAGCAAAATAAATCAAAGCCCCATGTGACAAGGCTAAATCTGGGCTGCTTTAATAAAACACCCTTATGTGTAAAAGGGATTGAGAAATTTGACTGGGTCAACAGGACCAAATCAACAACATTTTCTAGATACAATGAACCTCCTAGATGCACAACGCAATTTTAGTTGGAGGCTACACATGTGAAAGGAGGTAAATCATTGAGATGGTTTAGGGTTTGGAAAGGATTCTATCTTATAAAAGGAAGAGGAGAAAAGCATGAGAAGGTTGTTGAATATATAATATTTCTGAATATATTGTCTATTTAGACATATATCATTCTCTTGGCTATTTACCAAAGAATAGTGTTGTTTAGCACTGGGTGTTCCTGATCAGGAATCCAACCTCTTCCATTGAGTAGCTCAATGAGAAATCTTGTACATCATGTCCACTATTAGGCATTTGGCCAAGCTTCATCTTCCAACTACAACACAAATCCTGTTGAGGGTTTGGTTTTCCTGGTAAGTTGCAGCAAGTGGAGTCTAGATCTACTCAAATATAGGCCATTCTAGTGCATATTTTCAATGGGAAGTCTTCTATCCCATTGGCAAGAGTGTTTTGGACCTTTTGAGCTTCAGATCTACATCTTGGCATCAAGCCAATTTTCTCTCAAGTCTACAGTGCATTTTATCTTCCAGGACTGGATTATCTGCAAAGAGGAAAGTTGCAGGGTGTTTTGGCAATTATTGAGGAGTGATCTCTAGTGTTAGGGATCTGCCCTTCACTATGGTGATCGATGGATTTCTGTTCTTATACATGTCATATTCATATCTGATCAAAATAATCATGTATATCCTTCATAAATTCTGAATAGATCTGCAGATCTGCTGCATAGAATCCCAAATCTACTCCATGTGCTTCATATATTATTGAAAACCCCAGGGGGTATGTAAAGTAGAGACATTATAGTGTATGGATATATCATAGATCTAAATTTTCATGCATTATCTTGTCCTAGATCTAAGTTTTAATCTATTGCTGCAATATACTCTATAAAATAACACTGTCAAGCCTTTTTGCAGTCAATACATGTGTTGCAACACCTCTTTTTGAGGGATTTCTTCTATTTCAGCCTTCTATTTCCTGTTGTACATTGTATGGGCCTCATTATGGATCTGATATGCTGATATGTACATGAATATTAAGCCTCCATGTTGGCCTCTTGTTGTTTCTTAGCCAAACTGCGTTATTTCTGAAGCAATATTGTTGCATATTGTTGCAACCCCATTCTTAGGTGTTTTCCAGCCATACTAGGTGTGGGAGATCTGTTTACCTCACTTATTTTGATTTGTTTTTTCTATCCTCTTAGATTTATATGCTATATCTCTATATCTAAGGGATCCATGAGTTGAAAACTAGTTTCATTGCACATACTTCTAAAGAATGTGTTATTCTATCATGTATTGCTGAGCAGTCCCATTTTGGGATATTACATTGACTTTGTTTCAAAACTCCACGATGAATTTTTTTTGACTTAGGGTTAAAATATATATAAGGTTGAATATATATATTATAAAATTATAAAGTTGATAATATATATAAATTTAATTTGTTTTAATATTTTAATGTTATGACATATAAAAAGAAAATGCCCAAAGGAAGAAAAAAAAGTTTTTGTTGTGTATTAAAAAAAAGGAGAGAGAGAGAGAGAAAATTTGAAGCATTGTGTGTGTGTGTGTTTGAAGATAGAGAAAATTTCTGTAACATTGTGCTTGTAGCAACTTGTGTAATTTTTTTTTAAAGGCCAGAACAATAGTTCGGACGCGAGATTGTAGCATCTTTTTAAGTTTCATGAAATAGTTGTCTTTTATGCCATCTCTATCCACAATATTTTAATTAAATCTCTGTGTTAAAGGAAGAGGAATTTTTATTCCTCTGTGTGTTCTTTAATACTCATAAATTCCAACATAATCAATAGTCTAAGTACGTCAGAATAAAATGAAGCACTTATTGTGCGTGCACCTTCGTATGCTAGCACGAAATCAACTCGGGGTGTGGTGAAAATCATACAAACAAACTGATTCCCTGTTCTGGAATGTGGACGAGATAGGTTAGCTCAACATATAACAATGAATATTACAATAAAATGACCAACTCTATTTAATACCTGATAGGAAATGATTGGAATCGAGATACCTATGTCAGCCATCAGTCATTCTAAGGTTCACCACTCAACCTTCCACATTGTTAGTATAACAAAACCGAGAATGAATACATAGACAACCAAACACTGTAAAAGAAGGAGGAGACGATTACCTGAGTTGAACCACTGTGAGGGGTTACGAAATCGATCGGGTCGAACCAAAATTGGTATAACTCCACTATGTAGGGAATAATACTAATACATCATAGTAATAATTAAGTGAAAAGAAATTAGCCATTGTTGTGAAACCAACTCCAAAAAGAGAAGAAAAGAGATATCAACACCTTAGAAATAAACCACTTCGAGGGGGAAACCTCCAATACATTACATGAATGAAAAATTCTTGGATGATTCAAATTACAAAACCTCATTTCTATATATAGGAGTCCATGGGACCACAATGTAATCCTAGTGGGGCCACAATGTAATCCTAGCCAACCTAACAATAATAATTTAAGGGCACAATAATAACAATATGGGGGTTACAAGGGTGCAATAATAATAATAAGGGGGTGACACTAACAACAATAAGGGACTATACTAGTAATATAGGGACCTAACATGCCCCTCTCCTTCAAAAAAGTGTTGTCCTCAATGCTTGAGTAGCTCTAAGTGCTTCTGTATAGAGTTCTCATCGTCCCATGTGGAATCTTCAGTGGGTAAGTTCTTCCACTTGATGAGATACTCTGAAATTGATCGATTTCGTAGCTGTCGAGTTCTTTTTTCCATGACCGCTTCAGGTTCCAATATGATTTTTCCTTCCTCATCAAGTTCTGGCAATATTGTTTGAACTGGAATATTTTCACCTATAACCTTCTTTAAGCATGAAATATGGAAAACTGGATGTACTCGCGAAGAAGCAGGAAGCTCCAATTTGTATGCCATAGTACCAATATTTTGCAACACCTTGTAAGGACCATAGTACTTTGGCGATAATTTATTATCCTTCTTAGCTTGCTTGAGGGATATTTGTTTGTATGGTTGTAGCCGTAAAAACACCCAGACTCCTACATCAAAACTTGTCTCACTGCAATGTGGATATGCTTGTTGTTTCATTCGATTTTGTGCCAAATTCAGGTTGTCCTTTAAGAGTTGGAGAACTTCTTGTTGATGCTCGATGTGATCTTCCACTACTTGAACCTTTGAATTTTATCTTAAAGATGATGTGATGGATGGTGGATGATATCCATAAAGTGCCATAAATGGGGTCATTTTTGCTGCAGTATGGAAGGAAGTGTTATACCACCATTCATCTAGAGGTAACCACTTGACCCATTGTGTTTGTTTATCAGATACAAAACAACGAAGATATCCTTCCAAACATTTATTTACTATCTCGGTTTGACCATCAGATTGAGGATGATAAGATGAGCTATGAGCTAATTGAGTACCCAAACAAGAAAATAACTCCGTCCAAAAATTTCTAGTAAAAATGGGATCTATGTCGCTCACAATAACCCTTGGGTTTCCATGTAGCTTTTGAATTGTGTCCATAAATGTAGTAGCAACTGTACTTGCTTTAAATGGATGAAATAATGCACAAAAGTGTGCATACTTGGTAAGTCTATCAACTACCACCATGATGACACTCTTTCCTTCGGACTTAGGTAAACATGTGATAAAATCCATTGAAATCTCCTCCCAACGTTGACTTGGAATGGATAAAGGTTGTAGAAGTCCTGGGGTCTTAATTGTCTCAACTTTATTCTGCTGGAAAACCAAACATTTCACCACAAACTTTTGAATATCAGATTTAATGCCATCCCAAAAAAACTCTTTCTTCACCTTGTGGTAAGTTTTTAAAAATCCTGAGTGTCCTCCTAAAGGAGAAGTGTGCAATTCCAGAAGAATATTTTGTTTTAGTTGGGAATTATTACAAAGATATAGGCGATATTTGTACCATAAGGAATCATTTTTCCAACTAAATGTATCAGATGTACTAGGATCTTGCTGCAACTTTTGAATGAGTGTCCATACATCTTTGTCCTTCTTCCATTCATCTCTTTCTTTGGTTATCCAATCTGGTTGGATAATAGAAATGGCACAAAGCAATGCTTCCACCTCTTCATTATTTCTTGAGAGTGCATCTGCAACAACATTAAGCTTTCCTTTTTTGTAGATTATTTCAAAGTCATAACCCAACATCTTTGTGACCCATTTTTTATGCTCTTCTGAAGATAGTATTTGTTCCAAAAAGTGTTTAAGACTATCATGATCATTTTTTACCTTGAAGTGTCTTCCCATAAGGTAAGTTCGCCATTTCTTTAGTGCATGCAGTATTGCTAACATTTCCTTCTCATAAATAGGTTTCTGTAAATACTTTCCTTTGATTGGACGACTTTCAAAAGCAATGGGTCTTCCTTCCTGCATTAAAACTACACCAATTCCATTTCCTGAGGCATCGCATTCCACAATAAAGGTTTTTGTGAAGTCTGGCGTAGCTAAGACCGGTGCTAGGCACATTGCCTCCTTAAGATGTTCAAAGGCCTTAGTTGCTTCAGGAGTCCATGAAAATGCATCTTTCTTCAATAATGTTGTTAGAGGTGCTGCTATTCTCCCATAATTCCTAAAAAACTTGCGATAATACCCTGTTAACCCGATAAATCCTCACAACTTATTTATGGTTGTGGGGACTTTCCATTCCTTAATGGCTTTAATTTTGTTAGGGTCTACTTTAACACCCTCGTGAGATACAATATGACCCAGATATTCCACCTCTTGTACTCCAAAGAAACATTTGGATGTTTTTGCATATAGTTGTTTCTCCTGCAATAGTTTGAGCACCCTGTCAACATGTTCAACATGATCCTTCCAAGACCTACTGTAGATTAGTATATCATCAAAAAATACTAGCACAAAATTTCTAAGGAAGGGTTTGAAAATGGAATTCATCAACCCTTGAAATGTAGAAGGTGCATTGGTAAGGCCAAAAGGCATGACCAAAAATTCATAATGACCCTCATGAGTTCGAAATGTTGTTTTTCGAATATCTTCAATCTTCATTCGAATTTGATGATATCCTGAACGAAGATCCAACTTGGTAAAATAAATTGCTCCATGCAATTCATCCAATAATTCATCAATCATAGGAATGGGAAATTTATCTTTAATGGTGAGCTTATTGAGCTCCCTATAATCCGAACACATGCACCATGATCCATCCTTCTTGTGTACCAATACTACAGGAGCAGAGAAAGAACTTTGACTAGGTTGAATTATACCAGCCTCTAACATTTTTGCAATCATACATTCAATTTTGCTCTTTTGGACATAAGGATATCTATAAGGCCTGATGTTTGGAGGAACACTTCCTGGAATCAAATGAATAGCATGATCATGATCACGAATAGGTGGGAGTCCTTTGGGAGTTTCAAACACCTTGGAATGATTGTCCAAGACTTGTTGGAGATCTGCAGAAATAGATGAATTTGATGTTGGAACTTCTAGTGAGCATAATTGTGCAATTACGCCTCGTTGTTATTTCTTTAGAAGCTTTGTCATGACATTAGAGCTTATTATCCTTCCTGGCTTCCCTTCAATACCCCGTAATTTGAATTCCTTTCCTTCTGAAAAAAATTTCAAGAAAAGTTCTTGAAAATTAAAAGCTACCGTCCCCAAAGATTGTAACCATTGTACTCCTAGTACAACATCAGCACCTCCCATAGGAATGGAAAGCATTGGACTAGTCAATACATATTCCCCCATGGTTAGCTTGATATTATGGCATTTTCTCGAGCAATTTATAGTTCCTCCATTTGCAACCATCACTTGACATTCTGGTGCTGGGTATAGGAAACAATTTAATTCCTTGGCTACCTTACAATGAATAAAATTATGGGTGCTACCTGAATCAATCAACACTATTACCTTTTTCTTCTTGATTTGTCCCTCTATCTTGAGAGTTTGAGGAGTGGTAATTCCTGCCAGTGCATTACACGATATGGTCGGATTCATTTCTTCCTCTTCTAGGGTTGGTTCCTGGTGTATATCCTCTTCTTGTTCATTTTTTTCTTCCTCTTCACAATCTATGTAAAATAATTTCTTCTCAGCACACTTATGACCTTTAGTGTATTTGCTATCACAACTGTAGCAAAGCCCTTTTGCTCCTTTTTCTTCCAATTGTTGTGGTGTCAACCTTGTAGGTTGTGGAAATCTAGGTGTAGCAACACTTCCTTCTTTATAGAAGTGAGTGGTAGGCTTCCTTGTCACCATAATTTTACATTCAATTTTTCTTGCCAACCTGAATGCCTTCTCCAATGAATCAGGTTCCAAAACGTGAACTTCATCTTGGATGTTATCCTTTAAAGTACCTATGAAGAGATCAATCCTGTGTTCCTCTGGAATATCAGTTACCCTTATATTCAATTTTTGGAAGTCCTCAATGTGCTCCCCCATTAAACCATTTTGTTTGAGATTTATCAATTGGCTAAAGAAGGTGTTGCTCTTTGTATCCTCATAATGTGCTATCATTTCCTCCGTAAAAATTGACCAAGTGAAAAATTTTTTACGGGAGCAAAGCCATTGATACCATACAAATGTATTTTGTTCTAAATGTAAAGTTGCAATGCGTACCTTTTGCGTGTTTTGCACGTTATGGAGATCAAAATATTGCTCCATCTGTAGTATCCATGTTACAGGATCCTTTCCATCAAACTTCCTCATATCCATTTTTGGAATATGGTGGTTCTTCCCGCCAACATTAGATTTTATGAAATCACAATTAACATTTATTTTGTTCTCATCATGAGTTTCCTCTACTATCTTTTCACCATTAGGAAACATTTCTTGCATAAACTTTGTCAAACCTTCCATGTTTTCTTTTAGATCATTCTTCATGTTTTCCATTTTCTCATTGATCTTAGCTTCAATGTCATCCATCTTAGATTCCATGCCAGCTTCCATGCCATCTATCTTAGATTCCATGCCATCTACCTTAAATTCCATGCCATTCTTCAAACCATCCATCTTAGATTCCATGCCTTTCTTCAAACCATCCATCTTAGTTTCCATGTCTTTCTTCATAAATTCCATGTCATTTTCTGTTGCTCTTTGCAAGAGCTAAATTTGTTGCACTTTCTCTTGTAATTTTGATATGTCATGTTGCCATTCTTTGTCTTCATGAGTCATAGTAGAGCTTTATAAAGGCTTAAAGGGTTTTGAAATATTTTTAGGGGCCATTTTAGAATCCAATACTAATATCTATTCTACAATATGCCCTTGGAATCAATTCAACTTGATTCTTCAAACAAGACTTATGAAATTCAGAAAAAAATACACACCTTTTACTTGCTTTTGAGGAGCTCCATATTGAAATTGAATTATCTCTATAATTGCGGATCCTAAATATCTGAAATTTAGCCCTATAGTAGACCTCTGAAGCTTCTTTCAAATGCCACAGGTCTGATCTAATTTGGATTCTTCAAGACAAATTTATATCCAATCTCCCACAATGACCCAATTTCAGACTCGTTCAATAGAGTGAACTTGGAATACTTACCATCTGTCACTCTTCCATCCTTTGGCTTGGAAATTGATAGACCAAAATCTACAGTTTGTGTACTTTCGACCTCTTTTTACGACATTCCAATCCGATGCTCAGAGAGAGAGCTATGAATATTTTCCCATGATCACCTTTTTGAGATGAAATTCAGAAGCCTCAACAATCCCTAACTTCAATAGATCATATCTCCGAAAATATTGCGAAACAATATCTGCAATTTTGTGACGATGTTCCTTAGGATTGCAGCTTCACACTCTAAAAATTTTAGCTTCTAAACCTTCATATAAAAAATGTTATTATGAAAATACCACGATGACATGTTTAGGTTAATTTCAGGAGCCTGAAAAATGACCTAAGTTGCACAGTTCATATCTCTGAAAATATTGCAAACCAATCTCTGAAATTTTGCGACGATGTTCCTCAGGATTTTGGCTTCGCACTCGAAAAAATTCAGATTCTTAACCTTCATATAACAAAATTTATATCGAAAATGACATGATGACAGAGCAGTGAAACCCTATAATCTCAAAGCTCTGATACCGAATGTTGTGAAACTAGCTTCAAAAAGAGAAGAAAAGAGATATCAACGCCTTATAAATAAGCCACCTCGAGGGGGAAACCTCCAATACATTACATGAATGAACAATTCTTGGATGATTCAAATTACCAAACCTCCTTTCTATATATAGGAGTCCATGGGGCCACAATGTAATCCTAGCCGATCCAACAATAATAATTTAAGGGCACAATAATAACAATATGGGGGTTACAAGGGTATAATAATAACAATAAGGGGGTTACACTAACAACAATAGGGGAGTATAATAGTAATATAGGGACCTAACAGCCATGAAAAGAGTAGAAATTTTATTATGTTTAAGTAGTATAGCAGCTACCAGTACCCAAGCTAAATTATTGTGTTGGTGAAGGCTAGGGCAACATATTCGGGGTAAACATGAGATATTCACCTCATTAATCCACTGCTACAAAAACAATAACTAACAGTACCTGGTGTTGCCGCAGCAACACCATACATGGACCACCTGCGTTCAGCCATGGAAGCCACAAGAGGACTTTGGTAATCTGTAGGTATTGGTAAATTTCTAAACAAGTAATTAAGGGTAGGAATTATGCATTGTATAAGGGTGCGAATTATGGATTTTAAAGGTGCGGTGATTACTCCAACGCCTCTTTGAAATAGTGATTAATTTAAGACCTTCTCATATGTAGTTCAGGAGAATCAACACTCTCTCAACTTCGGGGAATCAAACTTAGGTCCAAGCTTTGATACCATGAAGAGGTTTGAGGTTACACCAAAACTCTCAGGTGTTAGTAAACTTCCAAACCCATAACTAGGATCTCAGAGTGAGAATTATGGATTCCATAGAGATTTTGTGATTACTCCACTGCATGCTTATAAACCATATAAGGAAGGCTGAACTAGAGTTGGTATATTAGGGTTATCCAAATGCATAATAGTCATTGGACCAACCGGAGTGATCAAAAATGTTGAACGTGTACCGTGTATGAGTCATGTATGGGAATTTTGATAGGGAGGTGGACTTGTATGCATGGAAAAGTGATGGAGGTGGAACGGCTCCCTAAGGTACATGTTTCGCGCTGAATGTGACATGTTACATAAGTTTTATTAATAACTTGTCCATACTTTTCTCTTGGTAGATGAATTCATAGTAGTTATTGCTTGCATTTGCTTTCTGCAGTTATGCATAGACGTAATTATGCTAAATATTACGAAGAAAAACATGAATTACTATTTTTGTCACATGTTGTATGTGTACTTCTATTATGTAGTTAGTTTTTATTTCAATGCACTTTGTTGCTTCTCAGACATTGACTACAAAGTATTGTCTTCAGAATTTGAAGTTAAGGACAAGGAAATTGGAAAACTGTATCTCTAGTGACCTATTACATTAAGCATTTACATTCATCAATCTCTATTAGATGTAAGAATTTAACATTTTACTATTGCTAGGAAATATAACAGGCCACTCTGGAAGTCTCGTAGAGAACAACACCAGCTTCTTTTGTCTATTGTCTTGGAGCACTTCCCCTAAGAGCGCTTTGTAGTTTTGGCTAGTCCCATAATGTTCATTCCATAGGGACCACTGTAATACAATTCATCTGACTTTCCAAAATAAAACAACAGTTTCAACGGTTTTAATAACTTCGTAGCATATATACTCAACGTATAAGTTTAACGCTTTGTCGATAGGCCTATGAATGAATTACTAGCACATCAACACATTTGGAACCATAAATTGTTAGCAATACACACAAATACTAATAAATAAACCACAATATAACATCATTCATTTTGTAAAGATACATTGGATAATTTGACATTACTCCTTCTGCACTGACATCATACTCTCTTATATTTGTTCACATAAAAAACAATAGATCGCTTTTCTCCATAAATATATGAGCACTAACAAATTCAACACACTTGTGAGCAGAGACACATCATATTGCTCTTCACTACTGCACACAAATAAACCATTAGAGGGCACCATTCGCACTGCAAATATATTTTCTCGACTGGTTTCCAGTCCTAATAACATCAAAGAGATGATTTGGGGTAATTTCTCCAACATTTATGAATTTTAAGACAACTTTATTTTTTCTTGTGCTGATCATTATATATTTTGAAGGCATTAATAATCAAAGGAACATATATTAAGGAAAAATTTTAAAAACGATAGAGAAACGAGCTTTTCCTTTTTAAGACTCAATTTTAGGTTATTTTGGGATGTAGGTTGTTTTAATTATCCTATGATAACAAGAGAATAAAACTAGCATATATTCCAGCATCAACCTTCCTTCCAACATAATAAGCGAAAGGATCATTGATTTAAAATGATGAATTTCAGTCCAAAAAGTTGTGCAATATGCAGATTTCCATTTCCATATATCAAAGCACCTATATTCTGTGAAAAAAATATGTTAGATTTCTAATCCTTCCTCCTTGAAACAATAGAACATGGAGTAACATGTTCACATGCTAAACTTCTCTTTACCCAAATCACAACCACACATAGACTACCACAATCGATGATTTTGTCAATGTATTCACATTCTTCATAAATACTTTCAATAACCTTCCTTTTCATACATCACCTTGAAACTATATTATCAACACATTCTCTTTTAACAATTGTTAACACTGGAAAATCATAAAATAGAAGATGACATTAATTAATGTCAAGCCAAAGGATTTATAGGGTTGGAAAACATTAAAAAGCCCAAAAAGTATTTAAAAATCTCAAAGTTTTAAGGAAAATCAAATTTGAACTAGTCTTAAATGTTATTTGTGGGCATTATCCTTCGATAAGAGCGCCTTTTGGGTGCCTTTTTGCCTGATATGCGTGCATTCCTAAGAGTGGCGAAATTTCACTATCAGGGACCACACAAAGCAAGGGAAAAGTTAGTCCTTACTTGAAGTTGCCTACGGACAGTCACCAACGCCTCCGTAGACACTATCTCAGCACATAATGGAATATTTGGAGTACACAAAGGAATCGTGCCCCTCTCTTGGGTCAGCATCCTCCATGTACCAAGAGAGGGAAGGATAATTTGAAATTTCCTATATAAAGCTACCATGAGATGAATAATGGGTGATCACATTGTTATGTTGGCCAGAATTTCCCAAGCAATACCATCAATGTGTAACTCGGAGCTGAAGATAAAGGGGACAAACTTGTTGGCCACTATTGGCTTGAGAGGTCCTGACCGAGGTTCGGTAAGCAAGGTTTTCCAACAAGCCCCTATACTACTAGCCCTTTCAGTAGTGACTTGCTTTCGCAGGTCACAGTCTCACCCGAAGTAGAATGGGTGGGTGCTGGAACCAGGTTTCCGCACCCTGAGAAAGGAAGGGTATGGAAAGCAGAGCTGCGTTCTGTTTCTGTAATTCCCAGATCCTGTTGTTCTTCATAGGGTTAATTATGTAGCTATTTTCATCCACATGCACTAGATCTAGATCTAAGCATTCAGTACACAGATCTTCGCAGTAGAAATATACAAAATACACAACACAACAATTATCGAAAATTCATACAACAGTACTCACAGATTCATATCTCTAATAATCCTTCGCATTCATTCATTCATCAATCTTTCCTTACAATTCCCTTCCCAACCTGGGCACACCGCAGTAGGGTCTGCACATAGCTGGACTAGGATCTCTGCGCACACAACCAATAGGATTCCATTCCCCAAAACCCAAACAGATAGCTTAAACAAAAGATAACATCAATAGCTCATAAATTCCTATCCTTTTCGATACAAAATATATCTCTATTTATAACAATCTAGCCTTGACTTTCCTATGGTCCACAACCCATCGTTTTCGGACCCCTAGTTTACCCTTTGCCCCATTACAATGCATTTAGGGCTTTGACCCACCCCAAAACTCCTGTGCTACACTAAATATAATAAAAAATAACCAAAATGGACCGGCTTCGTAGCTTGTTAGGAGACCCCGTTCCAACAACCACCCAACAAGTTTAGTCCACACAGTAGAGAGAGAGGGAGACTGCACTGAGGCAAGCTTGGGATAAAACCATCCTTGCATCGGGACCTAGAACCATTTTCTAGGGGCCCTTTGGCAAGAGGGTAAAGTATCACTCTTCTTACTACCAGCGCTCAATAAGAGGGGCCTAGAGCCACCATTTGCATTATTGTTGTTGTTTGACTCGTTCAAAGCTTCTGTTTATCTATGTTTAGTTTTAGTTTAGTTTTTAGTTTACATTTGCATGTTGTTTCTTCTATATAGTATGCTTATTGAATACACTTCTTTCTACCTGTTACCAGTAGTTTAACGGGGTAAACCACACCCCTTAAACTAGTGTTATTTCATACATATGTGCACCTAACACAAAACAACAGGATTGGTGACTCCACTAATGTTTTATTACCAATTTTATGTGGTTGTGCCTTCTTTTGTAGGAGACCTCTGTCTATGATGTGGAGTGGAGTTGAATTTCCCTTGATTTCTCTTGCAGTCCCTAGATTCACCCAGAGTGATAGACTAAAGAAGAGTAGCTCCTAAAAATTTTTACTTGCAGGGATTTGCACACATTTTTTTCTCACAGATGAGCAAGGTGCACGTTTAGTGCTGATCCATGCATAGAAAGTGCACCTTTCTCAGCCTTTTGCGCATAGTTTAGAGAATGATAAATTTCTCCCTAAATTCTATTTTTTTCTTCTTGTAAGGTGCTTGGTAGCCCCTAATACACCTACCCAAACTGGTTGTGGTACCCCACAGCTTGTTAAAATGCATTTCTAGCTAATTTTTGTTGGCTTAGTGTCAGTTTCACTTCAAGTTGATTTTTGCAAAGTTCACGCATAGTTTAAGTAGCAGGGAAAAACTAACTTGCATTTCAAAAAAATTATGTTTTTCAAATTTTGGTACACACACACCTAGATAACTTGTCCACGTAAGTGGCCCAAGACCACGCATGCATAGCTAGTTTTTTTTTTTCTAGTGTAGAAGTTTTTAGTTTAGTTCAATTTTTGCACTAGGAATTTCAGGACTAGGACTGAACTGTTTATAGAAGAGCAAGTAATATCTACAACCTTTGCACCCTTTGGTGATCCTAGGTAGGCATATGAATGCTCCCTATTCACAATTCGCCATCTCCCTATAGTTAGTCACATAGATTTACTAGGAAAAAATGAAAGCGGCCCATTATCCGCACATGTTTTCCATTTGAGCTAGGAACAATACAAAATAGTTTAAATAGGGGATTTTGTAAAGGACTAACGATATTCACACGTTCAAAACTATGTTCTTGTCCACTTTGTGCTCACACACACTCACCCACTAAGAAAAAAATAAAACTAAAACAAGCTTAACCAAACTCACTAAATTCTACCCACAGGGGCCACAAAATAATTGATAGCTTAAGTTAGGATCGAGGGGGTAGGCATCCAATAATATGCCTTGATCATACTTCATATTGAAACATAGAAGTTTTGTATTTAGGGAGCTTCAAATATAGCTATTATCCCACAGCAAAGAAAACCCAAGCTTGGCAAAGACCCATTTCAGAGGGGGTTAGGCTTAGGCACAATGTGTGCAGTATTAGTTGGGGCTACCTGACCTAGCTGATACTTGGTATTGTTAGTTGACTACCAAGAAGCCAAAGAATCAAATGCTCACGTGGGATGGTGCTTCTTAGTGGAAAAAAACTAGGGCAACCCTTACACTCTAGGTGATGGTACAAGCAAGTGCCAGACCCTCTACTATTACCTTCGTGGATTCTCTTTGGCTGACTCGGGGTGTCACCAACTCTTATGGGACATTGTGCCAGCACTCGCAAGAAATATTCTCAAGGCCTAGTTACTTTTGGGTGTGTGAGGATGCATAGGTTTTCTAGGATTTTTAGTATCATATGCAAACGAACAAAAACCACTTTTTTGATTGCTTGATCACATAGATTAATTTAAATTGAAATTTATTTTATTTTTCACTTTGTTTTGTGTATGTGACAAGAAGTTTTCTTTGATCATAGAACCTATCCTTTCAAATTTTTCCAAAACCAAACCTAGGTAACACCTGACAGGTCCCAACGGAACCTTGTCAATCTAGGCATATTTTGGACCTCCCCTATTGCCGGGAGGGGTTCCAGGTCTTTCATCGTTCAGGAATCAAAGACGAAAAACTGCCACCATTATCGGTTTGTCCTTTATCAGGGCCGTCGTAGTTGGGAACCTAGTTGGTCTCCCAACACCACACCACATACCACTCCTCCCACGACCCCTAGGGGGAAAATGAGTGCCTCCCATATAGGAAGCCAGTTTAATACACAACAGGGAATGTCGCACACTAACCCTCATTCTAACTAGAACTTTGTGTCTTCAAACATTTCCATGGAATCAACCTCTCAGTCACCTTTCTTAGCTTCGTTGACTCTGCCCGATTCAACCAAGCTAATGAATTAACCCATCGCACATGACCCTACATGGCCTCTCATGCCCATGAATCTCCCTTTGGATATACCAAAGTTTGAAGTCAAGTAAGAGGAATACCCAGGTAATCATGTCATGACCATTCACCTGTGGTGCTCATCGAACAGTATCATTGACGACACTATTTTTTATGAAGCCAGCTCCAAAAATAGAAGAAAAAAGAGATCAACGCCTTATAAATCAACCACATTGAAGGGGAAAACTCCAATACATTACATAAATGAATAGTTCTTGGAAGATACAAATGACCAAAACCTCATTCTATATATAGGAGTCCATGGGCCCACAATATAATCCTAGCTGACCTAACGATAACAATGTAAGGGAACAATAATAACAATATTGGGGTTAACAGGGGTACAACAATAAAAATAAGGGGGCTACACTAATAACAATAAGGGACTAAACTAGTAATATAGGGACCTAACATGCCCCTATCCTTCAAAAAAGTGTTGTCCTCAATTCTTGAGTAGCTCTGGGTGCTTCTGTATAAAATTTTCATCCTCCCATGTAGAATCTTGAGTGGGTAAGTTCTTCCACTTGATGAGATACTCTAAAATTGATCAATTTTTAAGCTGTCGAGTTCTTGTTTCCATGACCGCTTCAGGTTCTAATATGATTTTTCCTTCCTCATCAAGTTCTGACAATATTTTTTGAACTAGAAGATTTTCACCTATAACCTTCTTTAAGCACGAAACATGAAAAAATGGATGCAATCGCAAAGAAGCATGAAGCTCCAATTTGTATGCCATAGTACCAATATTTTGCAACACCTTGTAAGGACCATAGTACTTTGGCAATAATTTATTATCCTTGTTAGCTTGTTTGAGGGATATTTTTTTGTATGGTTGTAGCCATAAAAATACCCAGTCTCCTACATCAAAACTTCTCTCAGTGTGATGTTGATATGCCCATTTTTTAATTCAATTTTGTGCCAAATTTAGGTTATCCTTTAAGAGTTGGAGAACTTCTTGTTGATGCTCGATGTGATCTTCCACTGCTTGAAACTTAGATTTTTCTCTTAAAGATGATGTCATGGATGGTGGATGATATCCATAAAGTGCCATAAATGGGGTCATTTTTGCTGCAGTATGGAAGGAAGTGTTATACCACCATTCAACGAGAGGTAACCACTTGACCCATTGTGTTTTTTTATTAGATACAAAACAACGAAGATATCCTTCCAAGAATTTATTAACTATCTCAGTTTCACCATCAGATTGAGGATGATAAGATGAGCTATGAGGTAATTGAGTACCCAAATAAGAAAATAAATCCGTCCAAAAATTTCTAGTAAAAATGGGATCTCTGTCGCTCATAATAACCTTTGGGTTTCCATGTAGCTTTTGAATTGTCTCCATAAATGTAGTAGCAACTGTACTTCCTTTAAATGGATGAGATAATGCACAAAAGTGTGCATACTTGGTAAGTCTATCAACTACCACCATGATGACACTCTTTCTTGCTGACTTAGGTAAACTTGTGATAAAATCCATTGAAATCTCCTCCTAACATTGACTTAGAATGGAAAAAGGTTGTAGATGACCCAGGGTCTTAATTTTCTCAACCTTATTTTTCTGGCAAACCAAACAATCCGCCACAAACATTTGAATATTGGATTTAAGGCCATCCCAAAAAAAATATTTCTTTACCCTGTGGTAAGTTTTTAAAAATCCTAAGTGTCCTCCTAAAGGGGAAGTATGAAATTCCAAAACAATATTTTGTTTTAGTTGGGAATTATTACAAAGATATAAGCAATCTTTATACCATAAGGAATCATTTTTCCAACTAAATGTATCAGATGTACTAGGATCTTGCTGCAACTTTTGAATGAATGTCCACACTTCTTCATCCTTCTTCCACTCATCCCTTTCTTTGGTTATCCAATCTGGTTGGATAAATGAAATGACACAAAGCAATGCTTCCACCTCTTCATTCTTTCTTGAGAGTGTATCTACAACAAAATTTAGCTTCCCTTTTTTGTAGATTATTACAAGGTCATAACCCAACATATTTGTGACCCATTTTTGCTGCTCTTCTGAAGATAGTCTTTGTTCCAAAAAGTGTTCAGGACTATCATGATCATTTTTTTACCTTGAAGTGTCTTCCCATTAGGTAAGGTTTTCATTTCTTTAGTGCATGTAGTAATGCCAACATCTCCTTCTCAGAAATAGTTCTCTGTAAATACTTTCCTTTGATTGGATGATTTTCAAAAGAAATGGTTCTTTCTTCTTGCATTAAAGCAATACCAATTCCATTTCCTGAGGCATCACATTCCACAATAAATATTTTTTTGAAGTCTGGCATAGCCAATATTGGTGCTAGGCACATTGCCTCTTTAAGATGTTCAAAGGCCTTATTTGCTTCAGGAGTCCATGAAAATGCATATTTCTTCAATAATGTTATTAGAGGTGCTGCTATTCTCCCATAATTCTTAACAAACTTGCGATAATACCCTGTTAACACGAGAAATCCTCACAGCTACTTTATGGTTGTGGGGACTTTCCATTCCTTAATGGCTTTAATTTTGTTAGGGTCTACCTTAACACCCTCGTGAGATACAATATGACCCAGATATTCCACCTCTTGTACTCCAAAGAAACATTTGGATGTTTTTTCATATAATTGTTTCTCCTTTAATAGTTTGAGCACCATGTCAACATGTTGAACATGATCCTTCCAAGACCCGTTGTAGATTAGTATATCATCAAAAAATACGAGAAAAAATTTTCTAAGGAAGGGTTTGAAAATGGAAATCATTAACCCTTGAAATGTAGAAGGTGCATTGTTAAGGCCAAAAGGAATGACCCAAAATTCATAATGACCCTAATGAGTTTGGAATGTTGTTTTCTAAATATCTTGAGCCTTCATTCTAATTTGATGATATCTTGAATGAAGATCCAACTTGGTAAAATAAATTGCTCCATGTAATTCATCCAATAATTAATAAATCACAAGAATGGGAAATTTATCTTTAATGGTGAGCTTATTGAGCTCCCTATAATCTAGACACATGCACCATGATCCATCCTTCATGTGCACCAATACTATTGGAGTAGAGAAAGAACTTTGACTAGGTTGAATTATACCAGCCTCTAACAGTTCTGCAATCATACGTTCAATTTCTCTCTTCTGGACATAAGGATATCTATAAGGCCTGATGTTTGGAGGAAAAATTCCTGGAATCAAATGAATAACATGATAATCATCACCAATATTGGGAGTCCTTTGGGAGTTTCAAACACCTTGGAATGATTGTCCAAGACTTTTTGGAGATCTCCAGAAATAGATGATTTTGATGTTGGAACTTCTAGTGGGAATAATTGTGCAAATTAGAGCTTATTATATTTCTTCGCTTCCCTGTGATACCCCATCATTCAACTTCCTTCCCTTATGAAAAAAATTTCAAGAAAAGTTCTTGAAAATTAAAAGCTACCTTCCCCAAAGATTGTAACCATTGTACTCCTAGTACAACATCAACACTTCCCATAGGAATGGAAAACATTGGACTATTCAATACATATTCCCCAATGGTTAGCTTGATATTAAGGCATTTTCTAGAGAAATCTATATTTCCTCCATTTGCAACCATCACTTGACATTCTAGTGCTAGGTATTGGAAACAATTTGATTCCTTGGCTACCTTAAAATGAATCAATCAACACTATTACCTTTTTCTTCTTGATATGTCCTTCTTTCTTGAGAGTTTGAGGAGTGGTAATTCCTGCCAATGCATTACACGATCTGGTTGAGCTCATTTATTCCTCTTCTAGGTTTGGTTCCCGGTGCATATCCTCTTCTTTTGAAGATTCTTGTTCATTTTATTCTTCCTCTTCACAATCTATGTAAAATAATTTCTTCTGAACACACTTATGAAATTTAGTGTATTTTCTATTACAACTGTAACAAAGCCCATTTTCTCTTCTTTCTTAAAATTTTTGTGGTGTCAACCTTGTAGCTTGTCAAAGTATAGGAGTAGCAACATTTCCATATTTATATATGTGAGTAGTAGGCTTCCTTGTCGCCATAATTTTATATTCAATTTTTCTTCACAACCTGAATGCCTTTTAAAATGAATCGGGTTCTCAAACGAGAACTTCATGTTGGATGTTATCCTTTAAATTCCTTATGAATACATCAATCTTGTGTTCCTTTGAATTATCAGTTACCCTTATATTAAATTTTTTGGAAGTCCTCAATGTGCTCCACCACTGAACCCTTCTGTTCGAGATTTATCAATTGGCTAAAGAAGGTGTTTCTTTTTGTATCCTCAAAATGTGCTATCATTTCCTCTTGTTGAGGCCTCGAATTCACTACAACAACATGGGGGATGACCACCCGATTTAGACCTTAAAGTAGCTCATTTTCCGTTTGGAATGCTGGCTTCGACTAGTTTAACTAGGTCCAGTTACCTTCTCTCAATCCCCATTGGCTTAAAATATGACTTTTATCTATCAATGGGAAAGAGACATCAGATCATTTCCCTTGTCGATCGAACAAGGAAGTGATCCTTAAACTAATTTGGGCTTAGCCAAGCCACAATTAAAGTTTTGCCTCTTTGAAAAGAGGACTTTTTTAGGATGTAGAATTTAATTTATATGCAATATTTTTCTAATATGTAAGCAAAAGAAACTATTTTAATCTTATCTCAATTAGGCGGATATAGATCTATCCCAACAGAGAGCAAGATGTTTTAAATATTTGATATTTAAATATGTTTGTTTCAAATGAATATCAAGCTAACGAAATATTTCAATTAACTGACATTGTGAATACCAAAAACATTCTATTTAGAGACCTCTTAACTGAAATAATAAATCAACAACAATCAGGAAGTAGTTCTCAAAATGATATTAATCATTTAATCAGTAACTTGAATAATTAAATAATAACATGCAGAAATAGTTCACAACATATCACTATTTAATAAATCAGTTTTGTAAGAAAGATTTATGAGTAAATAGTTACTTAGAAATAAGAATTCAATTCATAAGAGTAAAGACAAATAATAACATAAATTGAAGCAAATTACTCATACCGACAAAAGTGCAGAAATATGCGAGTAAATTGACACATTCATGTTATAAAATGAAACTATCATTTAAAATAATAGTATTATAAATAGCGATTAAGTCCATTTTTCCAACTCCAATCTCTAACAGTCTTTGACAATGTCTGAACTTCTGGTTTCAAAATCAGAGCTACAGTAGTGTAAGACTCTATTCATTATACACAACTGAGAATGTAAAAGAAAAACCTCAATAATCTCCAGATCTGAGATTACTCTCCTCTCACCCTACACCTCTAAATCCTCTAGAAAATAGTGCCATCAAGAATTCTAGAATTGCAGAGGAGAGAAGCCCCTATTACGTTTTGCAATCTGCTATTTATAATATTTATACGATAATTCTTCATAGGAAAGTTTGTTGAAGAGTAGTTTTGCTCCATCAATTTTCATTGTTTTAAAACTCATATTCTTAATTTTTTGGAGCCTTCTCATTGATTGAGAGCTTCTTCTTCTCATCCCTTCAACTATTTTCCTGTAAAAACAAATCAAAACAAAATTAAAATGTAAAAATTAAAATCAAAATGCAAAAATAAATTAAATAAGTCCAATCAAAACTTAATTAAATAAATAATTGAAAAAGGAAGTATAAGATTTATTTTGATTTCTGTGCTGATATAATTGGCCAAGGATATAATTGATGAATAGATCCGTATTTAGAAGAATTTGTGGACAAATTCAAACTCAAAAAGCTAATTTTGTTAAAAATTCAGAGCTTGATATTTTCCTGAATTTTAGACCCAATAAATGATCAAATCTAGAAATGAAACAACTTCATAATTTTTTTCCATCATTTTATCTATCTAATGAGCCGTCATGGGCCTCATTTGGCCAAGTAAAACTCTATTTATGAGCTTCGAAAGTTGGTATATTAAAATTTCCAGAAATCTGGAATTTTCTATTGCTTGGGCTAAAAAGCAGAAATTTTAAATTAAATTCTAATCCTAAACTAGATTATAATATTTAATTAATTAATGATAATTAATTACAATTATGTTATTAATCTCAATTTAGTATAAACGGAAATTAATTAATAAAAATAAACGATTTAAAATTTATTTAAAATATAAATATTTTATATTAATATTATAATGTATTTACATTAAAATTATAATAAAATATTATAGTTAAAATATAAAAATTATAATAAAAATATAGTATTTTTATATTAAATAATTAAAAACTAAATATCCACGTGAGAGCGAGAGAGGAGGAGAGGTGAGGAGTACTAATAAGGGAGGAGGAGGATGAATGGGAGTTATAAGGTGGAGAGAAGAGTTAGGTGTGGGAGAGTGAGGTGGAGGGTGAGGTGAGGTAAGCGTGAGGTAGGAGAGGTGAGGTGGAGGGTGAGTGAGGTGAGGATGAGGTCACGAGAGTCATAAGGTGAAATGAAATTTTATGTTAAAACAAATAACCCCTCACATATTTTCCAAATCGCATAAGAGTTTCAGAGTTTTTGAAATATACGCAAAAATAAATATGTGTTATTTGCGATGTATCGCAATCGCAATATCGCATTGCATATTTTATTTTGGCCTTTTTGTAAATCGGGATTTTTCAGAAGAGTGAATGTGGTGAGAAGTGGGACCCACGTGGGATTAACCATCCTACATTTTGGACTTCAGTTTTTTGCAATTTTGCGATTTTGGGTTTGGCAATTTGTTTTAAAATAACAAGTTGGAGTAAATTACCAAGATCTTGGAATGTATTTTCCTCTATTGTTCAATTTGGTTGGGTCATTTTGTAGGACCATTAGTAAAAAAATGAAAACAAAATAGTAAAAACTAACTTAAACTTAATATTTACAATGAAGACTATTTTAACTAAGAAAATTGAAATATTGGTACATTTTATACATTTTTTAGCCCAAGCAAGAAAATGATCAAAGTTCAAAAGAGTGCCATTTACAAGCCGGTTGACCAAATAAAGTGAAACAAGTATCATTGGAAAGCTTATGAAAAACCAGATTCAATAAAGTAATCAAAATAAAATTTCGAGGAAGATGAAAAAATGATAAAAATGTAGGATAATTAACTTAATGAAAATTATAAAAGGTGTTTAACCAAAAAATTTGTAGAAAGGGTCCCCATTATTTGAAGTGCATAATTCAAAAATGGGGGCGTTGTGTTTTACCACAACAATGGCGACATACGGGAGAAGAACCGGTTATCTCTCATTAAAGATAATGAACTTTAATTTACCTAAAGGTTAAAAATAATGGAAATTACGAAATCGTCTAACAGCAAAAAATTCCCTTATGTCCCACAAGAATAGATTAATAAATATGAGTTTGTAAAGACAGGTACTTCAACAGAATTGAGTTAAAGTGATGAATCCAAATTTGGGGAAATATGTTTTTCAAATTTTCCTCATATGAAAAATACAATAAGGTAGAGATAAGAGTTTTTGATAAAGCATATATCCATTTTAATATTGTCTTTGACATCGCTTCGCTTCCAGCGAGACTGAACAGTACCGCAACGAGGTCATATTTTATGCCATACAAGCTTAGTCTCGCTGCGAGTGGGAATCCATAGCCCCAACGGGTTTGCCTATATTTCCCATGCTTCCTCTTTTTATCACTTTTTTGAAAAGCGCATTTGCAAGATTTTTATTTATGATGTATTTGAGTGAAAGAGGTGGGATGGTAATAGAGATTTTATGTTTAATGGACATAGTACTTTTGTAATGTTTGCTCCAAATACTTTCCTTGCAACTATCAATTAGAGGATTTTTATGTGGAGGGGTGGGAGGGATTCATTGAATTAAACTCAAATCATTTCTTTTCTTGAAAAAGTAAACTCAATCACTTAGAAAGGATGTGTGTTCTTCCATAAAAAATATTTAAAGTAAGATGGTTTTATGGTTCCATAATTACATGCCTTTAATGATAAATGAAATTCACTTAAATGGATAGAGTAAAAGATTTCCCATGTATGTCAACAACTGTAAGGTAAGAAAAATACCTTTCACATAAATCATGACAAGGTCACCAAAATAAAATCAAAACTGCAAACAAAAGGAAAATAATTCATAAACTAAAGTAAGAAAAGAAATCAACAAAATAAAAAATGAAGAAAGAAAAATTAAAAGAAAAACAAAATTTAAAATCTGAACTCTAACAAGATCACTTATTTGAATTTCACAACAAATGATTAGAAAAGAAAATAAGCATATTCATGTTCATTCCTATGTTGAGATTTTAAATTTTTTATCTTGCAGAGTTATATAAAAATGAGGCTCTCAAAATGTAGAAGGTGAATAGTAGTTATGATAGATAATATGCCGAATTTGAAGTTTCTGTCTGTTGTGAATTTTCTTCTTCAAGAAAAAACCTGCATAAAAGCATATTGAATATTTCCAAATAAAAAAAATGGTTAAATAAACAGACTAAAAGTTTAAAAACTCCCCAATCTAGTTGATTCAATGAGCATCATTATTTCTTCTCTCAAGAATCTCAAAGAGCAAAAAGAAATTTTGAAAACTGATCTGGTAGAGGTGCGAATTTTTGATGAATGCTTATAGAAACAGAGTTCAAGATCAACAAAGACTACAACAAAAATGAAGAAATGTGAATAAATTAAAGTGGGTACATGAAACTTACCATTGAAGAATTGCATTTAATCTTACTCGAGAAAGATAATTTTCTCCAATGCAAGTTAACTTCTTTCTTAATTAGAATTAAAAGCATGAAGAAGTTTAATGGACCAAAAATCATTATTTATTAAATCTAAATTAAAACAACCAGTAAACTAAAAGAAAACAATGTTTCATGTTCAAGGAATCAGAAATAAATTGAATCCATCAGAAATGAGGATGAAGTTATGTTTCTTTATGAATTGAAATGATGAATGCTTTTTTTTATTCTTTCATTTTGAATTTATAGCAGCTCCAAAATATTGAAATTGATTCAAAATCCTGAATAATGTAACAGCATATAAAGAGGATTTGAATCTTTATATGATAAGTATAGAGAAAAATTCCGAATAAAAGAAAATTAAAAATGTGAATTAATCATCAGTACATTACCTTGCTAAATTTTTCACATCGTGAGATTCTTTGTCATGCATAACTTAAAATCTGTGATTTTCACTTTTTCCGATATGCGATTAAGCTCTTTCCATAATATTTTAAAAGAAAATGGTGGAAAGCTAAATATCAATGTTTATCACATCAAAAGATCCTAAAGAGAAATCCTTATTTGTGTTTAGTAATGCAATATAATCATTGTGATGGAAATGTCGCGTGATGAGCATGTGCGATGAAAAACTATGAAGGGATGAATGCAATATTGGAGAATATTCATATCAGAAGATTAAAGCTTGTAAATGAAATGAAACGCCAATATAATTCTTACGATAATGAAAATTCGGTAAATCACTGATTCAACATGAATGAAAATATCAAAATATATGTGTGGAACTTTGGTTTTTGCGGCCCACATAAATGGTGACTAATAACGCATGTTTTCACTTCGTATCTTGTATAATTTACCCTCCAGTAGATTTCAAAACTTATCTCTTTTTCAATTTTGCAATTTTGCGGTTTCACAATTCACAGCGAATTCCACATCACTCGTTTGCAACTTTTATCATTTAACATATTACTTATCTCGTGCGACATGCGATATACATAGCATCACATCACATATCCTTACCTTAACTTTTATTGTATTGCAACTAGTATAACTTACCAGGTGACGTCTTAACAATAACCGCTAAAATTTCCGATATGTGAAACCTTGTTGGGTGCGATTTAAACTCCACTGTTGATCTCACTCAGATCTAAGGGTCCTCATTTCTCCCTTACTCTTATGCTTCACATCGAAATTCCAATAACTTATTGTGTGTTGGTATGTTGATTGAGAATAGACTCGATATTTTTATTATATAGATTTAATCTCGTATTGTGTTCGGGACATCAAGAATTTTTAAACCTATGTCCCTACCATTATTTTGATTGAATGGACGTGGTAATTTTATGAACTTGATTTAAATTTTATATTGGGTCCAGAATGGTGTGGTCATCAAAATATTTGTAGAAATCAACTATCGGATATATGAAATGTGAAATGCGATATACTACGTAGCATTTTGCGAGAGAATAAGTCAAAAAAAATATCAAAGGTATTGTTTCAACAATTTTTACGAGTAAATACTAAGAATCGTTTCTCATGAAATATTGCAATACAAATAGTTGTGATATGGATGATGCAATATCAGACAGAAATATTATCGGAGATCAAAGGGAATAAGAATATCGGGAGATCAGAGATATTTGGTATATGCTCACTTCAGAGCCTCCATTATGCAATTTATAATGAGCCATATGTGGGATCGATGATTTATTTAAAGTATTCAATTCAAAAAGAAAGTGAGTGATTTAATTTTGTTTTATAATAAATAACCCTTTAATAATTTTAATTAAATGTCAGAATAACTAATTGAAAGTAATTTACCAGATCTTCCTTATGAAGAGAGTTTGTGAAATATAATGATCTGATATGTTTCCTCCAAAAATTCATTAAGTCTTATCAGGATTTCAATAAATATAATAAAAATTTTGATATCCTTCAAATTTCAGATAAAAGGATAAATCTTTCCCTGAATATCTTGCGGATTTGAAAAGATCTCGCTGCTTTCTTATCTCTGATCTACACAATAAAATTAATTAAAATCTGCACACAAAACAAAATAGAAATAAGAAACAAACTTTGAAAGAAAAATAAACAATAGATGATGATGAACCTTTAAACACATACATGGAAGAGAATTTACTTTAAATTTTACCTCTTTGAAGCTTCAAGTTCTCCCAAATTTTCTCAAAATTTTCATAAGTTCAACATTATCTTCTTATTTTAATCTAAAATGCTCAATAATGATTTTTTTCAAATTGCATCATTTCCAAAATTTCATTAGAAGGAAAGAGTGGTAAAAATGAGTTCTTATAATTACTAGCGAATCAAAAATTGTCAAGTGGTAGAAAATTCTTGGAATTTATTCATGTATGATAAAAAATATGAATTGCGAAAAATAAGAAAATTGAAGGCCTGACAAATAAGTATGATCAAATAATTCAAGAGCTTTCTAAAATTCTCTAGGCTGCTTTTCTAAAATGGGATGCTGAAAAGAAATTGGATTCATTACTTGTTTTATTGAAAATCTGAAATAATGAAATAAATGCGAACAGAAATGAAAATTGATCTATTCCTATTTCTAATTTAATGAAGGAAACATGACTAGGTATAGTCATACTTCCAACGTAACCATGTAAGAATTTTAATTCCTGCATGTATGTACATGTCAAACATTAGTAAAAATGAAAATATAATTAAAGTACAAAAAACTAAATCTGAAAGCATAATGTATCTTTATTTTTAGTAGCTTATTCATCATTACCTTCTCTTGAAATATCATTTCCAACTAAATCTCAATTAGATCATAGAAATCTAGATGGATTTCCATTATTGAGTAGAAGAGGTTTAAAAGAGAAGATGACAAGCCAGGTTGTAAAAATGATATTTTAGAAACAATGGCCTGTGTGATTTTGTTAGTGTTATGTTTAAGTGCTAAATTATTAACAATCTTTTGTGAAGGAGAAATTTCCAAATGTATTTCAAATTTATCAATGAAAAATGGATGGAAGTCTGATAAATCCAATAGAAGATTATTGATTGAATTATATTTCTAGTCATAAGGTGAAAATACACTCTCTTGTTGGCACTGCTCTTGAGAAGTAAGAAGTAATTCATAAGAAATGAACATCAATTGAAATTGGAAGTTTAATAACTTTTGATATTCACAATTATAATTTGGATCTTCATTTTTTCCTTGAGGTAATGCATCAATTGAGTGTTCAATATTGAGCTTCTCAATATGCTAGCACAAAGTATCTAAAAATCTAGGACTAAAAATAGAAAATAAATTTGAAGTTAAAAATAAATGTTGAAATAATAACAAAATTGAATCATAATTTACACTAGTGTTACAATTATTGTTACAACACAATTGGGAGTGACTTAAAGTAATTTCTTCTTCACAAGAATTGGGCAGAATAATGCAATTAGAATGACTGTTGATACCCACTTGTGAATTAGAGAGAATGATATGACTCTGAATAGGAATGCGAGCTTGATCATCATATAAATCATAGATTGGAATGGTTTCTTGAATGTTGAAATCATACGTATGATTATTTGATTAAAAATGAGAACTATTTGGAACAATTTATAAATTAGATTCTTTCTTCATTTTCACATATGATTATACTTTGATCATGAGGATGTAATTGTAAAGAAGACAAATCATTATCCTCAATTTCAAAGTAACTATCATAAATGACTTCAAGGCATTCATTAAAATTATCTTCGATCTTATTCAATGTATCAAAACAAGAAGGAATATTAAGCTCATGTTCATTAATGCCAAAAGAATGATCATTAATTAATTCTCTATCCTGATAAAAACTAATCGGAAATTTATTTAGATCAGACTCTATGTTTTCTAAAATATCTTTAATGTGAAAAAATGATAAATTTCTATTAGAAAAATTATCAAGATAAAGAGAAAAATATGAATCTGAAACAATGCATTTGAAAATGTCTCTATCTGGGCACTCTAGTGTATTTTCTTCATAGTAATTTTCAAATTTAAGATCATTTTCTTAGCTACTTATGCATTCTTGAAGAATGTTGCTTTGTTGATATGAACTTGGAATTTTCTCATCATGAAATAATTCATAAATTTGTACAGAAGATTGAATATTATTGAAAACTTTAATCGTTGCTGGTAATTGTCGGATTATGATTTGATTTTCTGATTCTAATGCATACTGATTTTCATATTTCAAAGCCAAATCTTCTTCAATATTGTTTCTAATATTTTCTTGCAATTGATCAGTGAAATTTTCCAAGCTTCGTGACTGAGATTCATGTACATGTGAAGGTGCACCTTGATCTTTCTCAATACTGTAAGAAATGTGTAGAAAATGAAGGAATTGGTTATATAAAATAGAGTCTATTTCATCATCATTTGTTTGTACCTCCATTTTGGAATTCTTAATTATGTCAATGAAATTCGAAAGAGATTGATCAAAGTTTGAAATAATTTCACATGGATTATGAATGGAAGGAAGGTTGTAAATATGTTCAAACCAATCTAATAATTCTTATTCTGAAGGCTTATCATCAATTTTAAATTTTAAACAATTTAAACGAAACCTGATGGTAAAATCAGTTAAAGACTCACCTTCAAACCTTCGTATATCTTCAAAATAATCACATACCTGTTTGTAGATATATCCATAAAATTTACAAAGGAATATTATAATAAATTGTTCCCAAGTGTGGATTGAGGGAACAAGAAGTGATTTACAACAATTTCTAGCTTTTACCAAGAATGTAAGAGTAAAAATCGTGCATAAAATACCTTCATCAATTTCATGAAAAGTAGAATTTGAAATATTTTGAATGAATTGTAAAGTATGATTAAATGCAGAAGTATTTCTCTTACCATTAAATTTTACCTGAGACAAGTGTCTTACTATTTCTTGTGGAGTATTGGAATATGCTTGTCCAGAAATACAACTCCAAATTGGAAGTTTTAAAGGAGACATTGTAATAAAAATAAAATATTAGAATAAAAATACTTCCAAGAAAAACAATTCTTGGGTCCTCCTTCTAGCGCCGAAATGTTGAGGCCTCGAAATTCATTGCAACAACATAGGGGATGACCACCCGGTCTGGACCTTAAATTAGTTCATTTTCCATTTGGAATGGTTGCACCGATTTGTTTAACTAGGTCCAGTTACCTTCTCTCAATCCCCATTGGCCTAAAATATGACTTTTATCTATCAATGGGAAAGAGACATCACATCATTTATCTTGCCGATCGAACAAGGAAGTGATCCTTAAACTAATTTGGGCTTAGCCAAGCCACAATTAAAGTTTTGCCTCTTTCAGAAGAGGAATTTTTTAGGATATAGAATTTAATCTATATGCAATATTATTCTAAGATGTAAGCAAAAGAAACTATTTAATCCTATCTCAATTAGGTGGATATAGATCTATCCCAACAGAGAGCAAGATGTTTTAAATATTTGAGATTTAAATATGTTTGTTTTAAATGAATATCAAGCTAACGAAATATTTCAATTAACTGACATTGCGAACACCAAACACATTCTATATACAGACCTCTTAACTGAAATAATCACTCAATAACAATCAGGAAGTAGTTCTCAAAATGATATTGATCATTTAATCAGTAACTTGAGTAATTAAACAATAACATGCGGAAATAGTTCACAACGTTTCACTATTCAATAAATTAGTTTCATAAGACAGATTTTAGAGTAAATAGTTACTCATAAATCAGAATTCAATCCATAAGAGTAGAGACAAATAACAACATAAATTGAAGAAAATTACTCATACTGACAGAAGTGCACAATTATGCAAGTAAATTGACACATTCCTGTTATAAAATGAAACCATCATTTAAAATAATACTATTATAAATATTGATTTATTAAGTCCATTTTTCCAACTCCGGTCTCTAGCAGTCTTTGACAATGCCTGCACTTCTGCTTTCAAAATCAGAGCTACAATAGTGCAAGACTCTGTTCATTATATATAACTTAGAATGTAGAAAAAAAAACCTCAATAATCTCCAGATCTAAGATTACTTTCCTCTCACCCTACACCTCTAAATCCTCTAGTCAAGAATTCCAAAATTATAGAGGAGAAAAACCCCTATTACATTTTTCAATCTGCTATTTATAATATTTATAAAAGAATTCTTCATATGAAATTTTGTTGAAGAGTGGTTTTTCTCCATCAATTTTCATTGGTTTAAAAATCATATTCTTCATTTGTTGGAGCCTTCTCATTTATTGAGAGCTTATTCTTCTAATCTCTTCAACTATTTTCATGCAAAAATAAATCAAAACAAAATTAAAATGTAAATAATAAATTCAAAATGAAAAAAAAGTTAAATAAATCCAATTAAAACTTAATTAAATAAATAATTGAAAAAGGAAGTATAATATTTATTTTTATTTATTTGATGATATAATTGGCCAAGGATATCATTCATGAATGGATCTGCATTTAGAAGAAGATATGGGAAAATTAAAATGCAGAAAATGAAACCCAGAAAATTAATTTTGTTAAAAATTCAGAGCATGATCTTCTGCTGAATTTTAGACCCAATAAATGATCAAATCTAGAAATAAAACAACTTCAAAAATGTTTTTCATGATTGTATCTATCTAATGAGTCATCCTAGGCCTCATTTGGCCAAGTAAAACTCCATTTATGAGCTTCCAAAGTTCGTATATTAAAATTTCCAGAAATCTAGAACTTTTTGTTGCTTGGGCTAAAAATAAGAAATTTTAAACTAAATTCTAATCCTAAATTAAATTATGATATTTAATTAATTAATGCTAATTGATTAAGATTATGTTATTAATCTCAATTTAGTATAAACAGAAATTAATTAGTAAAAATAAAAGATTTAAAATTTATTTAAAATATAAATATATTATATTAATATTATAATTTATTTATATTAAAATTATAATAAAATGTTAAAATTAAAATATAAAATTATAATAAAAATATAATATTTATATATTAAATAATTAAAACCTAAACATCCACGTGAAAGGGAGAGAGGAGGAAGGAGGAGAGGTGAGGAGTACTAATAAGGGAGGAGGAGGATGAATGGGAGTTATAAGGTGGAGAGAAGAGTTAGGTGAGGGAGAGTGAGGTGGAGGGTGAGTTGAGGTAAGCCTGAGGTAGGAGAGGTGAGGTGGAGGGTGAGTGAGGTGATGGTGAGGTCATGGGAGTCATAAGGTGAAACAAAACTTTATGTTAAAACAAATAACCCCTCACATATTTTCCAAATTGCATCTGAGTTACGGAGTTTTTGAAATATACGCAAAAATAAATATTTGTTATTTGTGATATGCGATTTGCAATGTATCACAATCTTAATATCGCATCGCATATTTTATTTCAGCCTTTTTGTAAATTGGGATTTTTCAGAAAAGTGAATGTGGTGAGAAGTGTGACCCACGTGGGATTAACCATCCTACATTTTGGACTTCAGTCTTTTGCAATTTTGGGATTTGTGGGTTTGGCAATTTGTTATAAAATAACAAGTTGGAGTAAAGTACCAAGATCCTGAAATGTATTTTCCTCTATTGTTCAATTTAGCTGGGTCATGTTGTAGGACTGTTAGTAAAAAAATGAGAACAAAATAATAAAAAATAACTAAAAGTTAATATTTACAATGAAGACTATTTTAACTAAGAAAATTGAAATATTGGTACATTTTATACTTTTTTTAGCCCAAGCGAGAAAATGATCAAACTTCAAAAGAGTGCCATCTACAAATCGGTTGACCAAATGAAGTAAAACAAGTATCATTGGAAAGCTTATGAAAAACTAGATTCAATAAAGCAATCAAAACAAAATTCCGAGGAAGATGAAAAAATGACGAAAATGTAGGATAATTAACTTAATAAAAATTATAAAAGGTGTTTGGCCAAAAAAAATTGTAGAAAGGGTCCCCATTATTTGAAGTCCATAAGTTAGGAATGGGGGGGTTGTGTTTTACCACAATACCTCCGTAAAAATTGACCAAGTAACAATTTTTTTTAAGGGAGCAAAGCCATCGATACGATACAAATGTATTTTCTTCTAAATGTAAAGTTTCAATGTGTACCTTTTGTGTGTTTTCCACATTATTGAGATCAAAATATTGCTCCATATGTAGTATCCATGTTACGGGATCCTTGCTATTAAAATTCCTCATATCCATCTTTGGAATATGGTGGCTCTTCCATCCAACATTAGAGTTTATGAAATCACAATTAACATTTATTTTGTTCTCATCATGAGTTTCCTCTACTATCATTTTTCCATTAGGAAACATTTCTGTTATCAAATTTGCTAAACCATTGATGTCTACTTTTATATCATTCTTCATGTTTTCCATGTTGTCTTTCATTTTTTCATTGATCTTTGCTTCCATGTCATCCATTTTAGCTTCCATGCACACTTCCATGATGTCTATCTTAGCTTCCAAACCATTCATCTTAGCTTCCATGCCTTTCTTCAAAACATCCATCTTAGTTTCCACGTATTTCTTTAAAACTTCCATTTCATTTTTTGTTGCTCTTTGCGATATCGAAATTTGGTGCACTTGCTCTTCTAAGTTTGATATCTCATGTTGTGTTTCTTTGTATTCATGAGTCATAGTAGAGCCTTCTGAAGGCTTGATGGGTGTTGAATTCTTTTTAGGGGGAATTTTAGAACCCAATACTGATATCTATTCTTCAAAATTCCTTCGAATAAATTCAAACTATTTTTTTTCAAACGAGACTTATGTAATTCGAAAAAAATACACAATTTTTTCTTGCTTTTGGGAGCTTGATATTGAAATTGAATTATCTCTGTGATTTTGGATCTTCAATATCTTCAATTCATCCCTGAAGTAGCCCTCTAAATCTTCTTTCGAATGCCATAGGCTGACCTAATTTTGATTCTTCAAGGCAAAGTTATGCCCAATCTCCCATGATGACCTAATTATGGAATGGTTCAGTAGAGCAAACTTGTAAGACTTTCCAAGTATCATTGTTTCCTCCTTCAGCTCTGAAATTGATATACAGAAAATTGCAGTCTATTTAATTGCAGCCAATTTTTACAGAATCCCAATCCGATGCTCAGAGAGCGAGTTATGATGTTTTTCTCACGTTCACCTCTTTGAGATGAAATTTAGTAGCCTAAATAAATCGTAAATTATGCAAATCATATCTCCAAAAATATTGCGAACCAAGATCTAAAATTTTCACAGGATCTTCCTCAGGAGTTCCTACAAAATTTTCAGCATCTGAAACTTCTTATACAAAAATTTATAGCATAAATTCCACGATGACTTATTTTAGTTGAAATTAGGGAGCTATAAAAAACCCTAAATTCCCCATATCATATCTCTGAAAATATTGTGAACCAAGATCTAAAATATTTGCAAAAGCTTCCCTAGGATTTCAGCTTTGTTTTGTACAAATTTCAGCTTCTAAACCTTCGTAGAAAAAAATTTATTGCCAAAATTCCATGATGACCTGTTTGGAGCAGCGAAAACCCTAGAATCCAAAGCTTTGATACCAAATGTTATGAAAGAAGCTCCGAAAATAGAAGAAAAGAGATATTGACACCTTCGAAATTAGCCACTTCAAGGGGGCAACCTCCAATACATTAAATAAATGAATAATTCTTGGATGATACAAATGACCAAAATCTCCTTCTATATATAAGAGTCCATGGGCCCATAATATAATCCTAGCCAACCTAAAAATAACAATGTAAGGGCACAATAATAACAATATTAGGGTTATAGGGGTACAACAATAACAATGAGGGGGCTACACTAATGACAATAAGGGACTAAAATAGTAATATAGGGACCTAACACTATTCGATTGAGATTATTTCAATGAACTCTTATAGGAGTAGCCGCGAAGTGGTATGTGGAGCAACCGTCAGCTTCACATGGAACCTTTAGTGCCTTGATACCGCGTTCCTAACATATTTTCAGTTACCCATTCAGCATGATTCCAGAATGGAATTACTAACTAATTTTATACAAATCGCCGCCGTCCATATCTTAGACCATCTCCATGAATGTGTAGGTTTTAACCCTGTACAAAAATTATCTACGAATGAATATTTCAAATAGAAAATAAACAATACCGAGAGCATAAAACATAAAACAGATAAACACAAAGATTTTCCCCTGGATCCCAAATCGGGATGACTAGCTTGATTTTCCATTATATTCCTTTTAGTGTTACAACACATATATATACATGCTGAAGCATACATAAACCCCAATACATTAACGCTATATTAGAAGATAACCGTACTTCCCTTGACCGGATCTATAAAATACCAGAGGCCAAAAACCATCATGCCTCAAAACTATGTGCAAACCCATGCACAAAACCATGGGTGGGTTTGCCCACTAGAAAATAAGGACCAAAAAAAATTTCCAGGGTGCTACCCCGGACATTGACAGGGGGGTCTACCGCCCCCCCTGTGACCCCCCCATATCTTGTGCCCAGCGCAAGATACAATGGGGGCTATTTCCCCCCCCTGTTACCCCCATGCGCGTGACTAGTCATGGAAAGAATATAACACAAGCCCAACAGAATGGAGGTGTGGTCGTAGTTTATGTAAAGCTAAACTTGATGACTGGGTGCTTTTAGATTTGTTCTTGAAAACTATTATGGCAAAGATTTCAAAGGATATGGTGCAACAGAATACCACATCCAAAGAGGACACAATCAGTAAATCCAAAAAGCTTGAGCTGATTTATACGCAGTCAGGATACAACTTCAACATCCTCCCTAATTCCCCGTGCCTACAAACTTAAAAAGAATTGCAAGGCGCGTCAAACTCTGCAGATGAGCTAATTGGGTCAATAAACCAAAGTTACCTAGGTAGCAGCAGTCAAAACCCCGATTACACATACAGTTCTACCCAGAACGTGACTCAACCCGGTTTTCAAAGTCATCATATGCCTCAGCAAAAATTGACTAATAGGGCGCCAGCATATCATCAGTGAGGAGCTTACCCTTCGACTTAGGGGAATCAGCACGCAGAATAATTTTTGGATGATACAAATGACCAAAATCTCCTTTTATATATAGGAGTCCATGGGCCCATAATATAATCCTAGCCGACCTAACAATAACAATGCAAGGGCACAATAATAACAATATTGGGGTTACAAGGGTACAACAATAACAATAAGGGGGCTACACTAATGACAATAAGGGACTAAAATAGTAATATAGGGACATAACACTATTCGATTGAGACTATTTCAATGCAATCTTACAGGAGTAGCCACGACGTGGTACGTGGAGCAACCGTCAGCTTCACATGGAACCTTTAGTGCCCTCGCTATCGCGTTCCTAACATATTTTCAGTTACCCATTCAGCATGATCCCAGAATGGAATTACTAACTCATTTTATACAAACCGTCGCCGTCCATATCTCGGACCATCTCCATGAATGTGTAGGTTTTAACCCTATACAGAAATTATCTACGAAGGAATATTTAAAATAGAAAATAAATAATAAAGAGAGCATAAAAAAGATAGACATAGAGATTTTCCCCTGGATCCCAAAGTGGGACGACCAGATTGATTTTTCATTATATTCCTTTACTGTTACAACACATATATATACATGCCAAAGCATACATAAACCCCAATACATTAACCCTCGATTAGAACATAACTGTAGTTCCCTTGACCAGATCTATAAAATACCAGGGGCCAAAAACCATCATGCCCCAAAACCATGTGCAAACCCATGCACAAAACCATGGGCGGGTCCGCCCACCAGAAAATAAGGACCAAAAAAATTTTCCAAGGTGTTGCCCCAGACCCTCACAAGGGGGTCTACCACACCCCATGTGACCCCCCCATACGTTGTGCCTAGCGCAATGTACAGGGGGGGTGATATCCCCCATGTTACCCCCCACGCGTGACTAGTCGTGGAAAGAATATAACACAAACCCAACAGAATGGAGGCGGGGTCGTAGTTTATGTAAAGCTAAACTCGATGACCATGTGCTTTTAGATTTGCTCTTGAAAACTCTTACGGAAGAGATTTCAAAGGATATGGTGCAGCAGAATCTCACATCTAAGGAGGATGCAATCAGTAAAGCCCAGAAGCTTGAGCTGATTTATACGCAGTCAGGATACATCTACAACATCCTGCCTAATTCCCCGTGCCTACAAACTTATCAAGAATTTTGAGGCACTTCAAACTCTACAGATGGGATAATTGGGTCAATAACCCAAAGCTACCTAGGTATCAATAGTCAAAACCCCGATGACACATACAGTTCTACCCAGAATGTTACGCAACCCAGTTTTCAAAGTCATCATATGCCTCAGCAAAAATTGACTAATAGGATGCCAGTGTATCATCAGGGAGGACCTTACCCTTCGACATAGGGGAATCAATACGCAAAAAAAAACACTGACGGAAGAACTCCCCCCATCATTCAGGTGCAAACTAGGGACTACATTATGCTCAGTCCCTAGCACACAACCCACTTATGCAAAACAATGCATAGGTGAACTTTGTGCAGTTGTCCAAAAACCAACCACACCAATATAATCAAGAGAATTTCCATCCTAACGTGGTGAAGAAAAAATCTAAAAGCAAGCCAAAAGGGAACCTTGTACAGGGGGGCAGCAACCAACAGTGCCCACCACGATCCCAGGTTGGAGGCAACTCCAATCCAAATCAGAACCAGGAGCCAAGTAATGCCAAACGGTAGAGAAAAATTCCACCTCTTCGAACTAACCATTCTTGTTCGATATGTGGTGAGTATGGTCACTATGCTCACCACTGTCCTAATCTCCCAGAGTTGAAGAAGCTATAGAGTAACCGAGGACAAGGAGGATCTTCCCATCAACCCGCCGTGATGCAAGAGCTTTTCCCCAATCAAGGGATGGTCAGCACTCACTAGCAAAACCCAAACGACTCTGAGAAAAGCAACCATGAAATTTACATGACTAGAGAAGAGATGTTTTTCCAAACAAGGAATCATAATTACGACACCCCACTATACACTAATATGTCAGGGGCATGTACCACTGCACCGGCTACACCTTTGACCATTTCAAAGATGCCTATAGAACCATTACCGAAAATGGCAAAGGGACCTAATAGGCGAGCAGGAAACTACTCTAAAGCAGTGCATAATTATAGCATCATGGATGATTTAGCACAATCTCTCACTTCCATGTTAGCTCTGGAAGTATTGTAGTCATGCCCGAAGCAACGGAAAGCCCTACTTTTTGGGTTAGGCGCTATCAATCTTGTTGATACGCACTTAATGGCTTTTGACTTAGACAAAGCCACCCCATGGATTCCCTCCATGGTCGCCTTCAAGAAACCAATGTCAGTGCATAATATCACTATCCATTGATGTGTCATAGACAAGGGTGCATCCACATGCATCATGTCCAAAACGATTTGGCACAAGTAAGTTTCTCCTAAACTAAAACCCTCAGTAATCATGCTTTGAGCTTACGATGGTCATCCCTCGACCCTCGTCAGCCTCTAACAAAACATCTCGGTCTTCTTAGTCAGAAATATGGTCCACATAGACATTGAAGTCTTGAATGCTCACTTGGATTGAAATATACTCCTCGGGCAAAGCTATATGTATGCCATGTCTGCCATAGCCTCTTATGTCTTCCTTGTTATGACGTTTCCCCACGAGGATCGCAATGTTGTTGTAGACCAGCTAATGCACAGTGAGAAGTGACCCCTAACAAACATGGATGTAATTCTACCTTATGCTTATACTATCTCGGATGGCCTCTCATGGTACCAAGAATATGGCCCTGGCCAATTCAAACCATCATCCCTTCTAGGTTCATTCCTAGGATATCCTCCCATTATCCCTGAGTCATCACCAGATGCCACAGAGGCTTTGGTGTGCATGATGTCCGCATCAAGTGCTAAAGCTAGTCAGGACATAGACGCAAGCAGTAACGACACTGAGGCATCGGCCACTGCATACTTTCTATCCTACGTCGCTTCCCAAACCCCTTTCCTCTACCCCCCAGTTGGCTTCGTCTCCCAGCAGGTTTTGGAAATGTTGGTGTTACCCAACATATCATTAGCATTCCCAGTTTGGTACCTTGTTCCCCTTTCTGGAATAGGAACCACCCATGTTACTACCACAGGGTTGAAACCCCTCAGTCTCGAGGAGCCCCCACCCATGCAAGGAACATTTGAGACCACCCTACTAAGGAAATTCCCATTGAAAAATCAGTGACCACAGCTAGAAAAATGGTGAAGAGAGGAAATAATATGGTGACCCTCGCCATATAGTGGGAATCACCAGTCTGCGCCATATGTGACATCATAGGTCACCCTACCCATATTTTTTTTGAGTTGGATGAATTAAAACCACTCCTTGTATCTAAAACATACATCGCAATGCCACATTCCCGTTAAAAGGAACCTACCACAAAAGGTAAAGGCAAAGGGTTGCATACCAATCACACATGTGCCCTTTGCAGCAAATATGGGCATTATACCCACCATTACCTTGAGATACCATGATATAGGGACACCTTACATACCATCGAATGATCCTATCAAGAGAATCCCTCCACCCATTCATCCAGAAATGAACCTCGTACCATCCTGTACCTGCAGGAAGAATGAAGGGCTCTAAAAAGACCCCCAGTCATGCCCATTATACATTACATGCTATGCGATGAATGTGGTGACTTCCTTGAAGATTGTGCAACCCTAGAACTCATCCATAGATGGTATCCAATAGAAAGGGTGTACTATGTTGGATTGCAGGTAGCGCAATTCACATGTCCATTATGCACTGACAATCACCTTTCGGAGAATTATCACAATTTCCCCTGATTCCAGCCAACCCTAGCTAGTTTGGGCTCCACTATAGTCTGCCTCTCACAAGAAGATGGCATGGATGTGGAGTCCATTGATAGCTCTACAATCCAAGAAGATGTGACAAGCATATCAATCATGTTTTTGTCTGTTGAAGAGTGACCAATCAAGGAACTCCTAGTTACCCCTAACTTCTCTCCACAGAGACAACCAACATGCACGTTATGCAAAATGCTAGATCATGCAGTCATCCATTGTCCTAATTTAGCCGCATTACAGTGTTGGTTCCCCATCAGACCTCAAATTGAACTCGATGGAACCTTAATATCAAGGATATTTTTCCTTATATGTCAGGGCAATTATTATGAGTGACACTGTACTTATGCCTCGCAGATTCATCCCACCATCGACATGATTAATACCACAGAGAAGAGACAAGATGAACTTCGAGAATCGCATAAAAAATACATCACCGGATCAACATCTCCTCCCCCACAATGCCGTGACAGACAAATTAAGACCACAAATTAACAAATAATGACCCCAACTAAGCCTAGGATAACATGTGGACTATGTGATCTGAATGATCACCGAGTCAACCAATGCAAATAATTTAAGCCCCTTGCAAACAGTCTAGACATATTCTCTTCTCTCCCTCAAAAACTCCTCTCAAACCAAGAAAATATCACATGCACTTATTTCTAGATTTGTTCACAATTTCACCATATGATTAAATGTGTGCACCTCCCCAAACTTAGAGCGGCAAGAGCTGCGTTAAGTCTACACTCCACCAAAGAGGTGGACACGCCTAAGCCAACAATATGGAAATGGAAGTAGAAGACAATCTCTTCTACACTACACCCTTTCCAATCATCCACATCAGGAACAACAAGTAGTGTAGAATCTCACACTATCTACTCTGTTGGCTCAGTGATACCATGTACCATTTGCACGGGCCAAAATCACACACGAGAGTTAGGCCCGCTAATGGAAAAATTTAGGCACCCCTGTAGCAGGCACAATTTACGCCTACCGTAAATCAACTAGCCTAGCCGAGAACCCAACTGTCCGCTCATACAGAATCGCATTATACGATTTGTATCAGCACATATTGGCGATAGGATTACTACCATCTCCTTGTCCCAGGATTTACATCTCATTCCTGTCGCAAAAGACCAAGGTACCTTGCACTTTTGTATAGGTTTCCACAAGATCCCAATGTTGCATGCTACCATCCAACTCCTCGATGACACCCAGCCTCTAGAGTAGCACCTAGTACAACTAGAGCTTGTCGAAGAAAATTGGCGACAGTCGCTACAACACAACGAAACCGAAAAGAAAAGGGTAAAAGCATTGTTTGACCGCCACATCACCCCTCGCTCATTCACCAAGCAATAATTAGTCCTTCGTTATGATGTCGCAAAAGAGGCCCTAGGGCTAGGAAAGTTTGAGACCTTCTAGAAAGGACCCTATATCATTAAAAATTGCCTCCAATAGGGGGCATACATCTTAATGGACTTGGACGAGAACTGCCTCAATAACCCCTTCAATGGTCTTTACCTCAAGAAATTCTACCCATAAGGGCCAAGACTGGCCTTCCCTAGAGTGTTCGTACACAAACCTAACCACTCAAAAAATTTTGACCCAAAGACTTATTTAACAGTGCTCAAAGTATCACAATGGATCACCAACATGAACGCTATTTCGGATTTGCTTCCAGATCATCAAGATTGTGTCAAAGTTTAGCCACAGCTGCCTGGGTCATTTACCAGCCTGATCGATTGCCACTCTGCTCAAAAGGTGTGTGCATTGATTCAGCAATAAACAATCAGGAATAATATGACATCATCATCGGACTTATGTACGATGCCTTCCATCAGGGCATATGCCATATTCATGTCTACCTCGATTCCTAGTTAGTAATTTTGCAGTTAAACCAAACATTTGAGACAAGAGATACACATCTATTTAGAAAATATTTGCGTACCAAAATATTAAGTAGCCAATTTGACTATATCACATTTACACATGTACCAAGGAGTCAAAACCAAACAGCTGATCCCATGGCTAGCAATATACTAAACTGGAATGTATCTCAAATAAACCATCATGCATAAAACCAAAAATATAGATATCCATTAGCATAGCATAATACATAAACTGAAACAGGTAATACATCATGAAGAGCCACAAAAAAATGTCTCTCATATATATATATATCACAATGTGTATGTCTGAGTACAAAAAATAGTTTTGCTAGCCCTATGACTAGACCAAAGATACAAAAGTTGACAAAAATAAGGGAAGCATCCTCATATCGAGTGATTTCCCTATGTACGAAAACACTCTTGGGGTATGCCCCCTCAATAGGGGAACCTGGATCCACCACTGCTCCCAGTACCACCACCAGAGCTGCCCTCACAACTGCGATTGCCACCTGACGTAGAGTGGGCCGACAGTCCCACTCACGGGCTATCACAGTCTCTAACCAGAAATCCTCGAAGTCATCCATGAAACCTTGAGCAGGCATTTCCTGGGTCAAGTGGTCCGCTCGACCCTGGAAGTCCTCAAGAACGAACACTTGAGCTGTCAGTTCTACAATGTGAGCCTCTGCTGCGTCAGCATGAGCTTGCTTGTCTGCAACCCCTCCAGCAGCGGAGATGCTACACTCCCCAGAAGGGTTAGCACCACCACCACCTGGTCCACCTACATCACCTCCTCTCTGAGCACCCCGAGGTCATCGTAGAGGATCATGGCCCACCAGTTGAGCCACGGGGTGACCCACCTCTCCACCATCTACACGAGTAACCAAAATGATGTCAGTGTCACTAGGAAAACACATAAGTACATATATACTCAAAAAAATGTATAAAAAATATAAAACATACCTTCATGCCCCTAAACAAAACCAAATGGGAGACCCATGTTTGGATTGCCCTCGAAGTCCATTCCCACATATGGGTATGGAAAGAACATTTGTGGGTTGGACTTAAACTAAGCCTCTATGGTGGCATTTCAATAACACCCCACTATGCCACCACCACCTCCTGACATCATCGGAGCCCACCTCCTCATACGTGGCTTTCGTGGCCCCCAAATAGACACCACCATGATCAGCCTCAGCAACACTACCCTCTCGTACATGATGTTGAACAAGATACTAGCATACAAAAATGACTTAGATCCACATTGGACCTTGTTCAATTGCAATACCATACCATAGTCGAAAAAATACTCGGACCTCAGCCGGTGCAAAACTCCAACATGTGGACCAGAAGCCCGATGTGGAGAAAACGACCCCAATAGTCGCGCAATCACTGCCAGAGCACACTCCTCTACCACATTTGTAACTAACGCAATGTTGATGCATCCTGCTGTAAGAGGCACCCCACCACAATGCCGGCTCTAGAATCTATCAAATTCCACTCTCCCTATAGGGAGTGGATACCTCAGTATGTCACCCTGAGGTAGTAACCCAGTCACAAAATATATATCTGTCTTAGGACGGATGATGAGGTTGGTACCATGCAACATGAATATGTTGTGCCTCTTGCTCTAGTGCTGAATAATGTACTGTAGTAATCAGTCCTGTGACCGAAGAAACTCATTCTCAGCAAACTTCAGAAGGCTCCATAGTGCCAACTGACGGTACACCCCAACATTAGTACCTAAAGTGGTTCAGATCTTGGGCCAGTCTCACTCCCTCCACACTAACTTGTCATCAACACAGGTACCCATCAGTACAGAGAAAAAACCCAAAGATAGGCAAAAACCAGAATATTTTGTCGCATTGACCTTTGCGCAATTGTCCCTCAAATAGGCATGCTTAACGCGCGCCTATATTTTACACATGCATGCCTTAGGCATGCTAAAATTGGGGAATAGAGTGCCCTTGCAGACTTGTACCCCAAAATTGTGTGCAAAGAAGGTGCACTTTTACCGAGATCGCCCACACAATGTAGGGAAAAAGTTACCCAAAATCCATATAAACCCAGTTTGTACGAACCTCGGCACCATCAAGCTATTAAAAATTAAGTACAGGACATCATGAATGTTACCTGGGCATAGTATCACTAGTCCCTGGTGCTCTAGATGACTGCAACGGTAAGAAATGCTATGCAGAGGCCTCTGACCTCTCAAAACTCAACAAGTACAAATTAATTGAATCGGGGCCATATTCACCTATTTATCGCCCTTTCGAAAACATTTGGAGGGCCATAACGAGAGACTAGAAGGCCCATTCTGTGAACCATAAGTTGCACCTTAATCAACACTCCATGACGAACAGAAGCGATGCCACACATTTGCATTCCAGGAAAAATATTTTTTCAGCACCGACTGGGATGCCCTCTCTCATCTCCTTTTTTAAAAAGGCTCATGACTTTCAGTAATATTTGATAAAGAAGATGATTTCACTTGAGGTAGTAATTTTTGTAGGAAAAGCTCACAAAATGTCCACAATGTTATCTCCTGAAAATTGAGAGCAGGTATCATTCAACCCCCAGCATGATAGAGTCCCATAAAACTCTGCATATCTTGACATCATTTCTCCATCAGAATTAAACCATAGGGTCCTCATATCTGACTTTGTTTATCATCACTTCACCTCGCACATGATAAACATCTGCATTGGTCGATAGAGTCCCCCCTCCATGGTGCTCATCACCCACAATATATCATATATTACAACATAAGTGATGCCATGGCCATACCACTTCATCCTGGGAATGACCTCATGCCCATCCATTCATAATGCATATGGTCAAGTTTACCATAAAAACTGAAACCCCCTTCCTCGACGACCAGGTTGTACAAGCATATAAAGAGCGCACCACCGCGCCTCGCATTTGGCCCACCATACCTCCACCAGCATAATCCCATCTGTGATACTTTTTCATCTGCTTCATCAACCCCATACTTGAGAGCAACCAATGGGACCCCCACCCTCAGAAAAACACCTTCCTCACACCATCAGTGAGCGAACACTTTCATGTTTTTGGGTACCCGTCTCTATGTTTTGTACAAACCAAACCCCATTATTTTATTCTTTTAGTAAGTGTACAAAGACCGCAAATGGTGCACTCTGTCCCTTCACCCTCTCATTTCATTTCCCCCCCATGGCAGTAGTCCCTAATCACCCTTGGTTGGAGTATTTCAACCCCATGCACAAACGAACACAACATTCATAGCCAGTTTACACCCGCCCTAGAAGTCCTACTGACTCCAGGGATTTCCCCTTCAGAAATAACTATGACTACCGCCAAGCTACTTAAGTATACTCCGACCTCGAGTCACTGAATCCCCATCATCATTTTTCAGTCAACCCTCGCCAACATGCCTATGTTAAACCCATCACATCCAAGGCCCCGACCCTTCATGTCAATGACCCCTGGTCCCATTGAGGCTTCCTTTTTTTCGACTTCAACACATATATTCCAAAAAGGAAGCGGTACCTTGGATCACCCCTCTCTATACAAGGGGCATCGTCGGGTGGCACTGTGGGAGACATCATTGTCCACATATGTCATAGATCCTCCTGAAATTCGACTACGACAAACTATTTCATGTCACGATGATATCGTACCTTACTACCATTGCACTTTGATCAGATCCGTCGAAGACTCGTGCCTTCATAAGCGTCTTTGTCAACAATGCTTACATGAGAAGGTCGCAGCCAGCACTTATGCGTATAATGCGCAGCTATATGCCATACCAAGTTTACGCATATGGGTACCACATTCCACCTATTGTCAAGGAAAAAACATCCATGAGGGCATCAGCAGTCATCATCAAAAACTGCCAACACCACTACCATAGTAGTGACACAGACATAATATATAATCTGTCACTTTTGTTTAACTAGTCACAACATCATGAGCATGGGACATGCCTGCCTCGTAGAAAATTTGTATATACTGTAAATTTTAGTTGCTTACAGGGATCCCTTAGGCCATGTTCATTATTGGAAACAGTGCAGGGTCTTTTCAATTCCAAAGGCTTCACACATGTCTCTCTCTCTCTCTCTCTCTACGCACGATACAGAAAAGAAACTATAATGTATTTCGGCTATACAACTCTTCCTAGACCTCACACATTGGCGGGAAACTGTTAACACTGCAAAATTGTACAATAGAAGATGACATTAATTAATGTCTAGCCAAAGGATTTACAGGGATGGAAGACATTACAAAATCTGGAAAGTATTTAAAAATCTCAAAGGTTTAAGGAAAATAAAATTTTAACTAGTCTTAAATGTATTTTTGCGCATTATCCTTTGAGAGGAGCGCCTTCTGCGGGCCTTCTTGCTTGATATAAGAACATTCCTGAGAGTGGTGAAATGTCACTATTCAGGACCACACAAAGCAAAGGACAAGTCACTCCTTAATTGAAGCTGCCTAAGGACAGCCACCAATGCCTCCTTAGACACTATGTGAGCACACAATCGAATATTTGGAGCACACAAAGGAATCATACCCCTCTCTTGGGTCATCATCCTCCATGTACCAAGAGAGGAAAGGATGATTCAAAATATCCTATATAAAGCCACCATGAGATGAAGAATGCATGATCGCATTGTTATGCCGCTCAGAATTACCCAAGAAATACCTGTAGTGTGTGACCTAGAGCTGAAGATAGAGGGGACTCACTTGTTGGCCACCCAACAAGTTCAGTCCACAAAGTAGAGAGAGAGGGAGACTGCACTGAGGCAAGCTTGGGATAAAAACATCATTGCATCGGGACCTAGAAGCATTGTCTAGGGGCCTTTTGGCAAGAGCGTAAAGTATCACTCTTCTTACTACCTATTGAGATTCAACAAGATGATGAGCTTAGTGAAAAGAGTCGCCTTCACTAAGTGGTCCCACAGGATATTTTTGGTGCAAGTCTATTTCTAGACATGATGATCATATTTTAGAAGTTGCAGGATGCTATTTGTGGATGGTTGATCAAGTTGGAAAAATAGATGAAATTATATTTTTAGAATAATGGGCGAAGTCTATTTATAGATCGTCGATCTAAAAATAGAAGTCTCAATTATTATTAGCTCTTAATAATAATCCGACAATAAACAACAACTTATTCTCTTGGAGAGCTTAATTTCAGTGCACAGGTTTGGAAAATTAGTGGGCTAAGTGAATTACGCAATTCCCAGGGGAAACTAGTGGTTCATGCATGGGGGACTTAGTTAGAACTGAAGTGGCAAAGTTATGATAGAGTTGGAAGAGTAGTTCATGGAGTTGTATTTAGTTTAACTCAATTAGACTTAGTTGAGCTAGTTGTATCTAGTGTAACTGAATGATACACTAGTGAGAGTGGAGTGAATTAATTAGTTAAGTAACTCACAAATAAGAACTCATTAATCAACTGAACAATACAACAGTTAACTATAGTGCATGACAGTTCCAGTGGAGACCCAGTGGAGAGATAGGTGAAAGGGCAAGATGGACTATCTGTTGTGACTATAGTGATTAATTGATTACATCACACACACATTGGAGTTTCCAATGAGAACTGCACAGTAAAGGAAAGAGTAATTTTAATTCATTCAAAGCTATTCTTCAGCAAGGATTATGCAGTGGAGGCAGGCTAGCAGGGGGTAAAGATCAGTGCATGGATTTGCAGATTTTTCCTGATTAGTGTGTGACGATTGATTGTACTGAGAGATTGATGTAATAAGATTTGTATGATATTGTTACATGATCTCCATGATACATAATATATGATATTTGGGGTTTTCAGCTTCAGGCTTTCCTATTAAACACCTGTGTTATGTGCAACTGTTTTTATTTATGATTCACATGTGTTTGCAATTAATTTTCTGCAAAATATTAACAATGGAATGATTATGTATTTTGCAAGAAGTTAAATATTGTGAGATCAGGGGAATCTAGATGTATGCATACTTAGTGTATACTAATTTCTACATGGTATCGGAGCATTGTTAATTCTTGAAGATTGCAATTGTGAAGAATTGGTGACTTTGTGCTGGTGGACAATTTGAATTTGCTACAAAAGATTCTTGGTGCAGAAGTTGAGTATATATTGAAATGTCATTCAATGGGTTGTGATTGGAGTATTTCCTTGATGGGAGATTGAATCACATAGCCTGGAAGGATAGGATGGAGGCGGTGCTGGAGGTTAATGGACTGAAGGACTTCATCGATAGCGATGTTCCTAAGCCGGGATCTGGCGATGATGAATTACTTGACGCATGGCAAAAGAAGACAGCAAAGACAAGAAGAATTCTGTTGGAAGATGTGAAGGACCATATTATGTCTAGCCTTCATAGGAAAGCCACTCCATTATTAATGTGGAAGGATTTCATAGATTTGTTCCAAAGCAGAAGCAACCAGAGGAATTTGGCACTTAAAGACGCTCAGAAAAATAAAAATGGAGAAGGGCGACAATATTACAAAATATCTCACAAAGTTTGTACACTGCAAGGATGAACTGGGAAGTGTGGGGGTTACTATTGATGATGAAGACTTGGTGAGCTTGGATCTCCTTAGGCTTCCGAAGAGTTTGCATAGATGCAAAAAACTCTGTCAATGGATGGGAGAGACTTCCAGGATGGGAGCGACTTTTGTCGGATCTTGTGCAGGAGGAGATAAGGCAAGGTACCAGGAATGACTCTTCATCGAAGAATGAAGATGAAGAGAATTAAGATTTGGCTGCCAAAGCAAGGAAAGGGAAGGGAAAGAAATTTCCTTCAAAATTTGATGCTAAAGGAAAGAAGTAGGATTTTTCCAAAGTGAAGTGTTTTCACTATCACGAACATAGGAATTTCACCACTAACTACCCACAAAAGAAGAAGAATAAGAAGGCCACTGGAGTTGTAGCTGGAGAGGCCTTAGCCTCACAATTTGAACTTGATTCCTCTTTGATCGCATGTTTGGTTTCAAACGCAATGGGATCGGTGTGGTATCTTGATAGTGGTGCATCTTTCCATATGACGGGAGACAAGGAGTTGTCCAATGACTTGGAGGAGAAGGATCTCTAGATGCATATAGAGATGGGCGACGATGGTCGGTATGGTGCAACTGGCACTGGAACCATTACGTTTGAGAGGGATTCTAGTAATCCATTCTTGTTGAAGGATGTTATGCATGTTCAAGGTTTAAGGAAGAACATGGTCTCAGTCGCAATGTCAGAAGACAAAGGTTATGATGTTGTTTTCAGTGAGGGAAAAGCCTTCCTTTGACATAAAAAAATGGGTCAAACCAAGAAGATAGGGGTTTAAATTAATGATCTCTACAAGATGTAGGTAGATGACTGTGCTACAATGGTGGGCAAAGCAGAAGAAGTGGTTAGCCGAGATGAGGGTGAATTATGGTACAGGAAATTAGGCCATCTTCACCATGGCGCTTTGAAGATTTTACAGCAGATTTCTACTGGACTTCCCAAGGGTAATCTTGTGCAGTCAGATCAGTGCAAGGGATGTACTATGGGTAATTTTATGAAGACCACCTTTCATGAGAAGGAGAATCGTGCTTTGGTGATCCTGGAGAGAATTCACACAGAAGTGTGTGGACCTTTCTCGGTTGCTGTAACAACAAAACAAAGGTATTATGTTATATTTTTTCATGAATATTCTCGTAGATGCTGGATCTTCTTCATGCAGAAGAAGAGTGACACATTCTCAAAGTTCTGTGAGTTCAAAGCATTGGTGGATAAGGAGTTGGGGAAGCAAGTGAAAAATCTACGGAGCGATAATGGTGGTGAATAAATCTCGGGCAAATTCAAAGACTTCTGTAGCAAAGAAGGAATTCGAAGATGTAGTGTCTCTTCCTAGTGAGATAGCTTTGATGACACTTACAGATGGTGATTTTGATATAATGATATAATATTATGTATGAAAGACTTATGTACATGCTTATATGCTATGACCTGGTTTGGGTCACTTGGTTATTGTGTGCTTATGATAATATCTATGGTTGCGTGCACAAGAATTTATTTTGGTTAAGAGCATATTAGCGATGTTTTCTCTTTTGGTATCCTATTTTGGACATAGGTGTATGACATGAATGGTGATTCAGAATTGAGACACATATCCATGGATGGTCATGGCTATGTGGAACATATGGTTAGTTATGATTTATGGATGATACATGATTTGTATGATTATATGTGCGTAATATCATATTAAGCATGATGTGGCAGGAAAATTTATCATTCCCAACAGGGATGCTCAATTTATAAATGATTGTGGAAGTCATTTCCCCAAAACCAAAATGATTGTGGAAGTCATGTACAATATTTGGTAAAATTTGAATAAGTTAATTACGAAATTCATTTGATTTATTTGATCAATGAGATTGTGATGTGTGCAGGTCTTGGAAGAAGACCTTACCAACGAACCATCATATGGGTATGAGCTCACAATTAGTACCTTAAGGTGAAACGCGGAGTTTCAAAGCAGAGTAGATAAGAAGCCATGGAAATTAGGGCGCGGAGTCCTAAATCCATGAAATATAAAGACGTGGAGTCTTGTATATATGATAAAAGGATTAGGACGTGGATTCCTAAATCCATGAAATATAAAGATGTGGATTCTTGAATCCATAATGAAATTTTTGGGGCGTGGAGTCCCGAATATTGAAAAATATCAAGGTGCGGAATCTTGGATCTTTAGAGTAGATCAGGGTGCGAAGTCCTCAATTTAATAAGCCATGAAGATGCATAGAATAGGGGTGTGGAATCCCTATTATCCAGAAGAAAAATACCACTCATGGGAAACTTAGAGATGAATTTCCCTAATAAAATTTCATTCCTAACAATTTTGGAGTGACTTTCGAAAAATAGAATGTCATGTCTACCATTTCAAGTATGACTTTCCAAAAATAGTAAATCACCTCCAATAAATGGGTAAACAAGTATACTTGAAGGAAAATCACTTAAAATATGATTAATTAATAGTAATAATTCAATCTCAACTTAATCCTCAATATTATTAATATTATTATATTTTATGAGACTATGATATTATTATTAAAAGGGAATTATATCTCTTCAATCACTTCACACCTCTCTCCTTGATGATTCTCATGGCTCTATGTAACTCTCTCTCTCTTTTAAAAATACATTACACTGTATTTTATGCACTCATCAAAGAATGGCATACTCCTCGTACACTCATTAAAGACATGTCATAAAAGATTCCTCTTACACTCTCTTTAATGCATATGTTACACTCTCCTTAATTAAGGCATGCATACATCTCCTTAATGGCATGAGTTACACTCATATAAATGGAATACAAGGCATGCATATTACTATTCCTTTATGACAAGAATTTTTTTCTCCTCCTATATATGTGTCTCATGTATTCTCACTTGAGGGGTGCACAGTGATAGCAAGAGTTGGAGAGATTTGAAAAAAAAATTATGAGAGGGAGGGACTTGGAGAGTAGACAATTTCTTTTCAAATGAATTTGAGATCCCTAAACTAAATTACTAAGTATTTATACATGGTGCAACTAACCATGAGTGGTATTTGGAGGAATTGAAACTTATCTTCCTCAAATTTCATTGGCTTTGTCTCTACTGCTATATTTTGGTATTGTTTGTGAGCTTTTATAGCTCGGGAGTTCCAGGGGGAGGATTTCTCCCTGGATATGGTTTGGTGGAAAACTGGATGGTTCAAATGAGTTGGTTAAGGGATCAAAGGTGGATCATATTCTCAATGGTTGGAGCTGAATATCTCTTTAGGTACAATTTTCATTGTCCTAAAATTATAGTATATCTTTAGCATAAAATAAAAAATAGACATTTAAATTGTTGTAAGCATCTAATTTTGGTTTAGGCTTATATTATCTAGAATATTATTGATAAGTTAAAAATGAAGACTAGATCAATCTATAGGTATGGATGTTTAGATCTCAATATTGGATTTATTATTGGTGTAGTTTATGGTACTAATCTTGGTATTGTAGCATTTGAGAAAGGAAAGCCAAATATTGTTGAAGGTAATTGCAATAAATAAATTCCAAAGGACTTGGGTAAGTATTTCACGATTTATGTTTTTGTTTCAAGTAATTAGATGCATGTTTTAGAAATGGTTTTAGGATAGTTTTCAAAGTATTTGACAAAATTTGTGAATGAGTAATCTTATCAATTTATTTATGCATGAATAAGTGCTAACTTGCAGCTTACATCAGAAGTAAGAAAATGGACATGTTCCCAAAATATACTTGGAGGAATTACATAATCAACCCTTAAAAGAAAATGAAAAAATAATGGAAACTAAAATATGGTTTGGAAGATCAAATGCTTGAGGTAAGTTGGAGAAAATTTTTAGTTATGGCTTATGTTTCATATTCTTATCAAAAATTTAATGTTTTGTTATTCAAGTTGTTGTAATAGTACTATCAGAATTTTGACAGAAAGCCTTAATGTTTGTAGCATTCAGGGCTGCCATGTGTTTGTCAAATTGTAGCAATTGGTTCAAAAAGCTTGTCAAATCATGTCAAATTAATTAGCTTGTGGGTGGTAAAATGTTTCAAGAACTCATGTGGTGGATTTAGAAATGTGTGAATTCAATGAGAATATCTTAGTAGCATAAATATGTGTTGTTTTTCCTCATATAGAGCTGTGGTTGTAAGTTTTCATTCCATATGTTTGACAAAAAACATAAATGAAACATTTAGGCTATAAATTTTTGTTGTTTTCAAGAATCGTATTCCTGGGTGTTTTGAATTTGATTCAGCCCAACCTTAGGGGGTATCTGTGCCTAGGGGACCTGTAACCATTGATTTGATTCCAAAAAAATACTTTTCAGAACCCATACCAAAAATTTGGGTGATTTTACAGATTGCTGCTGTGAGTTATGTGTGCTTGTTGTTGAGTCTTTGATGAAAGACTAAGATTATTTAGTCACTATTTTATGATGGCAACATTTAAAGTTTCAATTTCTGAATTTTCTAATATAAATAAGTTGAAGAATAATCTTAAATTCATTGTTGCCAAGTGTTTGACAAAATGCCTCAATGACTTTTAATTGCATGCTTGCAAAGTGTTTGTCATAAGGGCTCAATGAGTGTAGAGTGCATGACTGCAAAGTGTTTTTCAAAAGTGATGGTGGGGGGTATCCTGCCAAACCCATATTAACACTCTCTTGTGTCTATAAAACCGCACTTCTAGTTTAGCCCCAAATAATTTTAAATATGGGCAGCTCTAACACTATGCGGAAGCTTTTCTATCTCCATGGTTATAAAACCAATATAATTCAAACCGTATATATGGAAGTTTACCTTTCTTCATTTATGGTTAAACTCATATATTGAATCAACCTTCACTATTTCAATAAACCAAAGTTTCTCACCTCGAAGGGCTCAACCCCATATTTGAAATTTATAAAAGCCCAATATATTATATGTCCAGCATAGTAATTCATGTCATTCCCAAGCTCATTAACCCAACATACACACACATCTTATGATTTTTAAATCATCTATTCGAAAATCAAATAACCCAAAATTCAACTACATATGTAGAAGTTGTCTTCTACATTCATTGTGATTATAAATCATAATTAAACCCTCTATGCAAGGGTTCTATCTTTTCATTTATTCCAAGCAAAATAATCTCGTCGTTATATCTTTAATGCTCATCCTCAGCATTATATTTTAATGTTCGACCCTTATAAATTATAACCACAATGTTTAATCTATCCGCCTCATCAATTTTAACTCTGTGGTTTAAATCCAATAACCCACATGGCTACTCATATAAACATATTAACCCCCTATCATTCACTTCTAATGGTTGACTTCAATAAACCACATATATGCTCATGACTCACACTTCCGTTTCATTTAAATCAACATTTAATCCATCAGCCCCACACATTCAGATTTTACTCGTTAAATAGACATTTTATCAAATGAATAAACATTTCTCATACCTTGTATTAACAACGCAACAACTTCAATTGCGAACCCCCTTGGCTCTTGCACAAGTCTAATCCAGTGGAAATCACATTATTTAACCGTAGAAATTTAGCATGAAAATGATTTGTGAAATTCATGGTTTTAAATACCACAGTCACCACGTGTCCATTGGTGAGCCATATCACATTCTAAAAGCGAAATCTTCTTACCAAATTTGAAACTTTGCAAGACCGCTAGTTTTTTTTGCTCTAAACCACATTCACTATTCCTGCATGGTTCCTCTATTTTTTTTGTGTTTTCGCTCATGATTCCGCCATCCCTTCTATAACGGTTCTTCTGCAGTTAAACCCTGATTCACCGTATCTCATCATCTCGACGCCTTTGCAATCATTCACCGTATCTCATCATCTCGACGTCATTCACTAACTTATGGTTTTAACTTATGATTCCATTTTAATGTTGTTCGATTCATCGCTTCAAACCATCGATGAATAACATTCCAATGATACCTCCCACATTGGAAATAATTGAATTCAAAAAGAGTCGAATACGACTTCACCCTTCTGATATTACTGTATTTTATTTACACCATTCAATGTATAATACCTCCCCCTTTGTATGCGAAATCTCTACATGATGAAATCTCAAATTTTGACTTCAAAACCCCTGATTCATTGCACCGTGTACTCACAACATATGTTTGTGATTTCTCCTTGAAATTTTTTATACGAACCGAGTTCCAGTTACATTTAACCCGTTCCTTGTAATTGACTCTTCAGCCATGGTAGAATTTAAATATACTCTATGTCTAAAATTTTGACAACCAAATCCATCTTGGATGGAATCGATCCATCCTATGATCGAATTCCCAATTTTGCAATTAAAATTAAAAGCATAGAATTCAATCTATATTGTAGCCAATTTCATTCATGCATTATATAATTCAGCAATGGCCATAAACTTCAGAAAGTTAAATTCTGCATTAATACACACAATAATTACATCAACAATCTTCCTCCTTGGCCTAATTTTCAATTCGATGGCCCTTCTATCCTCACTACTCTGCGTTTTGAATCGCTCTCCCTCCTATCTGCCCGTAGGCTTACATTTATGCAAAATACTAAGGAATCAATTCGTTTTCCCTAACAGCTCACCCAAGATTGTTGGAATTCTCAACATCCTAAATTTAGACTCAATCCTTGAAATAACTAAAACTGATCCTAATTTGACTATCCCTTCACATTCCTAACTAATCACCTTGTTCTCTTGTCCTCTAATGGTTCGCAAAAATTTACAATCCCTCACTATTTTATTCAAAATACTAATAATTACATGAGAATGTAGAAACATAAGACGACCCTATTTCTTATAAAAATAAAAAGTATTTCTTGAGCCTAATTCCCTTGCATTAAAAAGTCTTGAATGGTTGTAGCTTTTGTGCATATAAATTGTTAGTGTAAAAATCTTAGTTATTGTTGCTTTTATGTTACTATAAATTATAAATAAACTATTTAATGGGTGTAGCTTCCTATGTCTAAAATTTTTTGGTATGTGTAACGTTCCCCAACTTCCACACATGCAAATTTTGTTTTTTCCATAGAATAAGTGCTCTTCTCATTTTACAACTTCCCTGAGAATTTATGAGCCACACTGTCGTCTGTTAAACTAATACATAGGGACTCAACCCTACGCCTTTTCCACTTTTAATTTCCTATACTTTTATTTAACATAATTGTATGTTTAATCGATTCTCCAGAGTATATAGATTCACAAGTGTGTAACTTATAAAAGTTTAGGTATAAACACTTGAATATATTAATTGTTAAAATTTCTAACTTTAAATCTTTGCTTCGATTCCCTATATATATATATCGTAACTCTATATAGATAAAATCCCCCAACATATAACCCATATACATTCCACCATATGTAAACTTCACAAGATATAATACATCACATATGTATATGCTCATAGGTGCACTCCTATGTTGAATTCGTCCTATGTAGATAAGATGAGGGTTAGGCACCTCGACTTGGAGATTTAGTTAATGTAACGAGTTTTTATTTCAAGCACAATTTCTATGCTTTGTGGTCGTGAGCCTACGACACTTGTCCAATGAAATATATATTATTCTTTTAAAAAAGCTTTGGCAGGCATTATTGCCGCGTCAATGTATATTATTTAATAGCTCCCTAGCTTATTTGATATGAGGTACATCTCCTGGCTTTTAGCGTATGGGTTTAGTAGTTTCGTATCCTATCGCTTTTATAAATCCGGCTCATCATACCAGTGACTTGATTTGGGGATCTATTCGTATCTGATAACACTGGGGTGAAACTATAGTTTATAGCATTATTTTTCTACTTCTCTAAATGTGCATTAATTATTTATGGTACATGTACGCATGACTTGTACGGAACTCCTTTCGTTCTGATCGTTGTCGATCTCGGTGGAAGTCCATCGATTCGTTCCACTTGTATGGCTCGATTGAACTAGGGTTATCGTTTATGATATTTATAAAAGCTGAACGTAAAACCATTGTTTGCTTTTCTTATTCGCACTATCATTCGTTCAATTCTACTTTGGGGTTATCACTCTGGTAGCTCTGCTCGTTTTCTGAGAGTTAATGGTGCCATACGTCACCCTTCGTCGAGTTCATGCAGCCACATGCAGAGGTAAAATCTGGCCTCATACGTTTTTATTTTTAATATTGGAGAAATGCAATGCGTTTTCAGCGATCGTGATTTTTCTTGTCATACTAATACTATCAGTTCAGGCATTTCCCACAAATTTCTCTGGAATATAAAATCCAACGATAGTCAGAATGCTCTTCATATTCTTAGCATTCATTGTGAGGGTTTGTTCTTAGACCTTTATCTCTTGCTTGCGCTCAATTTTATTAACCTATTACCAAGCTCCTGGTCTCATTATACCTTTTGAAAATTGTTTTGTTGATTATTCGTTTTTCAGTTCATTTCGTAACTTGAAATTCTATTATCACAGAGTACATTGACTGATATAAATTAACATCTCATCTTATGGATGGCCCGTTTGGATATGCGACATCTTTTCTCTGCTGGACGAGGGTTTCTGTTCTCAGACATATTCGCCGAGATTTCGGACGCGTCTAGGTATGATTTCTATTCAGGGTTTAGAGAAATTGCAACCCTAAAATTTTGGCTATGCGTTCTAGTTAAACTGCCAAATTTTCTAATCTATTTCCATTTATTTTCTACATTTTAACTCAGGTCCATATTGTTGAAATGGTTCATTTCCTAGGTAATAATTTATTTCTCATTCGTCGGTTAACGTTTAACAGATAAAATGTCCATATCCTTCCTTACCGTATCTAATGCTATTCACAAAATGATGTTCATTTACAGGTAACTATTTACTACCTACTTCATGTGAGTATCTTCCGAGAGCTCTTTGCCTTCTTCGTCGAAGAGTTGTGACGCCTTGTTCTCTGTCACAAGTCAGTACTCATGAGCACCTCGGTTGTATGTAAACTCGTTGCTTATACAACGACTTGTTTGCTTGAAGACAGCTCGTGGAGGACATTGTTGACTCTCCAAAGAGTCGTCCCCTTGTTTCCTTAGTTGGTTTATTGTTTAAGCCGGACTGTATATCTATTGTCTTGGGGTTAATTTTCCCATGTTAGGAAAACATAACTTCGCTAATAATTTTTTTTGTTATGCTTTACTTTAGTCTTGTACCATCTGTATATAAGAGAATATTTTCACCGGCTTATGACATTTCCTATCGGAAATATTTGATTTTCCATGTACTGTCAGCTATGCGAGTTTATTTTTAATTCCACATAGTGCTGGCGTTAAGCAGAACTCTTTTAGTTTACTACCTGATTACTGATTATGGAATACTCGTATGTAAAATTTAATAGTTGATATAATAACTAGGCATTCTCTCTCTCTTGTTTTCAAAACTGAACTCCTCAATAAAAAATAAATGGTCTAGTACCGTTGTATTTTTACTCTAAATTTTTTGTTTCTGTTTAGCCATTTCCTACAATGCTTAGGTCGGTCCTTTTTGGTACTGGTGTAACTCCAGATCTTTAAGGTTCCAGGACAAAATACATTTATAATATTTCAGTCATCATCCCATTGAGCTTTTATTTAATTTTGGCTGGATATAATTTCTATAATTATAATGTATTCTCATGTATAATAGGCCATGCTAATTAGTCATGTAATAATCTATATATTACCTGCCTTGGGTTTCAATATAGATAACTGCGCCATGCAGTAAGTATACATCTGTGTATAATTTTAGAACTGAGATTATAAGTATGCTCATAACATGTTCAGATTTTTCCCATTCATTGACTTTAGTAGTTCCTAACTATTTCTGGCACTTTTATCAAGTATATACTCTGTATTTTATACTTTGTTTATTTCACTTTTTCCTATAAGAAAATACGATTGGTATCTAGTTTCCCTTTTTTTTTATAGTTAGGGTTTATTTCATAGAAACAGAAGTAGATTAAAGTTAAACTTGAAAATCATATTTGAGAAATAGGTATTCTCAGATTTAAACCTATTATGGTTTAGATATTCTGATGAATTCTTTCCCATCGCTGTGATTCCTACAACTGTACAGAAATCGAAGGCTAATTTCTGCTGAGATTTCTGTTAAATGTATGGAAATATTTTCACACACAGCATGCACATATAATACTTTTACAGTTCCATTCAACATAAAATTTACACTTACACCTTATAATAGAAAAAAATAACCGAACTATGCATACCACTAAATCAAATGACCAATCCACCCAACCTTAGAATTCATTTATCTCCAGAATTCACCCTCGAGCTGAGATCCCTCCTAGAACTGATCCACCTCTAATCTGTTTAGGAGCAGCTTATTTAAGTTGTTGTTCCCCCAAAGCCTGTTTCCAATTCTGCGGCCAGAATATCAGGATGCTTTTCTTCCTGTTTTCCTAGGCTTCCCTATTTAGGGACTTTTAAAGCTACTTTCTTCTTTTCCCAGCTTTTCCAGCGTTTTACCTCTTCCCAACTACCTTCCTCATCATTGGGGAATTTATATTTTTCCTCAAAAATATAAATTAGAAACAATTTATTTCAAGGATTTTTGAAAGATGGTGGGGAAAGTATTTTCCTTATCCATCCTCATGGATTTAGCAAGTGATCTCATAAATCTCATTTTGGTCAATCTGCACAAAATCATTTTATTCATTTTCTCAATTTAAATAATTAATTACATCCACAAAATACTTTTCCTTTGGGGTCCACTCCCCTTCGGATTAAAGTTCAAATGTCTAGTTTTGAAATTCAGACACATAAACTAGGGGTGTTACATATTCCCCCTCTGAAAGCAAACACCGTCCTCGGTGTTGTTATTTAACTACTAGAGTTCATTTTTCAAACAAAAATGGATATATTTCCATCATTTCAGCTTCTCTTTCCCAGGTAGCTTCTTCAGCAGTAAAGTTCTTCCACTGCACTTTTACTCTCGCTACTGTTCAGTTCCTCAGTTCAATTTCTTCCTGCTCCAATGTTTGAAATGGTTCTGGAAGGAATTCCCCTTCCGGTTCCACCTGCACCACATTCCAATCCACTATGTGAGAAGCATCATGTACATATATTCTTAATAATGAAATATGAAACACATCATGAACTCTACCATGGGGTGGTAAGGCCAGCTTATAAGCCACTGGTCCCACCCTTTCTAATACTTCAAAAGGACCACAGTATCTAGGAGCTAGTATTGCACAACTTCCAGCATAAAGTGTGCTCTTTTTGGGTTTCATACGAAAGTACACATGCTCCCCCACTTTGAATTCTCGATGTGTCATTTTCTTATTAGCATAGTTTTTCTGACGATCTTGTGCTATCTTGATGTTTCTTTGTATTTGTTTAACAATTCTTTCCATCTCTTGTAAAGCTTCAAGTCCCAAGATTAGCTTATCGTCTAGATGGCTCCAACTCAAGGGGGTACGACATTTTCTTCCATAGAGTGCCTCAAACGGACTCATTTTGATGGATGATTGATAGTTGTTATTATAGGAAAATTCAGCTAAATGCAAGTAGTCTTCCCATTTTGATGGCTTATCCATCACATACATTCTCAGCATATCCTCCAAAATCTGATTAGTTCTCTCTATCTGCCCATCGGTCTGGGGGTGATAGGCGGTACTAAAATTCAGCTTAGTGCCCAAACCTCCAGATAGACCTTTCCAAAAAGCTGCGGTGAACTTAACATCTCTATTTGAAACAATTACTCTTGGGACCCCATGTAATCTTACTACTCTTTTAGGAAAACATCTGGTACCTGAGCTATCCCAAAAGTAGATTTTACAGGTATGAAGTGTGCAGATTTGGTTAAAGTTTCCACTACTACCATCATTGAGTCGTGTTGGTATTTGGTTTTGGGTAATAATGTTATAAAATCTGTGGAAACTGTGTCCCACTTCCATTCTGCAATCGGAAAAGGGTTTATAAGACCAGCAGGATGCTGATGTTCAATTTTAACTAATTGACACTCCATGCATCTATCTAAATATTCTGCTACATCTCTTTTCATTCCTGGACAAAGCAACTTCTTTTTCAAAGCTGTTAACATTTTCTGATATCCTGGATGTCCTGCATAGTGTTGTTTGTGATATTCATCCATAATCTCTCTCTTCAAGGACTCTACATTTGGAATATATAATTTGTTTTTATAACAGATCAGTCCTTTTCGGTTTTGAGTGAAATCAACCATTTCCTTCTTTAGGATTCTCACTTGTAGGTTCTTATAATTTGGATCCTGGTCTGCTGCCTTTTTCACTAATTCTTTTAAGTCAAAGTGGGCACTACTTCCAATGCTGTTTATATTTGGACAAGCATTTTTGCTTAAGGCATCAGCAATTTTATTTTCTTTTCCCGTGATATGTTTTATATCCATATCAAATTCACTTAGAAAAGACAGCCATCTGGCTTGTCTAGCATTCAAATCAGTTTGGGAAAAGAAATATTTGAGACTAATATGGTCAGTCATCAATGTAATTTTTTTCCAAGGAGATAGTGTTGCACATTTTCAAGGCATGAATAACAGAAGCTAACTCCAAATCATAGGCACTATAGTTCTGTTCATGTATCTTTAGTTTCCTGGATTCATATGCAATCACCGAATTTTCCTGCAAAATAACTCCTCCCAACCCCTCTTTACAAGCATCTGTACATACCACAAATTCTTTATCCGGATCTGCAATCTTCAGTATGGGGGCTGTAGTAAGTTTTAGTTTTAATTGGTCAAAACTGGTTTGGAATTTTTCAGTCCACTCAAATTTGACCCCCTTTCTTTGTAGTGAGGTGATGGGATATGCTATGGCAGAAAATCTCTCCACAAATCTGCGATAATAGCCTGCAATCCCAATAAATGACCTCACTGCTGAACCATCAGTTGGCACAGGCCATTCTTTAATAGCCTTTATCTTTTCAGGGTCAACTACTAACCCTTGTTCAGAAATAATATGTCCCAAGTATTGGATCTTATCCTTATAGAATTCACACTTACTGAACTTGGCATATAACTGGTTTTCTTTCAATGTTTTCAATACTATCCTCAAATGCTCTTTGTGTTCTTCCTCACTTTTTGAGTAAACTAAAATATTATCGATGAACACAAGTACGAATTTGTCCAAGTACTTATTTAACACACTATTCATTAAGCACATAAAAGTGGCAGGGGCATTTGTCAAACCAAAAGGTAGGACTACAAATTCGTAATGACCATACCTGGTTCGAAAGGCTGTTTTTTTGATGTCTTATTCTTTAATTCTGAGCCGGTGATAACCATTCTTTAAGATAATTTTCGAAAAAACTGAAGCCCCTCTCACTTGGTCAAAAAGATCATCAATTCTGGGCAAGGGGTATCTATTTTTAATGGTCAAATTATTCAGTTGACGATAATCAATGCACATCCTAAAAGTTCCATCTTTCTTTTTCATGAACAACACTGGTGCTCCCTATGGAAACACACTCGGTCTGATATAACCTTTATCTAACAATTCTTGCAATTGCATTTTCAGTTCCATGAGTTCAGAGGGCCTCATTCGATAAGGAGCTCGGGAAATAGGTGTTGCTCCTGGCACCAAATCGACTGAAAAGTCAATCTCTCTCTTGGGGGGAAGATGAGGAATCTCATTTGGAAAGACTTCCTTAAACTCTCTTACTACGGGTAAGGTATCCAGTAGATTCCCTTCAGTTTTCTATTTTATTTCTTCCACATGTACCGCATAAACTTGATGTCCTTTCCTATTTGTTCTTTTTATTTGTAGTGCTAATATTTGTCTTACCGAAATGGGTTTTGGTTTCCCTTTGAGAATAAAAGGTTTCCCTTCTTCATCTACACAATGCAAGGTCTTATCCGAGCAGTTCATTAGGGCCTTCTTCTTTTCCAGCCAGTCCATTCCTATCAGCAAGTCATATGAACCTAAGGGCAGAATGTTCAGATTTACTTCTGCTTGAAAATCATTTAATCTAATTACTGTTCGGGGAAATTTATGTGTTACCTTCCTCTTAGTTCCAGTGGCCAGCTGTACCAACCATGACTACTGAAATTTTTCAGTTTTAAGATTACATTTTTCTACAATTTTTGGACTAATGTAACTCAAAGAAGCACCCGGATCAATCAAAACAGTGACATATTGGTCAGAAATATTACCCTCCATTTCTACCATAGTAGCTTGATGGTCTGCCTGTCAATTTTCCAAGGCTACACTGATAGTAGGTATATTTCTTGCTATGTCATTTACTGTTGTAGCTTCTCGATCTCTCATAATCATCTGAATGTTTCGATGAGGACAATCCCTCAGAAGATGGGGTTCTCCACAGCCCCAACATTTCAAGGGTTCCCTCATTTTGACTGTGCCTTCCTTTTTATTGTCTCCATCTATTTGTTTTGAAGTCACTTGGGACTGAGAAGTTTGACTTTCTTTTGGTTTATTAAACTTTTTCCGCTGATGATCCCTGCCAAAATTCTTCAAATAGGCTGGTTTTTGTCTCTTCCCTTTGAATTCACTCTTATTTACCAAGCTTTTCCCATGTTCAGTTTTGCCTTTGAACTGTTGGTAACATAATATAGCTTTCCTCACTGCCTCATCCATAGTTCTTGGGTTGTCAAACTCGATTTTCTCTTTATACACAGCAGGCAAACAGTTCAAAAACCTTTGTACCTTTGCCTTCTCTTCCCTAATGTAAGGGACATATCTCAACAGGTTTGTAAACTTAGTGACAAACTCATCAATTATAAGTTGTCCCAGCCTAAGCTCGTGAAATTACTTTGCTTTATCATCATAATACTGCTCATTCAAGTAGCGGTTTTTGAACTTAACCTGAAAATCTTCCCAAGTAAATGTCTTTTCATCAATGGCATGAACCATTTTCATCTCCTCCCACCACAAGGTAGCCTTACCTTGTAGCTGGTAGACAGCTAATATGGCCTTCAGGTTGCTTTCATATTCATAGACCTGGATGTACTTAATCATGTTTAACAACCAGGCTTCATCATCTTCCTCCTTCTCCCCATCATAGGAGGGAGGTTTGATCTTTCGGAATTCCCCCTGTAATTCCTTTTTCTGCTTATACTGATGCCTAACAGCTTCATCATCCTCAGAATCATCAGTCTTCCTCTTCCCAGAACCTTCGCCTTCTTGGCTGTTCCGTGAAGTTAATTCTCTGATGAGCTTTTCCTGCTCCTCACTGGCTAATGACAATCTGTCATTCTGGCTTTTTATCTTAGCCAATTCTTGTTGCAACCTACGCAACATAGCCATCATGGGCACATTTGGATCTGATGTATTATCCTCATCACGCAGATCAACATAAATTTCGTCACCTTCTGTCATTCCAGCACCACTGTACACTACACAACATAGGTCAGTACAGAAAAAAAATATATATATATATATATATATATATATATATAATTTATTTTTTCCTTCCCACAGAAATCAATTTATAAAGTGAACACACAACAATAGTGAGCACAATGACAAAAACCCAGTTTTATAACTTGGGCTCTGATACCATTTTTAACGTTCCCCAACTTCCACACATCCAATTTTTTTTTTTTCCATAGAATAAGCGCTCTTCTCATTTTACAACTTCCCTGAGAATTTATGAGCAACACTGTCGTCTATTAAACTAATACATAGGGACTCAACCCTACGCCTTTTCCACTTTTAATTTCCTATACTTTTATTTAACATAATTGTATGTTTAATCGATTCTCTAGAGTATATAGATTCACAAGTGTGTAACTTATAAAAGTTTAGGTATAAACACTTGAATATATTAATTGTTAAAATTTATAACTTTAAATCTTTGCTTCGATTCCCTATATATATATCGTAACTCTATATAGATAAAATCCCCCAACATATAACCCATATACATTCCACCATATGTAAACTCTACAAGATATAATACATCACATATGTATATGCTCATAGGTGCACTCCTGTGTCGAATTCGTCCTATGTATATAAGATGAGGGTTAGGCACCTTGACTTGGAGATTTAGTTAATGTAACGAGTTTTTATTTCAAGAACAATTTCTATGCTTTGTGGTCATGATCCTACGGCACTTGTCCAACGAAATATATATTATTATTTTAAAAAATCTTTGGCAAGCCTTATTGTCGTGTCAATGTATATCATTTAATAGCTCCCTGGCTTATTTGATATGAGGTATGTCTCCTGGATTTTAGCGTATGGGTTTAGTAGTTTCGTATCCCATCAATTTTATCAATCCGGCTCATCGTACCAATGACTTGATTTGAGGATCTATTCGTATCTGATAACAATGGGGTGAAACTATAGTTTATAGTGTTATTTTTCTACTGCTCTAAATGTGCATTAATTTGTTATGGTACATGTACGCCTAACTTGTATGGAACTCCTTTCATTCCGATCGTTGTCGATCTCGGTGGAAGTCCACCGATTCGTGCCACTTGTATGGCTCGATTGAACTAGGGTAATGGTTTATGATATTTATAAAAGCTGAACATAAAACCATTGTTCGCTTCTCTTATTCGCACTTTCATTCATTCAATTCTACTTTGGGGTTGTCACTCTGGTACCTCTGCTTATTTTCTGAGAGTTAATGGTGCCATACGTCAACCTTCGTCGAGTTCATGCGGCCACACGCAGAGGTAAAATCTGCCCCCATACGTTTTTGTTTTTAATATTGGAGAAATGCAATGCATTTTTAGCCATTCTGATTTTTCTTGTCATACTAATACTATCAGTTCAGGCATTTCCCACAAATTTCTCTGGAATATAAAATCCAACGATAGTCAGAACGCTCTTCATATTCTTAGCATTCATTGTGAGGGTTTGTTCTTATACCTTTATCTCTTGCTTTCACTCAGTTTTATTAACCTATTACCAAGCTCGTGGTCTCATTATACCTTTTGAAAATTGTTTTGTTGATTATTCGTTTTTCAGTCCATTTCGTAACTTGAAAATCTAGTTTCGCAGAGTACATTGACTGATATAAATTAACGTCTCATCTTATGGATGGACCATTTGGATATTTGACGTATTTTCTCTACTGGATGAGGGTTTCTATTCTCAGACATCTTCGTCGAGATTTGGGACGCGTCTAGGTATGGTTTCTATTCAGGGTTTAGAGAAATCGCTGCCCTAAAATTTTGGCTATGCGTTCTAGTTAAATTGCCAAATTCTGTAATCTATTTCCATTTATTTTCTATATTTTAACGCAAGTCCATGCTGTCGAAATGGTTCATTTCCCAGGTAACAATTTATTTCTCATTCGTCGGTTAATGTTTAACAGATAAAATGTCCATATACTTCCTTACCGTATCTAATGCTATTCACAAAATGATGTTCATTTATAGGTAGCTATTTACTACCTAGTTTGTGTGAGTATATTCTGAGAGCTCTTTTCCTTCTTCGTCGAAGAGTTGTGATGCCTTGTTCTCTGTCACAGGTCGGTACTCATGAGCACCTCGGCTGTATGTAAACTCGTTGCTTATACAATGACTTGTTTGCTTTAAGTCAGCTCGTGGAGGACATTGTTGACTCTCTACAGAGTCGTCTCCTTGTTTCCTTAATTGGTTTATTGTTTAGGCCGGACTGTATATCTATTGTCTTGGGGTTAATTTTCCCATGTCAGGAAAACATAACTTCGCTAATAATTTTTTCTGTTATGCTTTACTTTATTCTTGTACCATCTGTATATAAGAGAATATTTTCACCGGATTATGAAATTTCCTATCGGAAATATTTGATTTTCCATGTACTGTCAGCTATGTGAGTTTATTTTTAATTCCACATAGTGCTGGCGTTAAGTAGAACTCTTTTAGTTTACTACCTTATTACTGATTATGGAATACTCGTATGTAAAATTTAATAGTTGATATAATAACTAGGCATTCTCTCTCTCTTGTTTTCAGAAATGAACTCTTCCATAAAAAATAAATGGTCTAGTACTGTTGTATTTTTACTCTAAAATTTTTGTTTCTGTTTAGCCATTTCCTACAATGCTTAGCTCGGTCCTTTTTGGTACTGGTGTAACTCCAGATCTTTAAGGTTCCAGGACAAAATACATTTATAATATTTCAGTCATCATCCCATTGAGCTTTTATTTAATTTTTGCTGGATATAATTTTTATAATTATAATGTATTCTCATGTATAATAGTCCATGCTAATTAGTCCTGTAATAATCTATATATTACCTGCCTTGGGTTTCAATATAGATAACGGCGCCATGAAGTAAGTATACATCTATGTATAATTTTAGAACTGAGATTATAAGTATGCTGATAACATGTTCAAATTTTTCCCATTCATTGACTTTAGTAGTTCCTAACTATTTCTGGCACTTTTATCAAGTATATACTCTGTATTTTCTACTTTCTTTATTTCACTTTTTTCTATAAGAAAATGCGATTGGTATCTAGTTTCCATTTTTTTTTTTTATAGTTAGGATTTAGTTCATAGAAATAGAAGCAGATTAAAGTTAAACTTGAAAATAATCTTTGAGAAATAGGTATTCTCAGATTTAAACCGATTATGGTTTAGAGATTCTGATGAATTCTTTCCCATCGCTGTGATTCCTACAACTGTACAGAAATCGAAGGCTAATTTTTGTTGATATTTTTGTTAAATGTATGGAAATATTTTCACACACAACATGCACATATAATACTTTTACAGTTCCATTCAACATAAAATTTACACTTACACCTTATAATAGAAAAACATAACCAAACTATGCATACCACTAAATCAGATGACCAATCCACCCAACCTTAGAATTCATTTATCTCTAGAATTTAGCCCCGAAATGAGATCCCTCCTAGAACTGATCCACCTCTAATTTGTTTAGGAGTAGCTTATTTAAGCTGTTGTTCCCCCAAAGCCTGTTTCCAATTCTGCGTCCAGAATATCAGGATGCTTTTCTTCCTGTTTGCCTAGGCTTCCCTGTTTAGGGACTTTTAAAGCTGCTTTCTGCTTTTCCCAGCTTTTCCAGCTTTTTACCTCTTCCCAACTACCTTCCTCATCATTCGGGAATTTAGATTTTTCCTCAAAAATCTAAATTAGAAACAATTTCTTTCAAGGATTTTTGAAAGATGGTGGGGAAATTATTTGCCTTATCCATCCTCATGGATTTAGCAAGTGATCTCATAAATCTCATTTTGGTCAATCTGCACAAAATCATTTTATTCATTTTCTCAATTTAAATAATTAATTACATCCACAAAATACTTGTCCTTTGGGTTCCACTCCCCATAGGATTAAAGTTCAAATGTCTAGTTTTGAAATTCAAACACATAAATTAGGGGTGTTACAGTATGAATGTGAAAATTAATTTAATGATTTGTTGAAGTATGAATAGAGAATAAGACATTTGTTTCTTGTATTATCTAAAGATTTCATCAAAAAGGACTTGTTGTTGGAAACAATTTTACCATGACTAATTCTTTAGGATTTTGTGAAAATGAGTATTAGTGATTAATGTGACCTCTACTTCTCTATATTTTTTATGGTGAGAAAGGTGGGACCTTACAGAAGAGAACTCATAGTGCCTCATAACCCACAAAAAAATGGGGTCACTGAGAGGAATAATAGAAAGATTGTGGGTGCTACACGAGTGATGTGTTATATTCTTTCCATGACTAGCCCCACGTATTGTATGTTGCACCGGGTGCAGCAGGGGGGTCACAGGGGGTGCGGCAGCACCCCAGCAAAATTTGTTTTGGTGTGCAGAACCACCATGTTTTGTGGATGAGTTTGCACATGGTTTTTGGGTACGATGGTTTTCATCCCCTGGTATTATGTAGATCTGGTCAAGGGAACTACGATTATGTTCTAATCCAGGGTTAATGTATTAGGGTTTATGTATGCTTCGGCATGTATATATATATATCTGTGTGTGTGTGTGTGTGTGTTGTAACACTAAAAGGAATATAATGAAAAATCAAGCTGGTCATCCTGATTTGGGATCCAAGGGAAAATCTCTGTGTTTATCTGTTTTATGTTTTATGCTCTCGCTATTGTTTATTTTCTGTTATAAGATTCATGTGTAGATAATTTTTGTTTAGGGTTAAAACCTACATTTGGTATCAGAGTTGTTTCAGCTTCAAGAGGATGCCTTTGTTGCTGAGGGTTTTTCGCTCGGGCCTGAGGTCGACCCTGTTTAGTGGGAGATCTATAGTATCGATTCTTGCGGTGAAAGAAGATGGCAAGCGGTTGAAAGATAGAGATCAAGAAATTTAATGGTCAGATTTTTGAGTTTTGGAAGCTCAAGATGGAGGATCTGCTGGTGGAAAAAGATCAGTGGATCGCGGTAGATCCAGGTACTAAAAAAACGACAATGTCAGATGAATACTGGAAGAAACTGGATCAGAAGGCTAAGAGCACAACACAATTGTGTGTCTCAGATTCAATATTGTTGAATGTATCTGGGGAATCTACAGCAAATAATTTGTGGGAAAAACTTGGGACTTTGTACCAATCCAAGTCTTTGGTGAATAAGTTGTTCCTACAGAAAAAGCTGTATAACCTGAGGATGAAGGATGGAGACTCGGTGATAGAGCATCTGAACGCCTTCAATTCTATGTTAAATCAACCATCATTTTTTGATATTAAAATATTAGATGAGGATAAGTGCATCAGTTTGTTGTGTTCTCTACCAGACTCGTGGGACAGTCTAGTTATTGCAAGAGGTAGCAATACAACTACCTTGAATTTTGATGACATTGTCTCAGCCTTGTTGTCGGAGGAAATGAGACGTAGAAATATGGAGGGCCATAATGGAGATTCCTTATCTGTATGAGGAAGGTCCCAAAATAGAAACAAGAATAAGGTTTTGAGTGGGAGATCTAAATCTAGAGGGAGATCTAAGTCTCTTGGAAATTTTGTAAAGGTGTGCTAGAAATGCGGAAAGGAAGGACACTACAAAAAGGACTGAAGATCTAAAGCACCTGAGAAAGGAAAGGGATCTGATGATGCTCCTTCTACAGAGGAAAAAACCACCTTGGATGAAGGTGGGGATGTCCATTTGGCTTCTTCTTCAAATACACATGTAGATCATGAGTCATGGTTTATTGACTCGGATGCATCCTTTCACTTCACTCCCCATAGGGAGTGGTTTTGCGAGTATGAGAAATATGATGGTAGTGATGTATTCCTAGGGGATGAAAGGAAGGCCAAAATCGTCAGACGTAGAAAATTCAAGTTGAAGCTGCAAGGTGGAAGGATTATAATGCTTCCTGGTGTTTTACATATTCCTACATTTTCCAAAAATATGATTTCTGTAAGCAAGATGGATGATGCAGGTGTAAAAATAGTGTTCGAGAAAGATGCCTGCAAGATGGTTCGAGGAGAACTGGTATTAATGCGGGGAGTTTGGACTGGAAATCTATACAAGCTACAAGGTAGCACTGTTATTGATGGGTTTAACAGTTTTGTGGTTCCTAAAAGTGGAGTGGAAAGCCTAGCTATCTCTCGAGAAAATACCATGCTATGGCATCAAAGGCCTGGACATATTGGAGAGAAGGGCCTTCGGATACTACATAGAAATGGTATGCTAGAAGGTATGTCTAATTGCTCTTTGTATTTTGATTTTTGTGAACATTGTGTATATGGTAAGTAGAATCGGGTGAATTTTCCTTCTAGTGCTAAGAGGGCGAACAAGATATTAGAACTTGTGCACAGTGATGTGTTTGGACCAGTGTCAGTTCCATCATTGGGAAAGTCTGTGTACTATGTTTCATTCATATATGACTTCTCAAGGAATACATGCATATATTTCTTGAGGAAGAAATCTGAATTCTTTGACAAATTTAAATAATTTAAGGCTCTGGTGGAAAACCAGACAGAGAAGAAGATAAAGGCGCTGAGGACAGATAATGGTGGGGAGTTCTGCAAGAAAGAATTTGAAGACTTTTGTAAGAAGTGTGGTATAGCATGGTAGAAGACTACTCCACACACACATCAGAAAAATGGAGTTGCAGAAAGAATTAACAGAACACTAATGTAAAATTCAAGAAGCATGCTCAGTGGTACTAGGTTAGGACAAGAATTCTGGGTAGAGGGAGTGGAGACTGCATGTTACTTAGTTGACAGATCACCTTCATCAGCATTGGAGGATAAGACTCCACATGAGGTATGGACTGGTAAGAAACCCTCTCTTTCACATCTAAGGGTATTTGGATGTGATGCATATGTACATGTTCCAAAGGAGAAAAGGACCAAGTTGGATAATAAATCTGGAAGGTGCATCTTTATTGGGTATAGGGATGGTTTAAAGGGTTACAAGCTTTAGAACCTAGAAACATGGAAGGTTGTGTATAGCCGAGATGTGGTGTTTAGAGATGTTAAAGGAACCTAAGAAGATAGAGTTTGAGCTAAAGGAGGATGAATCTGACTCTACAACAGAAGAAGACTCAGAAGAGGAAGAGCCACAAACTCCAGCTGTGAGAAGATCAGTTCGGGAAAGAAGGCAACCAGAAAGGTATAGTCCATCTACTTTCTGTTCAAGTTTTTCTTTAACTATAACTGATGATGATCCTAGAAATATCAGGGAGGCAGTATATTCAGAGGATGGAAAACTCTGGAAGGAGGCCATGGTTGATGAAATGGCATCCTTGCATAAAAATGAGGCATGGGATTTGGTGGAGTTGTCGGTGGGAAGGAAGCCCATCGGGAGCAAATGGGTGTTTAAGAAGAAGATGAATGTAGAAGGCAAGGTGGCGAAATACAAAGCTCGGTTGGTAGCAAAAGGTTATTCCCAGGTGTCGAGAATTGATTTTGGTGATATTTTTTCTTCAGTTGCCAAAGTTACTTCTATTAGATTACTTTTATCTGTTGCTGCTGCATTTGATTTTGAGATAGAACAGATGGATGTGAAGACAACATTTCTTCACGGGGATCTAGAAGAGGAGATCTACATGAAGCAACCTAAAGGCTTTATGGTGAAGGGTAAGAAAGAACTGGTATGTAGGTTGAAGAAGTCTCTGTATGGGTTAAAATAGTCACCAAGGATGTGGTATAAGAAATTTGATACCTATATACAGGGACTTGGATTCACCAGAAGCAAGGAGGATCACTGTGTTTATTTTAAATTAATTGGTGATCGTGTTATTTATTTGTTCTTGTATGTGGATGATATGTTGTTGATTGGAAATGACAAAGAAATTATTCAAAATTTGAAGACCCAACTGTTCTCCAAATTCGACATGAAGGACCTTGGTGCTGAAAACTATATTTTGGGCATGGAAATTAAGAGAGATTGAGAAAAGAGGAAGCTTTGGTTAAACTAGAGGAAGTATGTTGAAACTATATTGTAGAGGTTCAATATGCAGGATTGTAAACCAGTGAATGTTCCTATTCCTGTAGGTGTAAAGCTGTCTATTGAATAATGTCCCAAGAGACCAGAAGAAGAGGAGGATATGTCCCATGTTCCATATGCAAGTTTATTGGGTAGCCTTATGTATGCAATGGTCTATACTAGACCATACATTGCACATGCAGTGGGAGTATTGAGCAGGTTTATGTCAAACCCAGGGAAGGAGCATTGGACATCAGTGAAGTGGGTTTTTAGATATTTATGTGGCACCAGTGATTAGGGCTTGTGCTACCAGGGAAGACTAGGATTGGAAATAATGTTGGACATTCATGGTTTTGTTGATGCAGACTAGGCTGGAGATCTGGATAAAAGAAGATCTACAAGTGGGTATGTGTTTAGCCTATTTGGAGGTGCAGTTAGTTGGATGAGTAAAAGACAATCTGTAGTCAGAATACATAGCAGCCATTCATGCAAGCAAGGAAGCAGTTTGGTTGCAGAGATTGTGTTCAAGTATGGGGTTGGTACAACAAGCTATAAGGATAGACTGTGATAGCCAAAGTGCAATTTTCTTGGCTAAGAACCCTGCTTATCATTCAAAGACAAAGCACATTGATGTTCAATATCACTTTGTTAGAGATATGGTTGAGGCTAAAAGGGTGTTGCTGGTAAAGGTGGACACTTTGAAGAATGTTGTAGATGCATTGACGAAGTCTGTGAGCACTCAGAAGTTCTCTTGGTGTACAGAAACAATCGGTATTGAAGAATTGGCCCAATGACTAAGCTCTCCTATGGAAAGAAAACAACAAGTGGGAGAATGTTGGGTATGTGTTATATTCTTTCCACGACTGGCCCCACGCATTGTATGTTGTGCCGGGCACAGCAGGGGGGTCACAGAGGGGGCAGCAGCCCCCCCTGTCGGGGTCCAGGGCAATGCCCCGACAATTTTTTTTTTGGTGTGCAGACCCACTCATAGGTGGACCCACCCATGTTTTGTGCATGACTTTGCACATGGTTTTGGGGTACGATGGTTTTCAGACCCTAGTATCTTGTAGATCTATTCAAGGGAACTATGATGATGTTCTAATCCAGGGTTAATGGATTAGGGCTTATGTATGCTTCGGCATGTATATATATGTGTTGTAACACTAAAAGGAGTTAAATGAAAAATCAAGCTAGTCGTCCCGATTTGGGATCCAGGGGAAAATCTCTGTGTTTATCTGTTTTACGTTTTATGCTCTTGCTATTGTTTATTTTCTGTTATAAGATTTGTGTGTAGATAATTTATGTTCAGGGTTAAAACCTACACGATGTTGCATGAACAAGGCCTACTGATGCACTTGTGGGCGGAAGCATGCAACACTACGGTTTATGTGCAAAACCGTTGTCCTCATAGAGTACTTGGCATGACTACACCTGAAGAAGTTTTTACCGGTAAGAAGCTTGATATTTCTCATTTGAATATTGTTGGCTCATATGTTTACATTCATGTGAAAAAGGACGCTAGGAAGGAGCTGGAGTTGACTGAAGAAGTTGGGATATTTGTGGGGTACACAGAAACACCCGATAATTATCATGTGTATTTGCTAGACAGTCAGATGACTGTGGTGTGACACGATATAAAATTCAATGAGGTGAAATCCATGAAGTTGTCGCATGAGAGGGAGCTACACTTGCATGCAGAGGAGGAACTTATTGTTCCCAAAGATGAGCCTCTAGATGTGGATTAGCCACAGGAGGAGATTCATGGAGTGGAGGAGTCCACTCATGAAGAACCAAACATCAGACAAGGCAGAAAGCGTACCACAAAAGTTGAGAGACTGAATATTGATGTGGCACAAAATGTAGGAGTCCCTACATCATAGTGCAGACAGAGATAGTCACCTGACTATTATGCTGGATACATGGCTCTTATGAGCAAGTGTATCATGACAGAGCCATCTTATTTTAAAGAAGCATTGCAGGAGCCCACATGGGTAGATGCCATGGTGGAGGAGTATGACTCCATTTTCAGAAATGGTGCTTGGGAGATTGTTCCAAGGCCAGTGGGAAAATAATTTGTAGGATCAAGATGGATCTACAAGGTAAAGCAAGCTACTGATGGGAGTGTCAAGAAGTATAAGGTAGGATTTTTTGCCCAGGTCTTCTCACAGATTGAGGGGACTGACTATGAAGAAACCTTTGCACCTGTCGCATGGTATTCTTCCATATCGACCATTATTTCTCTCTCACCACAGATGGGTTGGCACATTCATCAGATGGATGTGAAGATTGCGTTCTTGAATGGGATCATTGAGGAAGAGGTGTACATTGAGTAGCCTAAAGGATTTGAGATCTTTGGTAGCAATTTTCATGTGTGCAGGCTCAAAAGAGCATTGTATGGGCTAAAACAAGCACCATGTGATTGGTACACTTGGACCGATAGCTATTTCATTGGACTTGGCTTCACCAAGAGTGAGGTGGATGTAAACCTGTACCAAATTGTGGTGGACGGTAAGCTTTTAATCATTGTTCTTTATGTTGATGATTTAATACTAATGGGTGATGAGTAGTTGATACACTCATGCAAGGCAGATCTTGCAAAGGAGTTTGAGATGAAGGATTTGGGACTCCTTCATCATTTCCTTTAATTGGAAATATGGCAGCGGGAAGGTGAAATGTTTGTGTCTCAAGGCAAGTATGCCTGGGAGATACCGGAGAAGTTTCACATGCAAGGATGCAAGCCTATTGATACTCCTTTTCCAGGAAATCGGAGGAAAGAGGATGCTACATCGGCAGAGGTAGTGGATGCCACTATTTATCGACAATTGGTGGGTTCGCTCATGTATTTAGTTAATACAAGACCGGACATATGCTATGTGGTGAACCAATTTTCACAAGTGATGGTTAAGCCTACCAAGCTCTTTTGGAAGGCAGGCAAGCATGTCCTGACATATCTCAGGGGCACATCTAAGTATGGTTTATGGTACAAACAGACGGATGAGGTGAAGTTGCATGACTTCACGAATGCAGATTAGGCAGGAAGCCCGACAGACAGAAAGATCACATCAGGAGGGATTTTCAGTATTAGATCTACGACAGTTTCTTGGTACAGCAGGAAACAAATATCCATGGCACTTAGTTCAGTGGAAGCAGAATACATGGCAGCAAGTCAAGTTGCATGTGAGGCAATCTTGATGAGGATGATCCTAGTCGGTTTGTTCGGTTCAAATTTATATCCCACAGTGATACATTTTCATAATCAGAGTTGCATTAAACTCTTGGTTAATCCTGTGTTTCATGATATATCTAAACATATTGATATCTAGTATCATCATATCAGAGATTGTGTGCAATGAAAGATCATGTTACTTCAATACATTACTACAGAGCATCAAGATGCAGATATTCTGATGAAGGCGCTCGCCACGAGAAAATTTGAATACCATAGAGGCAACATTGGGGTGAAGGATAATCCATATCTTGTTGAGAGGGAGTGTTGAGATTCAACAAGATGATGAGCTTAGTGAAAATAGTTGCCTTCATTAAGTGGGCCCACAAGCTATTTTTGGTGCAATTCTACTTTTAGACTATGTCTATTTTAGACATGGTGATCATATTTCAGAAGTTGCAGGATGCTATTTGTGGATGGTTGATCAAGTTGGAAAAATAGATGAAATTCTATTTTTATAATATTGGGTGAAGTCTATTTATAGATCGTCGATCTAAAAATAGAAGTGTGGATTATTATTAGCTCTTAATAATAATCTGACAATAAACAACAACTTATTCTCTTGGAGCACTTAATTTCAGTGCATAGATTTTCCAAATCAGTGGGCTGAGGAAATTATGCAATTACGAAGGGAAATTGGTGGTTCATGCATGGAGGACTCAGTTAGAACTGAAGTGGCAAAGTTATGACATTGTTGGAAGTGTAGTTCATGGAGTTTTATTTAGTTTAACTCATTTAGACTCAGTTGAGTTGGTTGTATCTAGTCTAACAGAACGATACACTAATGAGAGTGGAGTGAATTAATTAGTTAATTAATTAACAAACAATAACTCATTAATCAACTGAAAAATACAACAATTAACTACAGTGCATGGCAGTTCCAGTGGAGACCCAGTGGAGAGATAGGTGAAAGGGAAAGATGGACTATCTGTTGTGACTATAGTGATCCATTGATTGCATCACACACACATTGGAGTTGCCAATGAGGATTGCACAGTGAATGCAAGAGTAATTCAAATTAATTTAGAGCTATTATTCAACAGGGATTGTGCAGTGGAGGCAGGCTAATAGGGGGCAAAGATCGGTGCATGGATTTGCAGATTTTTCCTGATTAGTGTGTGACGATTGATTGTACTGAGAGCTTGATGTACTAAGATTTGTATGATATTGTTACATGATCTCCATGATACATAAAATATGATAGTTTGGGTTTTCAGCTTCAATATTTCCCATTAGACAACTGTGTTATGTGTGATTGTTTTTATTTACGCTTCACATGTGTTTGCAATTAATTTTCCGCAAAAGATTAACAATGGAATGATTCTGTATTCTGCAAGAAGTTAAATATTGTGAGATCAGGGGAATCTGGATGTATGCATGCTTAGTGTATACTAATTTCTACACTACCAACACTCAATAAGAGAGGCCTAGAGCCACTGTTTGCATTATTGTTTTCATTTGACTCGTTCAGAGCTTCTATTTATTTATGTTTACTTTTAGTTTAGTTTTTAGTTTACATTGGCATGTTGTTTCCTCTATATAGTATGCTTATCGACTCCACTTCTCTCTGCCTATTACCAATAGTTTAACGGGGTAAACCACACCTCTTAAACTGGTGTGATTTCATACATACATGCATCGAACACACCACAACAAAAACTTTTAATCCTTTTAACATATTTACATATCATTTCTTTTTTCTCTAGTAGATTTGTAATATTCTCTCTTTATTTGTGAGAAAATTTTTAAGTAGCCTCTTCTTTCTTCAATAATATAATTGAATCTATCCTCAATTCAAAAAATTCACTCATGCTTCCTCCCAAGGTACTCATCTTCGGGGAATCTTCTTCTACTCTACTTTGTTTTAAGACATCTCCATCCTCTTTGATTTCTAATTCTGCATCCTCTGTGCTTTGCACAAACTCCTTTTTTGAACATTAACTTTCTATTGCATCTTTTGCAATTGACATTCATATTTATTTCACAGCAAAGTAGATTTGTTTTCATATACAACTACAAATTTTAGTATTTCTGCAAACAAACAAACAACATATTAAGGGAAAACAAATAATTTTATCTTCACTTTGTCATTTTTTACATTTGACACACATTGCATGTGCCTTGATCTTCCACAACTGTAGGCTTCTGTGTCTTTTCTCATTCTTATTTCCCCTTGGATTGAATTCCACTTTGAATCCATCAACACCATCCAAAAACAATCTATTGCCACTACCACATTGCTACAATGATGTTATTTTCAAGCTATGAGTCTAGTGTCCAATCAATGAAACTTTCCAGCTGCATTCATTCTCTCTTACAACCCATTTATGTTGTCAAGGATCACACTCACCTGTGACATTGATTCATATCTTCATATCCCATGTCAGAGATCCCACTGACCTCATATCATCTTCTCCCATACATCACACTTTCTAGAAGTATCCCCTGTGCAGCCAACATCGATGCTACAACGTCAAACCCAACAGGATACAATCATGCTATAGATTCTGTTAGCGACTGATAAATGCTGTTATACCAAGAAGTGTCTAATTTGTTCTTCAAAACTTCAAGAGATAATCCCCCTTTGAAAACCTATCATATTTGAAGTTTTTATGAAGATAGATAGCCTTTAAGTTAATCTTCACTGCTGTTTCCCTTTTATTCTGAAAAATCTGCTATTTGGCAAGAGGAGACTGCTTCAAAAATCCCCTTTTTCCCATTTTTTACCCCTCCTTTCACTCATAAATGAGCCATATTATTCACCCTTTTTGCTCCATAAAAACCCCCCATAAGCCCCCATTTAACATTCAAAATCACTCCACTCCCCCTTTAAAACCTTATACTCTTCCTTATCTGGTTTTGAATTGCCTTATTTCCTCTACCGGAACCCTCAAATTGCCTTAAAAACTCTGTTTCTAGGCCGAAAATGCCTTTTCTGCACATAAAAGTCTTTTTAAGCCTCCGAGGGCTTAATTCTGGTGGACCATCCACTGCATAAGACCATTAGCCCGTATTCGGGTGCTAAAGTCTCAAAAAACCCTTTCAAAACCCATAATTCACTTTATTCTTTCTTTTTCCTGACAAAAATTCTAAATTGAATAGCCATCTTTCTAGATCAACGGTTTTCATTGCGTTTGACCTCCGCCTCTATATATTTTTTCCTTTTCCTTGGCTATTATAACCCCACTCTGTCTTTGATCTTGACCTTCCATTCCGAAGATCTAACGGCCAGGATCTTTAACTCAACTCCCTGTTTTATTTCCAAAGGCCCGATAGTGTAAATACTTCAGCAAAGATCCACCATTGATCTTTGCAGATCAACGGACACGATTCAACCCGATAGCCCCATTTCCATCGGGACCTACCTCTACCTCATACAAATTACCAGCCACTCGTAAATCGCCACATGTACTCCACTAATTCCTCTGTGGTGCAACTCTCCTCGCCGGGTGCGATCCTCACCGTCGGATCTGCACCCCTTAATCTGACAGCTCGCAACGAGTTTTGCATTTTTTTTTTCCCTAGAGGTTTAACACCATAAAAAAAAGCAAAATGGGTAGTTTTTGAAAGACACGTGTCCCACACCGAGGCATATTGCATTTTTTTGGGCCATTTTCAAAACCACCCTATCGTCGCACGAAAACTATTATGGCTTTTTGCCAAACCACCCTTCTCCACAGTATAACTCTTCATTTAATCATAGCCATCCATCGTTTTGATCTGATGGTTGTGTTTTAACCCAACACCCACCCACCTTTCTATTTTATTTGCTCCCAAATAATTTCTTCATTGATCTTGACCATTCATCTTATTGATCGAACAACTCTCATCCATTCGCATCCATTTTCATTGCCCTTCCCCTCTGTTCTCTGAAAGGCCCCTTCACAGGATCTTAGCTGTCCATATTTTAAATCTGATGGCTCATATTACTCCTTAGCCCCAAACCTTCCCCCCTCCATCTATTCTCCATGGTTTTATCGAGAAATCTCCACCGTTGGATATTTACATCCAATGGCTATGATTAAAACTTCTCTCCATTTTCATTTCCCTCTGCATTACAAATTCTCAATCAATCTTGGATGTTGATCAATCTAGATCAATGGCCCAGACTTAACCTAATCACCAATATCCCATCTTACCTCCCAGTTAAACTCACCGTTTGATCTGGACCGTTGGTTGTTCTCATCAACGGCTACGATTTAATCTCGGGCCCAAACGTTCAAAACAGTGCCTAACACATTTTCCGCTGAATTTTCTTAATTTTCGCTTGTTTTTTGCAGGTTTCTATGGTTTTTTTCATTGTTTTAAGAAGAAATGAAAGGTCGGGGATGACAATCCCTAAGGGCCCTATCCATCAAGAAAGCAAGATTCCAGGGTTTAAACCATGAACTTCCCGTGCCTCATGAGCACTGAAGATATCATAAAACCCTCTATGCGCCTGCAAAACACAAGAAAACTCAGTAAAACATCAGAAATGAAGAGTATTGGTGCAAAAGGATGAAATCAAACCAGAATGAAGAAATTAAAGGGTTTTAAGTAGAGTTCAAAGGGATTGAGGCCTAAAATAATCAAAAATCAAGGCCTGATCCTTATATGAAGACAACATGAGAACCAGAAGATGGAAATTAAGCCCAATTAGGCCCAAAACACATATCAAAGGTTGATTAAGGTGTGCTAAGATTAAAAAGAGGAAAATATCAACGAAGGAGATCTTTTACTACCACATCAAAGGCTAATTGAACCCCTAGCTATCAGAAGAGCCACCTGCAGCCTCATAGAAATCAAAGAAGGCCTAGTTATTACCAGAAATAGAAGATATTTGCCTAAATACAACTGAATAATTATTTTTAACAAAGAATATATTTAAAAACTGTCAGTGAGGTTATTTTAGAAGACAAATAGGCCTCGAAGTTCACATTTTTTCCCATTAAGCCTAAAAAAGCAAAACAGAGTTAGTGGAGCAGAGTTGTAAATGAGATGCATTCTTGCCTTAGGCCTTGCATGGTTTTCAAGGCTAGTAGTTGCATTTAACTTAGAATTCATTAAAATCCAATCCTAAAACTCTTCCACCTCCTCATTTCTTTAATAAATACTTCTAAAGAAGATGAGAAGCAGGGTTGATTGTTCACTAGTTGTAATACTGAAACTCTCTGAAATAATACATATTCTGTCTGAAGTTGAGGAAGAAATTGAAGTCTTGGAACCTTGATGATGTTTTTGCATGTTTGTTCTTGAGAAGGCTCTATCACTGGATTCATGAGCTTGGTTGTTGGTGAAGTATTCTAAACTGTTTAATGTTTTCTCATGTTTTCATTCTATTACATAAATGCTTACTACAGTAGGGTGAAATTTTGAGGCTAAGAAATGAATCCTAGAAGCACCTTAAACCTATTCATCCTTCACTGTTTCATGTTTTCTTCAGCTGAGGTATTTTAGAGTCTTTTATCTCTCTCTTTAGTCCTCATGCTTGTTTATTTCTCTAGTAGTTCAAATAGTTGGTTTCAACATGATTTATGGTTTTCCCTGCTTTTCTGCTGCGACTTGAAAACTGTTATTGAAGTCTCCCTTTGAAGTACCATTGTTTAAAGTTAGTCAAGGAGGTTTGTTTTGATCATGCTCTTTGTCCTTGCTTGAACAATTGTTTTTAAGGTCTTTATAGTTGTGATCATATATGTTTTTAGGTGTTCCCTCTTCTATGATTGCAATTATCAGTGAATCATTTATGTTTTCTAATTCATTTGAAATAAAATCTTTGAGGAAATAGGATGTGCTCCTGAATATTAGATTTCATTTTAAAAGTTCTCTTGAAGTCATCATTTTCTGAAAGTGTGGTTTGTAGAATTCATGGTTAGCCCTGTCTATCAAATACCTCTTTATTGTTCAAGTTATTCTTTCAATTTCCCTTTGTTAAGAATTCAAACTCTCTTTCCAAATCATTAATGATCATCTCATTCCAAAAAAGGAGAGAATCCTATGGCCAAGTTAGATTTTCCCTTTGATATCCCATATCCATTGATAAGTATGTCATAACCTCTTCTTGACTCCATTGCCCAATGAATCAAACATTTCCCCTCTCTATCTATCTTTATCAGACCTTTCATGTTCTACTATGTCATTCAACCAAACAAACAAACAAATAAACACTTGCACTTAATAACTAGTCTAAAACCCATACTCAAAGCAAACAAGATAAACTTTTTCAAACAAGTAAATTTTAGAGATCCCTCTCTGAGAACAGGAGGACTAGATCCTAGAACTCTAAAGATTGGTTTGATGTTGCCTTGTCTTTGATTTTCCAATCTATCAAAACACAGGAGCCTAACATAATGGCGATCACGGTGGGACACTGAGTATAATTCTTAAAACAAAACACTCATTTTCCAATACAACATAAGTAGCCTTCTTCAAGCACTACCAAAACTAATGGTAATCATGATAGGACTTATTTGAATCAGTGACAAACTAAGTAACCCTTAGGATTCTCATAGATCCTTATTAAACCTTGAAGAAACTAGTTACCAAGCCATAGTAGTGAACTTTCTTTGTTTTAAACACCTCAGCTAAGTGTTGAATCAGATTTAGGACACTCTCTTAACCCATAAGATTGAAAAACTCAAAAAAACCCCAAAAATAGTTCAGATTGGCTTCATAATAAACATCGTGGTGAGACCATCCAATATTTTACCTTCATAGAAGCTAAAAAGTTTCAACTTGGTGACTCCACTAGCCTCAGTAGGCCTGTTACTCATTTAGGTCTCTAGATCTCTTTAGGACTATGTTAACCAGCCTTGAAGAAGTTTAGAAGCCTAGTCCTATACTAGATAAGACATTGTGAGAGGAAATACTTTCAAAAAAAAGTCCCAAAAAACATCAGCCTTTCTCATTTTTTGAAAAAGCAGTCTGGCTTCACATAGGATCAACAATAAATCCCATCCAGACCCTAATCCTCCTGCAATAGTTGAAAATACAGAAATAATTCTGCGGTAGACTTCTAAATCTGGAAAATTAGCTACTGATAGGAGCCTCTTAAGAACAAAATCAGTCCCTGAAAACCTTGTTGTCTTAGAGGATTTACACTTTGATTTACATCATACAAAGAACATATTTAGAACTAGATGTCAAGGTGATTTAAACCAAAATGATCTTGACATTGCAGATTTGCAACAAAGCTTTAGTAGAGAAGCCTTACCTTCCACTCCTCCTAATTCCCAGCTTTTTCATCACTTTAGCATTTTCCATAACAAATCTTCTCAAAACCAGTTTGCTGGGGCAAGTGTCTATTCCACTCCAATACATACTACCACTGTTCAAACCACTTCATTACAGCCCACTTCCCCCCTTGTAAATCCACCTTTCTTTCCAACCATGGCAGCATGGTATGCTCCATTAGTGTTACCACAACCTATGATTCCCTTCCCAAATGAGTACCAATCCAAAATTCCCCATTTCAGTGCAAAAGAATCTACCACAGCTCAACATCATGTAGATAGGATGGAAGATGCATTTGATTACATGGAGATAGAAGAAGAGACCATTAAGATGAGAATATTTGGCCAAAGTTTAGGAGGAGAAGTGAAGAAGTGGTTTAAAAACTTACCTCCTAACATCATCAATGATCTCCCTGCTTTGCATCAAACATTCATAAACAAATGGGAAACCAAAAAGAACCCTCTCCAAATATTATTAAAATATAGCAGTCTCAAAAGAAATCTAAGGGAGAGTGTTCATGACTACTCCCCTAGATTCAATATTGTTTACAATGCTCTTCCACATCACATGAAACCTCCCCAAGGCATGGCCTTAGTTAGATATCCTAAATGCTTTGATGATGAAATGGCCTAACAATCAAGAGAGAGAGATTATGTAACCCTAGAAGACATGCAGAAGGGGGCTATGAGTGTAGAAGTAAACATAATTTAGAAAAGAAATAGGTTAATATCAAAGAAGAGGGTAACTTATAAAGATGACATTACACCCTCAACCTCAACCTCTGACACCAAAATTGACAACCTAGTGAAGGTAATGGAGAGGATGCTTGAAAAGATCAACTTTAATGATAGAGTGCAACCAAGAGAACTTAAAAACAATCAAAATAGAAATAGAAATCAAAATTATAGAAGAGAAAACAATCAAGACAGGCCAAAAGAAAATGACTAATAGATTAGAGCTCCCTTCCAACAAAACTATGTAGATCAATATGAGGAAGATAGGGAGATTGAAAGGTTGGGAGAAGGTCATGTAAATTTGATTGGGTCAAACAATGGGGATGATGTTTTCCACACTGAAGAGGAACAAGGTTTCTTCTCCTCTAATCAAAATACAAACACCTATGAAGATTCTGATGATTATAGATTGGGGTTTGAAAATGCAATCATGGAGGTGCACAAACAATATGATCTTAGGAGAAAAGGGAACGTAGTCAATTCAAAAGATAAAAACACTAGCACTGCTATCAAGAAAAACATAGAAACTCAGCCTAAGAAGACAGCAGAGAAAACCAACATTTTGGCTAAGAAACCAGATTTAAATAAAGATAAGAGCACCGAGCAAAATTTTGAACAAAGCAACCCTAGCACTTCAGCTAGTGGTTCCAATAAAATTATCCCAATTACCAGTCCAAACAAAGTTCAAAAAATCAAAATTGATGAAAGGAGTTCAAATGAAAAAACAGATGTAAATATGACCAAATCAATAGTTCCTTTCAGCCTCGAGGGAGAGATTGCAAAGACAAAAATTACCATCCCCCTAGCTAAACTAGTAACCCAAGAAGTGTATAAAAAATAAGTTTTAAAAGCTCTGAACCTAGGAAGTGATACTGACACATCAAAATTGATAGATGACAAGCCTGGGCTGTTGTTTGGTCCAGAAGTTGAAGGGAAATAACAAGAAGGAGTTTTCTCTCCCTTCTATGTTCACTTGAATATACATGAGAAAATCTTACACAATGTCATGTTAGACTCTGGAGCTTCACATAAACAATAGATTCATTTGATTCAAGCAGAGTCAAATTCTTGGTTTTAATCAAAGATTTGTGTGTTAACTTATCTCAAATCCCTACTAAGAGTCTGGTTATGGACATAGTTGTAGCAGACATTCCCCCTAAGTATGGCATGCTTTTATCAAGATCATGGGGAGCCAAATTTCAGGGAAGCCTTCAAATGGATATGTCTTATGCCACCATCCCTATTTTTAACCAAAATAGAAGATTATATAGAGAATCCCACATGAAGTATATGGTGAGAAACATAGATAAACCAAACAACTCTCCAATCTATTCCATTCAGTCAAGTCTAGATTCTTTTATCTTGTACAATGAAGATTAAATCACTCAACAAGACAAGGAAAACATAGACCCAATCAATTTACTAGAACAATTAGAACTTGCCTCAAATCATATTTAGAACATTTAAAATCAAAAACAACAGGAAAATGAAAATGAGGCAAATACACTTTGGACAATAAAATTTGATGGGTCTTGTAATAAAACAACTACAGGGGCAGGTGTGTGGATTCAAAATAAAAATCATAGTTTTTCATATAAACTAGATTTTCCATGCAACAATAATATTGTTGAATATGAGGCACTTCTCCTTGGCTTACAATTGCTTAAAAAATTAGAAGCCCAAAGGATATCAATCCTAGGAGATTTTGAACTCATCATAAGACAAATTAAAGGATAACATTCTACTAGAAACCCAAGACTTAGAGAATATCGAAATGCAGCCCTTGATTTACTAAAGACCTTTGAAAAATATGAACTCATTTTTATTCCTAGAGCACAAAATCATCTAGAAAATGAGTTTTCTTTCAATGCCAGCAACTACCAAACACCTGAGATAAATGAAAAGCTTAGTGTAAAGGTGAAACACAGGCCTGTAGTGCCTGATAATGAGGATCACTGGCAAGTGTTTGATTCTGAAAAACACATAGATGATTTCTTAAAATTAGAAAATGATTTTACCATACCAATATCAGAAACCAGCCATAAAGAAAACTGTTTGTATATTGAGCAAATCCCAGAAGTAGAAATAACACATTCTGCTGATATAAATCACTGTGAAAATCCTTTTGAAGCAGAATTAATTGATAACACAAATCAGAAATATTTGGAAGTCTTACAATGCAAAAGTGATACAATTCCAAGAGGTCTCACACCTTTAGAACACCTTTTTGACTTCAATGATGTAGCCGGAGAACCAAGAGTGGAGCCTGTGGAAACAAATGTAGAAGAACATAACATAGGCAGCCTAGCAGAACCCAAGATGATTAAACTATCCAACACTCTCCTAGCTCACATAAAATTGCAATACATATAGATGCTTAAAGAATTTAGAGATGTATTTTCTTGGGGATACAAAGATCTGAAATCTTATGATACTAGCATCATTCAGCATAAGATTCCTTTAAAGGAAAATAAAAAACCTTTCAAACAAAGCTAAGGAGGATAAACCCTGCTTTGTTACCCTTAGTTAAGGAAAAAATTGAAAAGATGCATGATGCTGGGATTATGGTACCCATTAGATATTCAGAGTGGGTTTCAAACTTGGTTTCTGTTACGAAAAAGACAGGGGAAATCAAGCTCCGTATTCACTTCAAAAATCTAATAGAGCCTCCCTAAAAGACAATTACCGCTTGCCCAAGATGGGCCATATACTTCAAAGGGTAGTTGGGTCAAAAAGGATATCATTGTTGGATGGGTTCTCAGGATACAACAAGGTGTTAGTGCTCCGAAGTGATCAACTCAAAATTTATTTTACTACACCTTGGGACACCTTTATGTATGTCAAAATGCCCTTTGGTTTGATGAATGCAAGGGAAACCTTCCAAAGGGCCATGGACATATCCTTTTCTGAAGACATTGGCTATTTCATAATCATTTACCTTGATGACATAACTATTTTCTCAAAAACTGATGAAGAACATTTGATTCACTTAAGGAAATTTTTTGAGAAGTGTAGGAAATTTGGCTTATCTTTGAATCCCAAGAAGACACTCTTTGTTCTACAAGAAGGAAAACTTCTTGGTCATATAATTTTAGAAGAGGGAATCAAAATAGACCCTAAAAGGATAGATGGCATATTGCAAATCAACCATCCAAGAAGCCTCAAAGAATTACAATCTTTCATTGGAAAGATAAATTTTTCGAGGAGGTTTATCCCCAACCTTGCCGAGCTATTAAAAAACATTACAAACATGCTTAAGAAATATGTAGGTGTAAAATGGACTTTATCAGCTAAACAATCATTTGAATTGGTTAAACAAGCTCTTACTCAAACACCAGTCTTGATTAGTCTAGATTTCACCAAAGACTTTTATATCTTTTCTTTTGCATCTGGGCATACAATAGCTGCAGTTTTACTTCAAAAGAATGGCTTGGGGCAAGAACGACCAGTATCCTTGTTTACTAGGGCCTTAAGAGATGCTCCTCTCAAATATAACATCATGGAGAAGCAAGCCTTAGCATTAGTGAAAGCATTAAAAGACTTTAGAGTCTATATTTTACTCTCACATAATTGCTTTTGTTCCACATACTGTTGTCAAGGATACTCTAAGTCAAGACCCTGATGGTAAAAGGGGAAAATGGATTTCCACTGTTCTTGAATATGACTAAGAAATTAGGCCCACCAAACTGATTAAAGGGCAGGAATTAGAAAAATTGATGGCTAAATCAATCTTCCAAGCACTAGATATGAATATGGTAGATGTGTTGGAAGAAATAGAAGAATTTAATGCCCCTTTCATTGAAGAAAATTTTTTGAATTCTCCTTGGTATGCTGACATCATTTATGTGCTTTTATACTTGAATGGCCCTCCTTCTATGTCTAAAACAAAAGCTAGATTTTTTAAACAAAAATCATTCAGTTATTGCATCATAGATGGGGTATTTTATTGGAAAATTTCTGTAGGAATTTTTCTTAAATGTTTACTTAAATATGATGCAGGAAAAATCATGCATGAGCTACATGGAGGAGAATGTGGAGGACACCTCTACTGGAAGACCACAACAAACAAAATTCTCAGATCTAGTCACTATTGGCCCACCCTTTTCCTAGACACTCATAATTTAGTCATGTCTTGCCATAAGTGTCAATTTTTTTATGGTAAAAGAAAACTCCTTCCCTTGCCTTTACAACCTATCAGTGTTGAGGGACCCTTTCAAAAATGGGGCTTGGACTTCATTGGGGAAATTCACCCATCTTCATTAGCCCAACATAAGTGGATCCTCACTTCCACTGACTACTTTACCAAGTGGATAGAAGCTATACCCTCTAGGAATTCTAATGATTTTGTCATTATCAAGTTCCTTGAAACAAATATCCTATCCAGATTTGGTTGTCCTAGAAAAATCATAACTGATAATGTTGTTGCCTTTAATTCCAAAAGAATGGTTGATTTTTGTTACAAATAAAACATTACCTTGGGCCATTCTACTGCCTACTATCCCCAAGGGAATGGATTAGCTGAATCCTCAAATAAAAGCTTCATCAATATCATCAAAAAGCTATTGAAGCAGAATTAGAAATCATGACACAGTAAATTAGATCATGCCTTATGGGCTGATATATTAACTACAAAAAATTCAATAAATATGTCCCCCTATCAGCTGGTCTATGGCATGGATGCAGTCTTCCCCACATCATTAGGAGTTTCAGTCATGAAACTCCTCCAGGAAGTGCAAATTGAAGAAAATGATATGTAAAGAAGAATCAACCAAACAATTCATTTATCGCAGACTAGAGAAGAAGTCTACGAAAGAACACAGTTAGTTCAAGAAAATATGAAGAAAATATTTGAAAAAGGGACTAAGGAAAACAATTTCCAAGTTGGAAATGTTGTTCTTAGATGGGATTCAAGAAGAGAAGAGAATGGAAAGCATGGAAAGTTTGAGAACTTGTGGAAAGGACCCTATATTATTCATGCTGAGAGGGGTCACAATGCATTTTTCTTAAAGGAATTGAATGGAGAAGATTTATATGGAGGTCCTCTCAATGGAAGGATTCTCAAGCGTTAATTCTGCCAAGAATCATGAGTTTCAAAGCCTTTTGTTTTCCATTGTAAATATCATTGTTTAAACATTGAATTCAAAGTTAGAAAAATAAAAATCCAAAAACAATAGAAAATAAAAAGAGGGCAGATTGTAAAACAATAAAGGTACAACCCCATACCAAAAAAGAGAAACAAAGTCTGAAAGTGTGCAAGCTCAAATTACACTCTTAGAAAACACACTTCTAGTTAGTCATATAGCCTAATCATGACTAATTATCTTTTCAATTTATTTCTGATAGGTTAGTGAATTATATTTTCCAAATAGCTCAATCTTGGCTTATCAGTAAGGTAGATTAGGTAGAAAGAAGCAAGGTTCAAACATGTTCAAATCTTGAACCTTTGATATTGAGAAGAAACTAGTTCCAATGGGCTCAAAACTTGAACTAGAAAGAGAGAAAAGACATCTCAAACAAATTCAAGGTGAGTTCCTATATATGAAAAGGTATGTGGAAGTGAAATTATGTAGGTAGGTAATATGGTCTTATATAGTACTAATTAAGAGAGTAACAAGAAAGGTTATGAGTTTTCTATGTAGTGATAACATGTGTACTTCACATATTGTTCAATTATTACATTTTTACTATTAAAAAATAAATCACTATTTCATTTAGATATATTAAAACACAGCTCTTGATAAAGAGAATTAGAAATGAGCTTTCAAACTAAACAAAAACTTTCAAAATATAAATATTAAATTATAATAACTGAAAATTTCGAAACTTTCGTTCATGTTATTCATTATTTCACCTAGGGATTAGAGTATAAATCTCCACCATCCTCATGACTACTAAAAATATTTAAACTCATCATCCTCATAACTACTAAACATATTCTTATAGAGATTAAATCAGGGTTTAAAAAAAATTATATAATATAAATAATATTATAAAGAACGATGGAACACCCTGGAAAATAATGGAACACCCTGGAAACCCCATTTTCCCGCCTGTAAAACCCCACAGTTGGAACACCAAATATGCAAAAACAAAATCCCACTTAACCGATAACAGTGAAGACCTGAATGTCGTGAGGGAAAGTCGTTGAAAACACCACGAAATGCGACTCCGGTTACAGCTAAATTGAAGAGGAGAAACAATATTTAAAATGTTTGAGGCATCTTAATTGAAGAGGTTCGTCGCTTGCGTGTAATTTTAAGAAAGGAAACCGACCTTTGTGACCATAATTAAATAGAATCACATCTCATTTTCTATATAACCTCTAATTGTACCCGCGTTTTTTCTCCGTTAAAGAGAATAATATTTTAATAAATTTTTTTGAATAGGATTTTTTACTTTTTATTTTATTATTAATAATCGATAGATATATTTAAAGCATATCCTTCGTGGTAATCCATTATATATATATATATATATATATATATATATATATATATATATATATATATATAATTAATAAAAAAATATCAAGTTGAATAAAAATAAAGGATATAAATTATTGATTTCAAGGAGGAAACTTAATTGGTGAGTGGTGATAGAAGGGTGATGTGAAGTGATGCAAATTAAGAGATTTAAGGTTCATTTCCAACATGAATAGAGGTAGTAGGCCCTCATGGGTACATTGATAGCTACTAGAATAGATCTAGTGTATCACAACCTTTTTTTTCGATTCTTATGGATTTCCAAAAATACTATATATATTATATTTATAGTGAAATGGGTTATAGTTTTTGGGCTTGTGGTATTCCCATGGTATTTTAGGTATTTATAGGTTAGGAATCCCTATAATGTAGTAAGGTAGAATCTCCATCACTAAGAATATTGTTGCATCTTTCCTTAATATGTAAATATGGTTAACTCATATATATTGATTTTTTTTAACAATAATTCAATTAAAAAAAAAAATTGTTAATTTTTACATTTTTCATTATTATTTTTGTAATGAAAAGTATATTATAAGGTATTCATGATCCCTATTATGGAATGATCCATATCCGCCCTTACTATTTATTTAATTTATATGACTGTTATAGTTATGTTATATTGAAGAAAAAAAAGATAGTGTTTCTGTTTAATATGTTGGATTATTCAACGATAGTTGCGGTGAATCAATATTAGCAATTTATAATTATATAAAGAAAAGCACATAAATATACAAAGAAAAAATATTTTTACTTAAAAAACCACATAATATTTTTATTAATATATATAAAGAGTACATTCAAATTTATTAGCACCAAATGAAACGAAGCACCAACTCCCTAGTTTATCAGCACTAACTCAAAGGAAGCACAAACTCTATGATTTATTAGCACCAACATAAAATGAGGCAGAAACTCCCTCATTTATCAATACCGCAACTTCTACAATAGTCAATATTATTCAAAAAAAGCATTCCCTCCACACAGTTTCTCCTATGTTCCTCACACAAGAATTTAGTTTCCCAAACATATCCTTCTTAGGAATAAAACATCCCTCAACAAATGGTACTTGAACTTCACCTCCTTTTCAACAAAGCTCACCCTCAATAGACCCAAAACCAAGTCTAAAACTTGGACTTAAGTGCACTTAAACTTGACCCTCATGCTATCATAACTCACCTTATATAATACTTCCTTCTTCACAAGGTTCAGCCTCCTTAATAGAGGACAGTGTTAGATCTTCAAAAAAATTCTTGAAACTTGCATTTAAACACATCAGGATTTGTCCCTCGAAATAAGGTTGAGTTTAGTCTTCTTTATACCAGAATTTGGTCCTGAAATTTAGCTTTGATAGAGACAAGTCAATACTCTAAGGAAAGACCTAAAAATTTTTGAGATTCAACAAGATGATGAGCTTAGTGAAAAGATTTGCCTTCACTAAGTGGGCCCACAGGCTATTTTTGGCACAACTCTCTTTTTAGACATGTCGATCATATTTCAGAAGTTGCAGGATGCTATTTGTGGATGGCTGATCAAGTTGGAAAAATAGATGAAATCCTATTTTTAGAATATTGGGCGAAGTCTATTTATAGATCATCAATATAAAAGTAGATACATGTCGATTACTATTAGCTCTTAATAATAATCAGACTCTAAACAACAACTTATTCTCTTGGAGCACTTTAGTTCAATGCACAGATGTGGAACAGAAGCTGACAGAAGGAATTACGCTATTCCTAAGGGTTTACTGGAGTTATTGCATGGAGGACTTAGTTAGAACTCAAGTGGCAGAGTTATGACACAGTTGGAAGAAGTAGTTATGGAGTTGTATTCATTTTAACTTAGTTAGCCTCAGCTGAGCTAGTTGTATCTAGTCTAACTGATTGATACACTAGTGAGAGTGGAGTGAATTAATTAGTTAACTAATGGAAAAATAATAACTCATAAATCAACTGAGAAATACAGCAGTTAACTACAGTGCATGGTAGTTTCGGTGGAGATAGGTGGAGAGATAGGTTAAAGGGCAAGAAAGACTATTTGTTGTGACTATAATGATGCATTGATTGCATCACACACTCAGTGGAGATGCCAAGGAGGATTGCGCAGTCAAGGATGGAGTAATTTGAATTCATTCAGAGCTATTCTTCAGCAGAGATTGTGCAGTGGAGGCAGGCTACCAGGTGGCATAGATCGGTGCATGGATTTGCAAGATTAGGCCTGATTAGTGTATGATGATTGTACTATACTAAGGGCTTGTGATAAGCTTTGTATGATTGTATGAGATTTTCATATGATGTCCATGTTACATAATATATAGTTGGGGTTTTCAGCTTCAGGATTTCCCAGTTAAAAATTGTGTTATGTGTGATTGAATACTTTTGTTTACGCTTCACATGTTTGTGCAATTAATTTTTCGACAAAATATTAACAAGTGGAATAGATTCAGTATCTTGCATAAAGTTAAATAGTGTGATATCAGGTGGATCTTGGACATATGCATGCTTAGTGAATATAATTTCTACATGGTATCAGAGCATTGTTGATTGAATATTGCAATTGTGAAGTGAGTTTGTGCTGGTGGACAATTCGAATTTCCTACAAAAGATTCTTGGTGTAGAAATCAAGTATACATTGAAATGTATTTCAACGGGTTGAGATTGGAGTATGCCCTTGATGGGAGCTCGAATTACATAGCCTGGAAGGATAGGATGGAGGTGGTGCTAGCAGATAATGGGCTGAAGGAGTTCATCGATAGTGATGTTCCTAAGCTGGGATCTAGCGATGTTGCATTACTTGATGCAGGGAAAAAGAAGACTGCAAAGACGAGGAGAATTCTGTTGGAAAGTGTTAAGGACCATATTGTGTCCAGCCTTCATGGGATATCCACTCCATTCTTAATGTGGAAGGCTTTGACAGACATGTTCCAAAGCAGAAGTGACCAGAGGAAGTTGGTGCTTAAAGACAAGCTCAAAAAAATAAAAATGGAGAAAGGCGATAGTATTCCAAAATACCTCACGAAGTTTGTCCACTGCAAGGATCAGCTGGAAAGTGTGGGGGTTACTATTGATGAAGAAGACTTGGTGAGCTTGGCTCTCCTTGGGCTTCCGAAGAGTTGGCATACCTACGAAGACTCTGTCAATGGACAGGAGAAAATGCCATGATGGGAGCGACTTTGGTCGGATCTTGTGCAGGAGGAGATAAGGCGAGGTACCTGGGATGGATATTCATCGAAGAATAAAGATGAAGATAATTGTGCTTTGGATGCCAAAGCAAGGAAAGGGAAGAGGAAGAAAAATCCTTCTAAATCCAGTGCAAAAGGCAAGATGCAGGACTTGTCCAAAGTGAAGTGTTTTCACTTTCACGAGCATGGACATTTCACCACTAACTGTCCATAGAAGAAGAAGAATAAGCAGGTTACTAGATTTGCAGCTAGAGAAGCCTTAGCCTCGCAATTTGAGCTAGATTTTTCCTTGATCGCATGCTTGGTTTCAAGCTACATGGGATCAGTGTGGTATCTTGACAGTCGTGCATCTTTGCATATGACGGGAGACAAAGAGTTGTTTAGTGGCTTGGAGGAGAAGGACCTCCAGATGCATATAGAGATGGACGATGATGGTCGGTATAGTGCGACTGACATTGGGACCATTACCTTTGAGAGGGAGTCCGGTAATCCATTCTTGTTGAAGAATGTCATACATGTTCTAGGTCTGAAGAAGAACTTGGTCTCAGACACAATGCTGGAAGACATGGGTTATGATGTTGTTTTCAGTGAGGGAAAATCTTTCCTTTGACATAAAACAATCGGTCAAACCAATAATATAGGGGTTCGAATTAAGAATCTCTACAAGCTAGAGGTAGATGGTTGCGCTGCAATGGTGGGAAAAGCAGTAGAAGTGGTGAGCTGGGATGAGGACGAATTATGGCATAGGATATTGGGCCATCTTCACCATGGCGCTTTGAAAATTTTGCAGAAAATTTCTACTGGACTTCCCAAGGGTACTCTTGCATAGTTAGATCATTGCAAAGGATTTAAAATGGGTAAGTTTGTGAAGACCACCTTTTATGAGAAGGAGAATCATGCTTCAATGATCCTAGAGAGAATTCACACAGACGTGTGTGGACCATTATCGGTTGCTTCAACAGCGAAACATAGGTATTATGTGATATTTGTTGATGACTTTTCTCGTAGATGCTGGATCTTCTTCATGCAGAAGAAGAGTGAAACGTTCTCAAAGTTTTATGAGTTCAAGGCATTGGTGGAGAAGGAGTCAGGGAAGTAGGTCAAAGATCTAAGGAGCGATAATGGTGGTGAATATATATCTGGCGAATTCAAAGACTTCTGTAGCAAAGAACTAATTCGAAGAGAGCTCATAGTGCCTCATAACCCACAGAAGAATGGGGTTGTTGAAAGAGACAATAGAACAATCTTGGGTGCTGCACGAGCGATGCTGCATTGCCAGGGCCTACCGATGCACTTGTGGGTGGAAGCATGCAACACTGTGGTTTATGTGCAAAACCATTGTCTTCATAGAGTACTTGGCATGAGTACACCTAAGGAACCTTTTACTAGTAAGAAGCCTGATATTTCTCATTTGAAGATTTTTGGCTCACCTTTTTACATTCATGTGACGAAGGATGCCAAGAAGAAGTTGGAGTCAAATACAGAAGTTGGGATATTTTTTGGGTACACAGAAACACCCCACAACTATCATGTATATTTGCAAAACATTTGAATGACTTTTATGTGACGAGATATAAAATTCAATGAGGTGAAAGCCATGAAGTCGTCGATTGAGAGGGAGCTACACTTGCCTGCAGGAGAGGAAATTCTTGTTCCCAAATATGAGCCTCTGGATGTGGATCAGCCACAGGAGGAGATGCATGGAGTGGAAGAGTCCACTCATGCAGAACCAAACATCAGACAAGGCAGGAAGTGTACCACAAAAGATGAGAGACTAAAGGTGGATGCGGCACAGAATGTAGGAGTTCCTACATCACAGTGCAGACAGAGATAGTCACCTGAATGATATGCTGGATACATGGCTCTTATGAGAAAGTGTATTTTGACAAAGCCATATTCTTTTGAAGAAGTAGCATAGGAGCCCACATGGGTGGATTCCATGGTGGAGGAGTATGGCCCCATTATCAGAAACAGTGCTTGGGAGATTATTCCAAGGCTGGTGGGAAAATCAGCTGTAGGATCAAGATGGATCTACAAGGTAAAGAAAGCTACTGATGGGAGCGTCGAGAAGTATAAGGAAATATTTGTTGCCTGGGGCTTCTCATATATCAAGGGGATTGACTATGAAGAAACCTTTACACCTGTCGTAAGGTATTCTTCCATGTAGACCATCCTTGCTCTATCAGCACAGATGGGTTGGCACATTCATCAGATGGATGTGAAGACTATGTTCCTTAATGAGATCATTGAGGAAGAGGTGTACATTGAGAATCCTGAAGGATTTGAGATCTTTATAAGCGAGTCACATGTGTACAGGCTCAAAAGAGCGTTGTATGAGATGAAACAAGAACCTCATGCTTGATACACTTGGATCAAAAGCTATTTCACTAGACTTGGCTTCACCAAGAGTGAGGCAAATGCAAACTTGTACTAGATTGTGGTTGAGGGTAAGATTTTAATCATTGTACTTTATGTTGATGATTTGATACTAACAGGAGATGAGCAGTTGATACACTCATGCAAGGCAGATCTTGCAAAGGAGTTTGAGATGAAGGATTTAGGCCTCTTTCATTATCTCCTTAGATTGGAAATATGACAGTGGGAAGGTGAACGGTTTGTGTCTCAAGGCAAGTATGCCCAGGAGATACTGGAGATGTTTCACATGCAAGGTTGCAAGCCTATCCACACTCCTCTTCTAGGAAATTGGAAGAAAGAGGATGCTACATTAGCAGAGGTAGTGGATGCCACTGTTTATCGACAGTTGGTGGGTTCGCTCATGTATTTATTAAATACAAGACTGGACATATGCTATGTAGTAAACCAGCTTTCACAAGCGATGGTTAAGCCTACCAAGCTCTTTTGGAAGGCGGGCAAGCATGTCCTGAGATATCTCAGGGCACATATAAGTATGGGCTATGGTATAGACAGAAAAATGAAGTGAAGTTTCATGGCTTCACGGATGCAGATTGGGCAGGAAGCCTAACAGACAAAAAGAGCACATCAAGACAAATTTTCAATATCGGATCTACAACAATTTCTTGGTATAGCAGGAAACAAAGATCTGTGGCACTCAGTTCAGCAAAAGCAGAATACATGGCAGCAAGTTTAGCTACATGTGAGGCTATCTGGATGAGGAAGATTTTGGTTGGTTTGTTCGGTTCACATTTAGATCCCACAGTGATTCATTGTGATAATTAAAGTTTCATTAAACTCTTGTTTAATCATGTGTTTCATGATAGGTCTAAACATATTGATATCTGGTATCATCATATTAGAGATTGTGTGTAGCAGAAGATCATGTTGCTTCAGTACATTCCCACGGAGGATCAGGATGTAGATATTTTGACGAAGGCACTCACCAAGAGAAAATTCGAATACCATAGAGGCGGGATTGGGGTGAACGATAATCCCTATCTTGTTGAGAGTGAGTTTTGAGATTCAACAAGATGATGAGCTTAGTGAAAAGAGTCACATTCACTAAGTGGGCCCACAGGCTATTTTTGGCGCAAGTCTATATTTAGGCTATGTCTATTTTTAAACATCTCGATCATATTTCGGAAGTTGCAAGATGATATTTCTGGATGGTTGATCAAGTTGGAAAAATATATGAAATTTTATTTTTAGAATATTGGGCGAATTCTATTTATAGATCGTCAATCTAAAAATAGATGCATGTCCATTATTATTAGCTCTTAATAATAATCAGACTCTAAACAACAACTTATTCTTTTGGAGAACTTCATTTCAATGCACAGATGTGGCACAGTAGCTGACAGAAGGAATTATGCTATTCCTAAGGGTTTACTGGAGCGATTGCATGGAGGACTCAGTTAGAACTCAAGTGGCAGAGTTATGACACAGTTGGAAGTAGTTATGGAGTTGTATTCAGTTTAACTTAGTTAGACTCAGTTAAGCTAGTTGTATCTAGTCTAATTGATTGATACACTAGTGAAAGTGGAGTGAATTAATTAGTAAACTAATTCACAAATAATAACTCATAAATCAACTGAACAATATAGTAGTTAACTACAGTGCATGGCAGTTTCAGTGGAGACCAGTGGAGAGATAGGTGAAAGGGCAAGATAGACTATTTGTTGTGACTATAGTGATGCATTGATTGCATCACACACTCAGTGGAGATGCCAATGAGGATTGTGAATTCAAGGATGGAGTAATTAAAATTCATTCAGAGCTATTCTTCAGCAGATATTTCGCAGTGGAGGCAGGCTAGCAGGTGGCATAGATCGGTGCATGGATTTGCAAGAGTAGGCCTGATTAGTGTATGATGATTGTACTGTACCGAGGGCTTGTGATAAGATTTGTATTATTTTATGAGATTTTCATATGATCTCCATGTTACATAATATATAGTTGGGGTTTTCAGCTTTAGGCATTCCCAGTTAAAAACTGTGTTATGTGCGATTGAATATTTTTTTTTATGCTTCACATATGTGTGCAATTAATTTTTCCACAAAAGATTAACAGGTGGAATAGATTCAGTATCTTTCATAATGTTAAATAGTGTGACATTAGGTGGATCTTGGACATATGCATGCTTAGTGCATATAATTTCTACAAAAATTAACCTTCGAGAGGGAAAATTTTCCCTCCACATAAATCTAATATTTTGTCTTTATAGAGGAAAAAACTTGGCTCTCAAGAGTAGTTTTTAAACCACCTTATAACCAAGAGTAGAAAATTTCAAAGGTGTGCCATAAATCCTTCTGAAATAACACAAAAAATATTTCAAAAATAGGTCAAAAACCCTTCAAAAATGTGCCAAAATAATTCCTCACAGAGTCTCTCTAAATTACCTCCTCTCCACTTTTCTTACAAGAAGTATAAATAAAAGGATTTGGAGTCTGTGGACCCAAAATTTGAGAATATTGGGTTGAAGGACCCGCTTGATAAGTTTGTACAAATTTTTTATTCTGTAGGAGGAGTAAGGATGTATTGACAAGTGGAATTGATGTGGATGTAACTACTTGAACTGGTTGATACGAGTGTAAAACCGTTTGTGGTTTGATAGGCAGAGTGGGCTTCCATTGGCAAACACTCATTTTGACATTAGGTTAAGCAAAAAGTGACATAAAACTGTCATATTGGGTGACCAAAGGTCGCCCCCCAGCATGAGGAGGATAATAAGACGGAAAATATTTCTCTCCAAATGATGGGAGTCTAGCTTATATGGTACTTGAAGGAATAGACCCAGAAGGACCGGCTTTATATTTCCCTGAATATGTGTATAAATAATCAACTCACTCAGTACTCACTATAGGATTTCCAGTTAAAATACTGGGTGATGACATTAGTAAATTCCATGGATTTGAAGATGCACTGGAGAAAATTCCAGATAATGATTTGTAACCTGATGGGACCAAAGGGACACCATAAAAATATGACTCTGGTGAAGTTGTAAACGTTGACGGGGTAGCTAGGGAAGGAGCTGACGTAATTGGAATAGATGGCCCAACCAAAGATGTTGGTTCAGATATGGTTACTTGACCAAATGTATACCCTTCTGAATCAACGGGACTTTGAAAAGGAATAGGATCAATAAAAGAAGATGGTGTCAATTGAGGAAAAGAATCATATAGGTAAATGTCCTCCCCGAAATGGGTTGGAGTTAAAGGTGTCTTGTCTTGTGGGATTTCTTCAATCGGAATTAAACTAGGTGGAAGTATTTCACCGTCAAGCCCAAAGTATATTTCAGGTGGTTGACTATGTGATATTGGAGATTCAATAGCTATAGAAATTTGTGGTATGACCAAGGTAGGAACAACTTCCGGTTATACGACTTCAGGATTCAAATGTTCTAGCAAAGAAGAGTCTGGATCTGGATCAATTTTTGGTTGAACAACGTCGGGTCCAGGAGTATGGTCTCACTGATTGGATGGATCATGACCATGAGTAGCTATGAAGACACTGTTTTGGCAACGGTAGATGAATTGTGATGTGTAGAAACAACATGAGCTAAATCTGGTTTATGCAAATATGATGTTTCACTAGAGGTATGAATTGTACTTTATTATGTAGATCGTGATCGTCTTCGCCTACCAGAAGTAACTTCTGGTGGTAAAGTTGGTTTTAACGCTAGTCTACGTGAACGACGAGGGAAAGGATTTTTTTCTTCCAAAATTAATGATTTATTTTAACCAAAAACAAATAAAAAAAATAAAAGGGTAATGCTAGGCAAAAGGGTTTACCAAGAAATTGTGAACTGCAGAATACCTCCTAGCGAAACAAGAAGTACAGGCACTATGGATGGATGATGTGTTCGGTGTATCAAAATTTACAAGGTGTATGACTCAGTTCACTATGGATGGATAGCAACTAAAATTTGTCCTCCCAAATATACCCGAAGGTACATGGAGGCTCAAGTTCATATTAGTGATGTCTGATGTGAAACCACACAGTGAGAGCACCACTTTCTACTTATCATACTATAACACTGCCTGATATACCCAAAAGTACATGGATGAGCTATGATATACTTATGTACTTGGAGTGAGGTATCACACTCAGAATGTATTGCAGACAAGTTAATGACAGCTGCTATTTTTTACGACGTCGAAACATGTCTCTATCCTAGACCTTCTAAATTTTATCGTTATGGTTCCAATGCTTTGTTAGGTAAATTGAGATTAATTTTATGTTGGTCTTGTTTAAAAATTTTTCTTTGAAAGGTTCATCATGATGATGTATTGGAAAATTCCTAAAATAAAACTAAGATTGATAAGCAATATTTCACTTTTAGTTTTTCAATGAAAATCCTAGCTACTAGAGGGAAAGAGCAAACAATTTGCAAGTAAACAAATCAAAGAATACAAACTAAATGCAGATTTCCTAATTGTTCCTTTCGCAAAAGACACAAACCCTTAAATGCAAATGAAAAATTTTCTTTTCAGTTCCTTTAATGTTATGAACGCAGAAAAGAAACTAAGTGCACTAAATAAAAAACAAATGCCTTTTACTTTTGAGAAATGAGGAATATAAGCAAAAATTTATCTTTTGAAGGAAAAATGAGGAATGAAACAATAATTTCTCCTATCAGGAAATAAAGAATTTACGACAATTTCCTTTTTCAAAAGAAAATGAATTTCATGCGACAGTAAAAATGCTTTGAAATTAACTTGCCAATGATAAAGAAAAATAATTTAAACAAACATTGAACAAATTTTCTTTCAAAGGAGGAAGAGGTAGATGAATTCACTGTTCAATATGAGGCTCAGGCTGTTCAAAACACAAAAACAAAAAAATGAAAAAAATTTCAAAGACAAATTCAAGGGAATTTGGATGGTTTCAGGAGGCAACACAGTCTCTAAAGAGAGACAGTGCTTTGCAACGCAAGCCTAAAAGGGAGACAGTGCTATGCAAAGCACTGTGTCCTGTCCAAGAGTGAATTGGGCACAATGTAAAAGGAAAAACACAACTATTTAACACACTTCTTTTGCAAATTTGGATCTTTAAAATCCTAACCTTTGTGAGTAACAACCAATGGGTGAATTAACAGATAAAATCAGAGGCTAAAACACCTAGGATAAAGAGTAATCTCCCGAGTGGAGTCGCCAATTTTTTATGCAGAATTATGAATTACGGATAAATCATTCTTCCCTAGATAGGTGCTAATATAGAAAAATATTTCAAAGACTTTAAACAACTATCTTTCCTAACTATAAATAGACACACATAATGAAATAAGGAAACTACTTGGGATTGGAGCACTTCCAAAGTCTCCTTTTGTCGCTTTTGTTGTAGCTTCAAATTCCAACCGGTTGTGCACAATATTTCCTGCAAGAATGAACACTACACAATAAGAGATAGCAATAATACAGATGTATATTCAAGTTATTTAGCTAAATCAATAAATCATAAATCATATACATCAACTAAGAAATCATGATATTGAAAATCAAAGCTTATACGGATGCATATAGGGAAAAATAAGCAGTAATCTTTATTGATGATAGAAGGGGAGGTTACAACCCAGTGATTGATTTGGTGTCACCATCTCTAGTAGCATCCCAACCTCATCACAATATAGATATCTCCAGCAATATGTCACTCAAATCAATCTCCTCAATTGAAATTCCACCATCATTTCTCTACACAAATTATTCCTTATCAAACACTAAGATTTGTGCTCAATTGATAAAGGAGATGAAAGTAGTTCCATAATCAATGAATTTCCAATAATAGGCAAGACATGTTCCCAATATTGTAAATGTCAAATGGACACATGGATTCAAAGTTTGACACATGTGAACTCTTATAGAAGGCACTGGCCAAGTGGAGATTCCAGAACAATGAGAATTTCACTCCCGATGTGACCAACAAACCCATGGATGTTGGGAAGTGCTTTGTAGAGAAGTTTTGCATAGGGATACCTGCATATGCAATGCACTTAGTCCCTTTAGAGGTAGTGTTGGTGAGCTCCCATATGATATATTATAAAATTCAAACTTTGGAAACCTTTGGAGATGAAAGTCTTTGATTGGCTTGTCTTGTTCTTTATCTTAGGTCATGTAGCAATTGATATGTTAGGGGATGATAGACCCTATAAATTGGTCCTGGAGATGATGCCCAATTAACTAGGTCAATGGGAATAATGTCCAAATTTACCTATAATAGAAAGCCCCACAAAAAATGAATATTTCTAAAAGTGATGTAAATCAAAATTCCACTATTATGTAGAAACTTTTGTGCAATCATATAGCCCAAGTATGATTGTGAAATTTTGAAATTTCTACTGATAAGTTAGGAGATGAAGATTTTCCAAACTATTTAATCTTGGCTTATCATTAGGTAGGTATAAAATTACATTTCTTCAACAGCTTAATCTGAACCAATAGGTGAAATAAGGGATAGGTGGTAGGCTAGAAATTCAAAAGAACAATGATTTCAGGATCTGCAAGTATAAATGCACCCTAAAAAGAAGAAAAAAGGTTAGATTTTTGGTTTGGGTAAGTATATTTGTTGGAAAAGAGAAAGGGAGAAAAATTTAAAGTTCATTCTATAAATAAGCAGCCTAAAAAATTGCTTGTTGTATTCCTATGATAACAAAAGAGAAATCAGGAGAAGAGAAATCAAAGTGAAAGGAAAAATTATTCTCTAAAGGTCCGAAAAGGGGTGTTTTTATAAAGGTAAGGGGCCTGATGGTATGTATTTATCCTAAGTCCCAACCACATTCATTTCTTCTTATACCCCGCCCCTTTCATGTTTTATTTATCCTAAAGTTTTACATTACCCCTCGACCCTCCTATCCCGACCCCACCATTGCATCGCCCGACCTGTCACACCCCACGTCACTCGTCACCACCTGAATTAATCACCCTACAACTCCCCTTCATCTCCGCACCCTGCCACACATTCAACAACCCATATTACATTCCGGCCCCCCCTCACCCTCCGAAAATTAACAACGAAGGGGGGGTCTGAAATCGGTAGTAGCTAATATCGCCTAACTCACTACATGTCATACTCTAGGGTTGTTTGCACCCCCCTGTTGGTACCATAAACTGCCACCAACCCACTCCAAAAGTAGTTTCGGCCACCACATGAAACCATTACCTCCACCAACCAGTGGTCTATCCATTGACCTCTCCCTTCGTGCCACGTCCCCACAGACCTCTCCCTCCCATCCAATCGCATTTACTTCTGCCAAGAAATCCATTGCATCATAAATGGTTGGCTCATTTTGCAATGGACCTGCACCACCCCAACATCTCACCAATCATATATTAAAATACAAACTCAAACCTAATACACAGTTTGTTGTTCTTATTTTGATTAAAGTTTGCATAAATCAAATTTGCCAAGAATTACAGGAAAGATCACAGGTTAAACGAATTGCTGCAAGAGAAGCGGTGTTCACCAAAGGTATCAACAGCTCTTGGCCAACCAGATCACAGTCTCACCTTCAAAATTTTCTAATCATGGTCCCTTCTATTTTCTCCCTTCCCCAATACCAATTTTTCCCCTCTCTCCTCTCTTTTCTTATATCCCATTCTCCATTGCAGATTGAAGATAGCTTACAGATTATTAATCATGCCTCCTAAGAAGTACCAAGAGCCTTTCAACCCCATGGTGTACCCAGAATTGGATTTAGATCATACAGCCCTGGGAGATCGATATTAAAAAATTCACGATACGGAGTGAAACTTCGACTTGTTTGATGTCTACTTCTAGCTCGAGGACAAATTTCTTGATGAAGCCAATGAAATTAGCCTGTGGGAGACTTATTTGTCTCTATACATCTTTCCCAAAACCCACAATTGCCACGAATTCTTCAGGAAATGGCAAGCTTTCTATGACATTAATCACAAGACCATAGTCACCCCAACAGGAAAAATCATCTTCACCATTAATGCCTAATCCATTCAGCAAATGATACAGGTCTCCACACTTGAACAAGTAGTCCCCTTCTCTTATGAAACCATTAGGTATATTTATCAGAGAATTTATTTTTCTAGCAGAGCCAAAACTATGCAACTTTTCATGGAAACTGATGCATGAATGCCTATAAAAAACCCACCCTACTCTTCATCCATTTTTCCTGAAAGGACCAAGAAAATTGTCACTTACCTATCTTATTTATTAAGCTATAACTATGATCAATGGGTCAATGAGGCTGTGATAGGATTTGTGTCCATTCTCTCCTCAAAAGCTAAGCCCACCATCATTTTTAATTATGCCTAGTTCCTAGTAGATGCCATTCATTAATAGTTTTTAAGGTTTCATACAGATGATGTTTTCAATTACACCTTTGTGTCAGTGTATATATTTGTGTATTTCTCGTCTAGTAGGTTTCAATTTCAGATGGCCAAGGTAAATGAAGATTTTGAGCCTAAATCCATCATCTTCTGGACCAACCTACTATTTGAGGAACATAAGAAATATACATATAAGGACTTTTTGGACTTGTTTATGCATCCAGCCATCAGCACACTCAACATTGAAACAGAGTCTAAGACAAGTGAAGAAATCAGGAAAACCATGCAGCTAACAGAGCAGGTGAAGACATCAGATTGGTACTTGTACCAGAATTACATAGTGATTCGAGTCTATGGAGGTGAGCTATCCCCTGAAAAATTTCCAAAGTTCCTCTCTATGGGGGTATTTGAATTGGAGTACATAAGGGAGATGATAGACGCAGATGAGCTCCATTTATTTTCTGCAAAGAAGAAGGCTTAGTTCAAGATCAAGACAAAATTTGGTCCTTTCATCTACAACAACATAGAAACATGGGAAGAGGCAGATAAGATGTTGAAGGGGATGGGTTTCAGTCATAGTTTCATTTCGTCTTATGACCCTGCAGGGATTATATTAAGAAAATGGTGGAAAATACATCCACACCCTATGTTCATACACACAAACCTACAATTGAGTGGTATTCCAACCAAACAGAATGGGTGAGCAACACCCTCTAAGAAGATGAAGAATAGGTGATCTCCACTTCAGGATTCCAGACCCCAACATCGCAAGAAAGGAGGAGTGGACAGGAAAAAGGAAGAAAAGGGGGAAGAACTAGAGAGAGAAATACGGAGCAAGAGGCCAAGAGAGGATCAGTCACCTTTGATGACTAATACCTCTAGCAAATAATTCAAGATAAAATATAGGAAAAGGGCCTGAGTTCATATGGATATCGATTAAGGAGGTGAATCAGAGTAGCAGACAGTGATTCACATCAGGGACACCCCTAAGTCATCATCAGTAGGGCAAGACAATGGCCTCACCTACATCATCATCCATAGTATCTTTTCAGCAACATGGTCTACAAGCATCTTCTTACAGACCTGTAATAGAAGGCCAAGAGAAGTTTGTCTTTGAGATATTCAAAGAGATCAAATTGAGGAATGAGTTGTTGAAGACTAATAAATATAGCCAATTCTAGAGATAGACCTCAAGTTCACAAAGCAGGCTACTGTCTGCCTTTGACACTGAAAAAGGGAGGATAGAGATGGCATTTCTAGAAGCCTTGGTCCCACAACGTGAAGGAGCAGGAGATTGGAAGAAAGCGTCATTCGAGTTTACCACAACAAACATCCATCATATTGACCAGATAGAATAACACAAGACTGGAGAGATGGCAGCCTCAACATCGAAAAAAAATTCCATGAGCTTGTCAAAGCTACAGGTGTCCTTATCCAGTACCCAATCACAACTCAAGATGGAGAGGGCATCTGCCATGGCTAGAGACTTAAGGATCAAGTCTATAGAATATTTAATAATGAATCTTGGGCATGACCCAACCAATGCTAAAGTTCTGGAGGAGCTTTTGAAGAAGAATAATTCTAACATAACATCCCTCAAGAAACATCTCAGGATGCCACTGATAGAAGACCCCTTAGCTAAGGGCATTGAGGAAGATGAGGCATAGAAGTCAGAGCTAATGAAGTTAGTTATTGAAAAGTCTACCCAAATCAAACAAATGGAGACTGAGATGGAGAAGCTACTGAAGAAGAAAGAAGAAGCAGATCGAGGGGCAATCATCCCATTAGAAATTTTCCCTATCTCATCAATTCCATCAGTTATTCCAGCAACTGCTAGAACATCCAGTGGGACACATCAATTGTCCAAATCTATGGAGAGCATGACCCTGCAACCACAAGAGATAAATAATTTGGAGACATAGATTGGCATCCTGAGGGATCAAAAGGCTAGATTAGAAACTTCCCATAAGATAGCTGTTAAGTCCCTATAATAATAGTGTAGCCCCTTATTATGTTAGTGTAGTCCCCCTTATTGTTATTATTGTACCCCTGTAACCCCCATGTTGTTATTATTGTGCCCTTACATTATTATTGTTAGGTCGGCTAGGATTACATTGTGACCCCACTAGGATTATATTGTGGCCCCATGGACTCCTATATATAGAAGGAGGTTTTGTTTATTTGTATCATCCAAGAATTGTTCATTTATGTAATGTATTGGAGGTTTCCCCCTCGAAGTGGCTCATTTCTAAGGCGTTTATATCTCTTTTCTTCTCTTTTTGAGTTGGTTACACAACATTTGGTATCAGAGCTTTTGGATTCTAGGGTTTCGCTGCTCCAAACAGGTCATCGTGGCATTTTCGCTATAACTTTTTTTCTACGAAGCTTCAGAAGCTGAAATTTTTAGGGTGCGAAGCTGAAATCTTGAGGAAGGTTGTCTAAAAATTTCAGATCTTGGTTCGCAATATTTTTGGAGATATGATCTGTGGAAGGTAGTGCTTTTTCAGGCTCCTGAATTTCATCTCAAAGAGGTGATCGTGGGAAAAGTTCAATAACTCTCTCTCTGAAGAAATAATCAAGTGTTGAGGACAACACTTGTTTGAAGGAGAGGGGCATGTTAGGTCCCTATAATAATAGTGTAGCCCCTTATTATGTTAGTGTAGTCCCCCTTATTGTTATTATTGTACCCCTGTAACCCCCATGTTGTTATTATTGTGCCCTTACATTATTATTGTTAGGTCGGCTAGGATTACATTGTGACCCCACTAGGATTATATTGTGGCCCCATGGACTCCTATATATAGAAGGAGGTTTTGTTCATTTGTATCATCCAAGAATTGTTCATTTATGTAATGTATTGGAGGTTGCCCCCTCGAAGTGGCTCATTTCTAAGGCGTTTATATCTCTTTTCTTCTCTTTTTGAGTTGGTTACACAACAATAGCCAAGAAGCAGATTGAGAGGTTGGAGAAGAAAGAAAATGAATTTTCTTCTAGCAGCATATTGGGCCAAATGAAGATGATAATTTGGGGCAGTATCATAGAGACAGTGGATGGGATCTGGCATTATATCCACATATTTATTAACAGAAGGAGTTAATTGAAAAATGAAAAGTTGATATCGGTAAAACAAATTAGGAGGTGGAAAATATTCCAACAAAAAACCCCAAGTTCATAAAATTCCTCAACTCCAAAACCGTTTTGAGTTGGACAACCTGGATGTACAATATAGAACATAAACCATACTAGAGGTAAAAAGGGTCCTCACTAAGAGGAATTTAGTGAGGAGATTGTAGGAGAAATTTCATTAATTAGACATGTCCATTGGCATATTCTTAAACAAGATTGAGACCCTGAGGGCAAAGGGACTAGCTTCACTATATGTAATAAAAAAAAAGCTAGTCCAAAAGAGATTACATGAAAAATCTTAGGGAATTAGCTAAGGATACCACCAAATTTTCCAACATTAAAGGGAACGTGACCTAGAAGGTTGTTTTGGATCTCCTAAGAAATGATATCTTCATTCAATGTGAGCTTAAGCATGTTTTTTTCACCAAACCTACTATCAGCAAATACACAGAGGTGGATGAAGTGTACCAACAAGTCATAGGTACAATGATTCCAGGAAATAAGGAGTGGGGAAAAGTGTGCATGTACCAATATTGAAAAGGCATGATGGACATGTCAACATAGCCACCGATCGATCTGAAGAGCCAACATCATGTAATATGTAATAATCTAGTAGGGGTGGCCCCAAAAGTAATGCCAAATGTCAAGGCCACTATCGTTCCCTCTTCGTTAATACCTCCGCCACCTTCATCCTTCTTTTTGATTTATGAAGAGCTTCCAAAGTTAATGTTATAGTCAGTGTTGAGCCAGAGATTTTTTTTCGGGCCTTGCATGCCCACAATTGTCTAGTTTTAGTTAAATTGTAATTCATGAAGGATACCAAATTAAATTAGGGTAACCAACATAGTTGCAGTTAAATACTGCATGTATTTTCATTATCAAGGGTTGGATATTGTTAGAACCTCCATTGTAAGAACTACTATTGGAACACTATAATTTTGGAGCTGGACATCAATAATCAAAGACCGTTTCTTGGATTCTTGAGTTGCGTTAAATGGTGATGTGCTATTTATCAATGTTCAATGTTTTCGTTGTTTTCCCTACTATGCATTTATTCATCTAATTCTAAATCAGAAATTTTATATTAAGATTTGTTGTCGGAGCACCTTAATTCTATCTACATTTACAATCTGAATTTTTTCTGTTGAAGTCTGATTAAATAATTCTTAACTGCTCTTTAACCACTACTGAACCTTACTATTTCTTCCGCCTCATAATTCCTACTACTCTTAAGATCCATTTAACATGATTCACTTTCCCTGTGATGCTCTTGAAGGTTGATGTGCCAATCCAGCCTTTGACTCCATAGCCCAATGGATTAGTCCCTGTAGACATGCTCATCCAACCAAAAAAATCAATCAAAACAACCAAATACCACCATCATTGTAACTAGCCTAACATCAACATTCATAATATTAAGGAAATATTAAATCAGAAATAGAGAGAGCCCTCTCTAAGTCTAGGAAGGCTAGGTCCTGGACTCCAAAGCGGTTTGATGTTGTCCTCTATTGTTTATTCTTGCCAATCTTATAAATTGTAGGGCCACGAGAGAATCCATGGTGCCAGAAGGAGAACCATGGGAAGATCATCATCATCATTCCCATCTTCAAGATTACGAATAAGATAGTTCTATTGAACTATATCACCCATCGATCAAAACTTTATTTTCAAATTCTTTTCCCATTAATGCAATCAAAACCAAGAGAAATTCATCAAATATTTAAGTAACCATTTCTATCAGTATTTTGACCAAACCCCACATTGTAGAAAACATTCATGATGGTGTGTCTTGTTCTCCATTAGAACTCGAAACTTATCACTGTATCTTTTATGAATTCCATGATACATTTACTTGGTCTTACGAGGAAATGCCACACAAATAATCTAGTATCGTTGAACACACCATTAAAATGTACCCTGATGTCAGACTGGTACATCAACGCCTTCGTCATGTTCACCCGAAGAAGGCTGTTGCTGTTAAAGAAGAAGTTGAAAAAATTTTGTGTGCTAATTTCATTTACCATGTTCTGCTTACTGATTGGGTTTCCAAAATTGTTCCTCTTGTGAAGAAACAAGGGACAATCATATTATGCATCGATTATTGGGATGTCAATTTTTCTTGTCCAAAATACAACTATCCTACTGCCTTTATCTACTAGATTATTGACAAGTGTGCTAGATGTAAAATCGTTTCATTCATGGATTTATTTTCCAGTTACAATCAAATCACTATCCACCTAGAGGAGCAATATAAGACACATTCATTTGTCCCTGGGGCACATTATCTTATCGGAAACTCCCATTTGGTTTAAAGAACGATAGGGAACCATTTCAGAGAGAAATGGATTATGATTTCAATGACATCAAGAACATTTCTCAACCTTATCTAGATGATTTACCTGCGGATACACGAAACTGGACTGATCGCCTGATGCATTTGAGAGCTATATTTCTACGCTTTCGACACTACAAAATACATCTCAATCCTCAGAAATGTGTGTCTTTTGTTGGTTCTAGTTGCTTGATAGAATTTTTAATCTCAAAAGAATCAATTCAAATCGACCCACTGAAGGTCCAGGCTATTCTTGATTTTCCCACGCCATTAAATTTACTTCAGTTACAGAAAATTCAAGGAATGGCTAACTTCCTAAGGAGGTTCATACCCAACTACACCAAATGGCTAAAGGATTTACTTGTATCTTGAAAAATTGGATTCCCTTCCATTCAGATAAGGTTGCACAAGCTTCTTTTGAAGCTGTCAAGGACACAATTTTTTGGGGGTCATTCATATATCCCCCCAATTATCAAAGTGATTATTTCTTATATATCGCTACAGCTGATACGATCATTTCTATGGTATTGGTCCAAGAAGAAGATGGGATATAACATTTGATATGTTATTTGAGTTGTAATATCAATGATGCGAAGTGAAGTATTCATACGTCGAAAAGCTTTCCTTGGTGACCGTTCAAGTTGTCCAAATATTTCACCATTATATCCTGTTCTAAAATACCATTGTCTGTTCGGATTGCAACCCCATGACATACATTTTTTCACGTCAATTGCTGGGGGGAAAATATTAAAAATGGATCGTCATTTTATAGGAATTTGATATGGAATTCATCAAATCCAAGTCAAATAAGTCTTTGGTTTTGGCTGAGCTTCTCTATGACCTTCCCTTTGATAGTACTACTACTACATCGAAACCATTAATTCTTGATGGGTCTATGTTTCTGATCAGATCATATAATCCTTAGTATGGGGATTTTATCATTTATCTCCAAACCCGGACTTTTCGGCCTGATACCTCCTGCTCTCAACAACAAGGTATTCGATACCAAGCCAAATATTATCTGATCGTCGACAATACACTTTATCATCGTGGTATCGATACAATTTTAAGGAGGTGCCTCACTCATGATGAGGTTGAGAAGGTTCTAAATGATTTTCATGATGGGGCTTGTGGTGGACACTTGTCTGGATACACTACCGCGCAGAAGATACTCTGCGCTGGTTACTTTTGGCCTGCCATATTTCGCGACTACATCCTCACATTCATAAGTTGTCATGCATGCCAGATATTTGATCATAGAATAAAAAAACTGCCAGCACTGATGCATCATGTTATTGTTGTGGGACCATTTGAAAAATGGGGCATTGACTTCATGACCTGCAACCCTCATTCCTCTGGGGGGCATGGTTATATTATTGTCACAGTATACGACTTTACCAAGTGGGACGAAGCGATGCCTACATTCAACAACACAGGTGAAACAACTACATTATTCTTTTTCAATCATGTCATCTCACGGTTTGGTGTTCCACAGGCTATAGTCACAAATCATGGTAAGAATTTTTGCAATCACACGATGAATAAGTTGACTACCAAATTAGGATTGTCACATGGTATTACTACTCCTTATTATCCACAATCCAATGGACAAGTGGAGGCTATTCACAATATTCTTAAATGAATTCTTCAACAAATGATAGGATTTCATAACTGAAATTGGCATTTCATCCTGTACTCGACTTTGTGCGAATAGCAAACCTCAGTGAGAAATGCAAACCAGATTTACCCCATTTCAATTGGTGTATGGTTTGGAAGCTATATTTCCTATCCAATGTGAAATACTGTTATTAAAACTCTTTTTTGACTTGTTACCTAACACCTTTACTGAATAAGTGCATATTTTTAACCTCATATAATCTTGATGAAACAAGTTGTGAAGCTGCACTGGCCAATGAAGTGCATAAGAGGCGAATTAAGTCGCAATACGACCATCATGTCCAGCCACGTATCTTCTCAGAGGGTGACCTAGTCTTACTTTATGATCAGGAAGTTGATGTAATTGGTACAGGAAAATTTCAGCCATTATGACATGGCCCCCTATATTTTCAAAAGATTTCTTACTAAGGGTGCCTATGAGTTAGTAAATTATGATGGAATTCCATTCGTGCAGCCCTGAAATGGGTTGTACCTGAAACATTACTATGCTTAGACATGAGCGTAGTAAAATTTGTATTATTTTATATATGCTTTTGATTTTCATTAACTATCTTAGTTTGTTATTCTAGAGTTTTCTTGAAGTTGGTAATCATATTTAAATTTCATCGCATATGTCTGAATATTTGGAACCATTCGTTAGATATGTTGATTGTGCTAGTAATAGTACACAAAGCTATCCTCTGCAGCATGGGCCTTTTTCACTCTGAGCAGTGAGTTAGTGAGTTTTCAAGGGATTTATATTGGTCAATCTACAAACAATATCACTGAATATAGCGCGTTGATCAAGCTTCTCTTTGATTCCATTTCATTTGGTATTAACCACATCATGATTAGGTTAGAATCACAATGTGTTTTACTGCAACATACTAGCATTTATACTATTTGAAACCCAACACTGCTGTAATATTCCAAATGGGGAATATTTTGCTCCATCAGGAATAGCTTAAGATATTCCATTTTTCCTTCTTCAGTGAGACAGTGCAAGTCCATTTCAGAGATTTACTGATGGGGAATTTATAGGATATGACTCCTTCTAAAGAAGCGATAAACCCCGAGGCTAGCTGGTCCTTATCAGACTCTACCTACGGATATGGAATATTCCACCTAGGGAATTTTTGCTATAGGGTCCTTGAGGACGCTATATAAGGAAGCTGCTGCATAAATAAGAAAAAATAGCGCTGGGATGCCCTATAAAAACTATAATACAACTCCCCTGCATAAAATTATCTCAAATAAATAACTCTAGGTGGGTTATTCATATCTCCCCAGTCTAGGTCTCTAAAACAATGCTCAATGAGAGAGCTTACAGCAATATATGAACATAAACATGAACTATACAACTTTGAATACATCATAAGAGGGAAATACTATAAAAATCATTATATTATGATATATCAGCAGATAAACACAAGAAATATCATGAGGGACAAGCCACTCAAGCTTTGAGATCCAACCGTCAATGAAATAGCCATGAAATACAAGAGTAGCTGCAACTCCACAAAATTTTGGAGTAGCTGCAACTGCGTAGTGTACATTAAGGCATAGTTTCTGAATATGAATGAAATACATATGTGGTTGAAGGAATACAAGAAATAAGCCCAATAACAGAGAAATGGGCTCACATACATGATTTCTATCCAATCTATGAAGAGTGCTAGAAATGCCGGAGAAACACAAAATGTGATAACTGAGTTGTCACTGCGACTGATAAAAAATATAAATGAGGCCATGGCAGATGTGAAATGTAGATGCTCTCTTCTGATAATGTCTCCAAGCAAAGGGCTGATCCCTTTGTCTCAAAAACACTTCTTCTTTGAAGCTCTACAAACCCTCTCTCACTGCCTCCTCCAAAATAATGCAATTTCCTCCATAGACTACGCAATGGGAGATGATGGAAGTGTGGCTTCATGCCACTAATATGAAATACAGCCCAATAATCCTCCTTGTAGCTCCTCCAATGAATAGATCCCTCCACCACTGAAGAAAACAAGATAAGAAGACTCCATGAGATCCTCTCTAGTTGCACCCAGCTACACAACGTCCTCTCTACTGCAGAAATAACACTATAGAAGATGAATGAAGCTGTGGCCATTTCTGGATTAAGGAAATGTAGCTAAATCCTCATCCTTCCTTGAGGAATAAGTAGGGATTCCTGACCGGGAACACCCTAGTGCCCGAGGGCACCATCACCCTCCTAGACAGCCCGGGGATGCAAGCCTTGTAGACCCAAGTTTGAAGATCTAAATCATAACACGTGAAAATGGGGTGCCATCTCCTCCTTATAAATAAATGGCCCTCTTCTCCACCATGGTCCCATCAATTAGGGTTTCCACCCTCATGTGAATCTCTTCCCTCCAAAACTACGTAGCTTCTCTAGGAAGCATCTCCTCTATAGGTAGCGTCATTGACTTTAGTCAAAGATGACTAATCCAAGTGAGTTGGGTTCCATTCACACCCTTGGTGTTTATTTTAGCTACTTTATTCAATCCCCTTTCACATTAGGAGTGTTATTTGTTCATCTCAAAGGGGATGAGGTGTCTCCTTCCCCATTTTATTAAATAAAAATAAAATGTGAAACTATAGTATTCCATTTTAGCTTGAGGCTAAAATTGGGAATATTATAGTCCTCCCCTCCCACATGTTGATTGCCCTCAAGCAACTACATGAAGAGAACAAAATCTTCTCCCCCTTCTTCTCCTATGGCCTCCTCATCAATGGTCCCACCACTGCTCAAATATGCTGCAATGAATCTGTATCTAATGCTCTCTCCCAAGTATGCAAGCTGATAACAATGCTAGTTATGGAAAGATAGAAGGTATAGTGGAATCCTTCCTACTGTGATAAGGCCTCCTTAAGGTAGGAGTGATGATATGCACAGGAAAATTCTTCTCCCAATGATGATCTTCTCATCCCTGCTATCATCCAAGTAAAAATCTCACCCCTGATTTTTGCAATGTGTTGGGGCTGAATGGAGAGTGTGCTTGCTTCTAATGATGTCCCTCTCTCCATATGCTACTCATATGGGGCTGCATTTTTCTTTGGGCTAGAAAATTATGGCCTCCATGAATGGCCCAAGCTACCCCATCAAGAAAATCATCCATGAAATGCCTCTGCAAATTCTCCAAGTGGTTCCTCCCATAAGAAGAGACAAGTAACAATGTGGCAATCATGGTTTTCCCATAGTATGTCCTCCAAGATAAAACATATACAATGGGGAGAATCATGCTCCCAATGGGCTATTCATACAATACTCTCCAAATAATGCTCCTCATAAATGTGCAACATCAGAAATATATAAGGAGAAATATACAATAAAATCAAGTTATCAAAGGACAACTAGAGAGTGTTTCAAAGTTCCACTCATGGACCCTGCGCGGTGCCTCTTGGCTTGCCTCAAAATCATAAATAAAAAGTGCTAAAATAGCCACTTTTTTTTTCCACAAACTCCTTAAAAGATGGAATCATCAAAATACAAATTGGTGCCAATGGTGCACACCAAGAAGCATGTGGCTCCCCCCACAAACCATCATAAGAATGGCCACTCCCATTGCTGCAATGGGTCCAAAGTACATCACAATAGGGAGCATAAGGAGATGTTATTTTCCTTAGCTCATCAGGCTATCCATAAGAAGCAAAGGAAGGCAATTCAAAATGAGGATCTATACCTCCTCTACCATGTACTTCGGTCCTTGAGCTGAAATGGCTCATCTGAATGTTCTCTCGCTCCTCCAATCAGTAAGGGAATGGTTGTGCCAACCTCTCCAAAATAATCTGGGCTATGCATCTATTCATATGCTGATGTATATCATGCTGAATTCCCTCCCAAGTGAACTCCTCTAGCAAGGCAAATTATGCATCCAAATGCATAGCTAGGAAGTCCCCAGGTGCAACATGTAAAAGTTTGTCCTTGAGACTAGAAACTCTAGTCAAGAAGAGTCTAACATGATGATAGATGATCATATCATCTACTAAGTATCTTCCATATCCATTGATGCCATCCAAAATCACGCACGCATCAAGATCCTGGGGAATACTCAACCGAAGTTGAGTCCTCCATCCTGGATCAATCCTCCACATAGACAGTGCTGGTGTTCTACAATATGGTGCTCCATCACGCTGTTGTCTGCTACCTTGACATCCCCTCATGCCAAATTCATTCTCCAGGTTGTTGCGATACCATCATGCAGTTTCTCATGCTCAAATAGAAATTATGCTCTCTGAAAATGAGCCTCCCATGAGAGACTATCACCTCCAAAGAATCTCTCGATCCTTGGCCATGTAAGCATGAGTGGCCTCCATATACTCAAAAGCGTGAAAGAGTTCTTTCCCAAAGGAAGTAACCTCTCTCTCACCATATCCATGGAGCAGTCATCCGGCATCATGAATATGTTATCCTCCATCCATACATCAACTCTATCTGCGCAGTGAAACTAATGAGAATGGATGGTACTTGAAAATGAGAGAGTGTATCCCTCCTCCTTGTGATTAACCCCAAACTCTTTGTGCTGTGATGGATTCCTCCAATGTCTCCACCTCTCTGTAATCTAAGAGTTGTGAACCAAATGACATGATGCCTCTCATAATCTCTAGATCATGTGACCTTCCAAATGGAAAGCCTCCAAAAGCGAGACATCGAGATAGGAAGTGGACTGAATATATGAGAGGAATGAAAGGCCCTCTCTCTCTACTATGCAGTACAGTCCTTCTCCCATGTGAAGAAAACCTCTGAAAATAGATCAGGGTGGATGCCCATCAATCCTTCATGCTAATCCCCCTGATATTCTTCTTTTTCAAATGGTGCAGTGCTGTAGGTTCTTCTATGTACCTCCTCTCTACCAACATGTGAGTGTGTTTCTTCTTGAGTAAGAGAACTTGGATCTTGGCCTTCCTTTTGAGATAATATCTCCACACCCTTACAAATGGAATAGTGCCCTTCATATAATGGGTTTCTTGCCTCTTGCAAGCCATTCTCTTGATTTACTCACCCTCTAGGAAGATAGAATGATCATTGTTTCATGGCTCCCCTCCATGCATGCAAAGTGTTTGAAGTTTTGTCACACCCAATTTCACATTGGTTTTCATCAATCCCATTTGTAAAAATCCTTGTGAATTCAACATATGATCTCTTATTTGCATGAAAACATGAAATAGAACTTTGAAATCAACCATCATGAATCATACCTTTGAGTTGCAGCGCTGCTACTCGAATGGCCTCAACTCTTTTCCATCCATCCTTGTTGCAGTAGCTATGGGAAATGTACTGCACTGTGGAGCTGCATGTGTGGCTCAATGCTCACACCATCCACGAGAATAGCTAGGGCTTTCTCCATCCACAAACCCCTTTCAGAAAATTTCTCCAAAATTTTCCCTTTCAGCAGATCTTCAATGGTGTGCTCAATGGTCTGGAAAAGAAGAAGGGAAACCTCCTCTTCCTTCATTCCTCCTTCCTTGTTTCCTCTGTCAATCTCCTCTCCTTGGAGAGAAGCTCCTCTTGCTGATGGAAATACATATTTGGCATAGGCTGAGCCAAGATCATACTCTAATACCACTGTAATATTCCAAATGGGGAATATTTTGCTCCATCAGGAATATCTTAAGATATTCCATTTCTCCTTCTTCAGTGAGACACTGCAAGTCCATTTTAGAGATTGACTGATGGGGAATTTATAGGATATGAATCTTTCTAAAGAAGTCAGAAACCCTGAGGCTAGCTGGCCCTTCTTAGACTCTGCCTATGGATATGCAATATTCCACCTCGGGAATTTCTTCTAGAGGGTCCTTGAGGACGCTATATAAGGGAGTTGCTACATAAATAAGGAAAAAAAGTGTTGGGATGCCCTAGAAAAACTCTAATACAACTCCCCTGCAGAAAATGAGCTCAAATAAATAGCTCTAGATGGGTCATTCAAATCTCCCCAGTCCAACCCGGATGCGGGTGACAGCAATGTGCGTAAGAGCGATGGGACAGAGGTCGTGAGGACGGGAGGCCACATGCCAACCCATCCGCGACCACCTGCTCGGAGTAAATATCACCCGATCGATCATAATGACCATCGTAATGGTGAAGCCGCTCGACATGAATTCTGATGGCAGAGGTATTTTCGAACACCGCAAAGGCGATTCGCACCAGGTTAACTAGATCGCTCATTCATTGCAGAAGGTTGTTGGCTGCAGGAACGGAGGGCTATTTGAGATGGATCCCGTGCCGAGGATTTCGCTATGTTATTCGGTTGAGGACTGCACCAACAAGCGCACCACCACAGGGAAGAGGAGTCGCCAAACTTGCTGTCTGAAGCCTAACGAGAGTCTCCACATTTCCATTGCTGGTTCCTGCAATTCGGCTTCGTTGGTCCTAAGCTTTCCTCCAGAGCCGACCTTGGTGAGCTCGTCTTCGTTCCAGCGTTTCAGCTCTATCTCTGTTGCTAGTATGCCACGACTGAGGCATAGGATGCGTAGCAGGAGGGGCGCCTCTCGCTTCGCCAGGAGGCGCTCGCCCTCCTCCTCCACTTCTCCGTCGGCAATCTCTTTGCCATCTGACAACATCTTCCATGGCCGCCAATTACACTCTGGTCGCAGGCTCGACTCGCCCTCCGGGGATACGATGCCTGCTCAGTCTCACACTGCTCTTTTTTCGTTCGATTGTGCCCTAAATCGACCTAGAGTCACAGTTGCCATCTCAGTGGTTTTCATGGAAGAGCCCTCGCCTGAATTCCCTTCGGATGATCCTGATCCTGTCGATGGCGCCATCCCGGCTGCTGTGCGGCTTAACTCGAGGGTTCAGTCTCGCGCGCGCAGGGAGGATATGCCTGAGGTTTCGGCTCGTGGTCCACCACTTCAGACGGATTCGCCTACTGAGGTCATGCCCAATGCTGAACGTTCTTACACCCAAGGCGCACCAGCTGACTTCAGCTGCAGGGTTGAGGAGGTCGCCCCAGATGAATAACTCGACCTTTTTTCTTGTTTCTCAGGTTCTTGCTCTGCCCTCTCTGAGGGATTGTCACGCTGCTCTTATGTTTCCTACAGTTTTGGTCCTTTTTTGTCAGCGATCAGTCATAGTTATTACAGTGGTCCAATTTTTCATGGTCCAGTTAATCTACTATATAATGTACATGTTCTCAGTTTTCAGTCAAAGATTCCCAGGTCCTATCCCCTGCGCGGGATTTTGTCTGTTGAAGGTTCCTCGGGCTGGTTTCCCTCCAGAAGGGTAGCCATAAACTAGTCTTGGTCTATTCGAATTGCCTCCTCGTAGGCACTGATGTACTATATTTCCCTTTGTTAATAGATTACTCTAAATTAGAAAAAAAATGTCCCCAGTCCAGGTCTCTAAAACAATGCTCAATGAGAGAGCTTACAACAATATATGAGCATAAACATGAACTCTGCAACTCTGAATACATAATAAGAAGGAAATGCTATAGGAATCATTATATTATGATATCTCAGCAGATAAATACAAGAAATATCATGAGGGACTATCCACTCAATCTTTTAGATCCAACCTTCAATGAAATTGCCATGAAATACAAGAGTAGCTGCAACTCCACAAAATGTCGGAGTAGCTACAAATGCGCAGTGTACATGAAGGAATAGTTGTTGAATATGAATTAAATACATATGTGGCTGAAGGAATACAAGAAATAATCCCAATAACAGAGAAATGGGCTGAAATACATGATTTCTATCCAATCTATGAAGATTTCTAGAAATGTCGGAGAAACACAAAATGTGACAACTGAGTTGTCACTGCAACTGATACAAAATATAGATGAGGCCATCGCATATCTGAAATGTAGGTGCCCTCATCTGATAATGTCTCCAAGCAAAGGGTTGATCCGTTTCTCTCAAAAACACTTCTCCTTTGAATATATAGAAACCCTCTCTCACTGCCTCCTCCAAAAGAACGTAGTTTCCTCCATGGAATGCATAGTGGGAGATGAGGTAAGTGTGGCATCATGCCACTGATCTGAAATTTATCCCAAGAATCCTCTGTGCATCTCCTCCAATGAATATATCCCTCCACCGCTGAAGAAAACAAGGTAAGAATACTCCATGAGGTCCTCTCTAGCTGAACCCAGCGACACAACGTCCTCTCTGCTACAGAAATAATGCTGTAGAAGATGAATGAAGTTGTGGCCATTGACAGATTTAGGAAATTTATCTCAATCCTCATCCTTCCTTGATGAAGAGGTAGGGATTCCTGACCGGGAACACCCTAGTGCCCGAGGGCACCATCACCCTGCTAAACAACCCAAGGATGCAAGCCTTGTATACCCAAGTCTGAAGATCTAAACCATAACACATGAAAATGGGCTGCCATCTCCTCCTTATAAAGAAAGGAACCTCTTCTCCACCATGGTCCCACCAATTAGGGTTTCCACCCTCATGTGAATCTCTTCCCTCCAAAACTGTGCAGCTTATCTAGGAAGCTTCTCTTCTATAGGCAGCACTGTTGACTTTAGTCAAAGATGACTAATCCAAGTGAGCTAGGTTCCATTCACACCCTCGGTGGTTATTTCAGCTAATTTATTCACTCCCCTTTCACATTAGAAGTGTTATTTATTCATCTAAAAGGGGCTAAGGTGTCTCCTTCCCCATTTTATTAAATAAAAATAAAATGTGAAACTATAATATTCCATTTTAGCTTGAGGCTAAAATTGGGAATATTACAGTCCTCCCCTCCCACATGTTGCTTGCCCTCAGGCAACTGCATGAAGAGAAAAAAATCTTTTGCCCCTTCTTCTCCTACGGCCTCCTCATCAATGGTCCCACCACTACTCAAATATGCTACAATGAATCTGTCCTCCAATGCTCTCTCCCAAGTATGCAAGATGATAACAATGCCCTCTATGGAAATATAGGAGGTGTAGTGGAATCCTTCCTGTGGTGCTAAGGCCTCCTTAAGGTATGAGTGATGATATGCGTGGGAAAATTCTGCTCCCAATGATGATCTTCTCATCCATGCTATCATCCAAGTAAAAATCTCACCCCTGATTTCTGCAATGTGTTGGGGCTGAATGGAGAGTGTGCTTGCTTCTCATGATGTCCCTCTCTCCATATGCTACTCATATGGGCCTGAATTTTTCTTTGGGTTGGAAAAGTATGGCCTCCACGAATGGCCCAAGCTACCCCATCAAGAAAATCATCCATGAAATTCCTCTGCAAATTCTCTAAGTGGTTCCTCCCACAAGAATAGAAAAGTAGCAATGTGGAAATCATGGCTTTCCCATGGTATCTCTTGCAAGATAAAACATATAAAATGGGAAGAATCATGCTCCCAATGGGTTTCTCATACAATACTCTCCAAATAATTCTCCTGATAAATGTACAATATTTGAAATATGTAAGGAGCAATATACAATAAAAGCAAGTTATCAAAGGATGACCAGCGAGTGGTTCAAAGTTCCACTCATGGAACCTACGCAGTTCCTCTTGGGCTACCTCAAAATCATAAATAACAAGTGCTAAACTAGCCACTTTTTTGCTGCCACACACCCCTCACAAGATCGAATCATCAAAATACAAATTGGTGCCAATGGTGCACACCATGAAGCATGTGGCTTCCCCCACAAACCATCATAAGAATGGCCACTCCCATTGTTGCAATGGGTCAAAAGTACATCACCATATGGAGCATAAGGAGATGTGATCTTCCTTATCTCATCAGGCTATCCATAAGAAGCAAAGGAACGCAATTCAAAATGAAGATCTATGCCTCCTCTACCATGTACTCTGGTCCTTGAGCTGAAATGGCTCATTTGAATGTTCTCCCTCTCCTCTAATGAGTAAGGGAATGGTTGTGCCAAACTCTCCAAAAGAATTTGGGCTCTGCATCTATCCATATGCTGATGTAGATCATGCTGAATTCCCACCCAAGTGAACTCATCTAGCAAGGCAAAGTATTCATCCAAATGCATAGCTAGGAAGTCTCCATGTGTAGCATGTAAAATTTTCTCCTTGAGACTAGAAACTCTAGTCAAGAAGAGTCTACAATGATGATAGATGATCGTATCATCTACTAAGTATCTTCCATATCCACCAAGGTCATCCAAAATCATGCATGCATCAAGATCCTGGGGAATAATCAACCGAAGCTGAGTCCTTCATCCTGGATCAATCCTTCACATAGACAGCGCTGGTGTTCTGCAATATGGTGCTCCATCATGCTGCTCCCTGCTACCATGACATCCCCTCATGCCAAACTCATCCTTCAAGTTGATTCCATGCCATCATGCAACTTCTCATGCTCAAATAGAAATGATGCTCTCTGAAAATTAGCCTCCAATGAGAGACTATCACCTCCAAAGAATCTCCCGATCCTGGGCCATATAAGCATGAGTGGCCTCCATCTACTCCAAAGTGTGAAAGAGTTATTTCCCAAAGGAGGTAGCCTATATCTCACCAAATCCATGGAGTAGTCATCTGGCATCATGAAGATGCTATCCTCCATCCATACAGTAACTCTATCTACGCAGTGAAACTGATGAGAATGGGTGGTGTTTGAAAATGAGAGTGTATCCCTCCTCCTTGTGCTTAACCCCAAACTCTTTGCACTGTGATGGATTCCTCAAATGTCTCCACCTCTATATAATCCAAGAATGGTGAACCAAATGACATGATTCCTCTCATCATGTCTAGATCATCTGACCTTCCAAATGGAAAGCCTACAAAAGTGAGACATCGAGATAGGAAGTGGACTTAATATATGAGAGGAATGAAAGGCCCTCTCTCTCTACTGCACAGAGAAATCCTTCTCCCATGTGAAGAAAACCTCTGAAAATAGATAAGGGTGGATGCCCATACTCCCTTCATGCCGATCCCCCTGATCTTCTTCTTCTTCTAATGGTGCAACGCTGTAGGTTCTTCTATGTACCTCCTCTCTACCAACATGTGAGTGTGTTTCTTCTTGAGTAAGAGGCCTTGGATCTTGGCCTTCCTTTTGAGAGAATATCTCCACACCCTTACAAATGGAAGAGTGCCCTTCATATAATTGGGGTCTTGCCTCTAGCAAGCCATTCTCTTGATCTACTCCCCCTCTAGGAAGATGGAATGATTGTTGTTTCATGGTTCCCCTCCATGCATGCAAAGTGTTTGAAGTTTTGTCACACCCAGTTTCACATTGGTTTTCTTCAATCCCCTTTGCAAAAATCTTTGTGACTTCAACATATGATCTCTTGTTTTCATGAAAACATGAAATAGAACTCTGAAATAAACCATCATGAATCATACCTTTGAGTTGCAACGCTGCTACTCCAAAGGCCTCAACTCTTTTCCATCCATCCTTCTTGGAGTAGCTATGGGAAATGTACTGCGCTATGGACCCGCATGTGTGGGTGAATGCTCACACCCTCCATGAGAATAGCTAGGGCTTGCTCCGTTCCCAAACCCATTTCAGAAAATTTCTCTGAAATTTTCCCTTTCAGCCGATCTTCAATGGTGTGCTCAATGGTCTGGAAAAGAAGAAGGGAAACCTCCTCTTCCTTCATTCCTCTTTCCTTGTTTGCTCTGTAAATATCCTCTCCTTGGAGAGAATCTCATCTTGCTGATGGAAATAGATCTTGGGCATAGGCTGAGCCAAGATCATGCTCTGATACCACTGTAATATTCCAAATGGGGAATATTTTGCTCCATCAAGATTATCTTAAGATATTCCATTTTTCCTTCTTCAGTGAGACACTGCAAGTCCATTTCAGATATTGAATGATAGGGAATTTATAGGATATGACTCCTTCTAAAGAAGGGAGAGACCCTGAGGCTAGCTGTCCCTTCTCAGACTCTGCCTATGGATATGCAATATTCCACCTCAGGAATTTCTGCTACAAGGTCCTTGAGGACGTTGTATAAGGAAGCTGCTGAATAAATAAGGAGAACTAGTGCTAGGATGCCCTAGAAAAACTATAATACAACTCCCCTATATAAAATGAGCTCAAAGAAATAGCTCTAGAAGGGTTATTCAGATCTCCCCAATCTAGGTCTCTAAAACAATGCTCAATGAGAGAGCTTACAACAATATATGAACATAAACATGAACTCTGCAACTATGAATACATCATAAGAGGGAAATGATATAGACATCATTATATTATGATATATCAATAGATAAATACAATAAATATCATGAGGGACAAGCCACTCAAGCTTTGAGATCCAACCTTCAATGAAATAGACATGAAATATAGGACTGGTTGCAACTCCACAAAATGCCGGAGTAGCTGCAACTATGCAGTGTAAATGAAGGCATAGCTACAAAATATGAATTAAATTCATATTTGGGTGAAGGAATATAATAAATAAGTCCAATAACAGAGAAATGGGCTGGCATACATGATTTCTAGCCAATCTATGAAGATAGCTATAAATTTCAGAGAAACACAAAATGTGAAAACTGAGTTATCGCTGCAACTGATAAAAAATATAAATGAGGACATGGCAGGTCTGAAATGTATATTCCCTCATCTGATAATGTCTCCAAGCAAAGGGCTGATCCCTTTGTCTCAAAAACACTTCTCCTTTGAAGCTCTAGAAACCCTCTTTCACTGCCTCCTACAAAATAATGCAGTTTCCTCCATGGACTGTGCAGTGGGAGATGATGGAAGTGTGGCCTCATGCCACTGATCTAAAATACAACACAAAAATCCTCCTTGCATCTCCTCCAATGAATATATCTCTCCACCATTGAAGAAAACAAGCTAAGAAGACTCCATGAGATCCTCTCTAGCTGCACCCAGCTAAACAACGTCCTCTCTGCTGCAGAAATAAGGTTGTAGAAGATGAATGAAGATGTGGCCATTGCCAAATTGAGGAAATGTAGCTCAATCCTCATCCTTCCTTGAGGAAGAGGTAGGGATTCCTGACCGGGAACACCCTAGTGCCCGAGGGAACCATCACCCTGCTAAACAGCCCGGGGATGCAAGCCTTGTGGACCCAAGTCTGAAGATCTAAACCATAACACATGAAAATGGGCTGCCATCTCCTCCTTATAAAGAAAGGGACCTCTTCTCCACCATGGTCCTACCAATTAGGGTTTCCACCCTCATGTGAATCTCTTCCCTCCAAAACTGTGCAGCTTCTCTAGGAAGCTTCTCCTCTATAGGCAGCGCTGTTGAATTTAGTCAAAGATGACTAATCCAAGTGAGATGGGTTCCATTCACACCCTTGGTGTTTATTTCAGCTGCTTTATTCACTCCCCTTTCACATTAGGAGTGTTATTTCTTCATCTAAAAGGGGTTAAGGTGTCTCCTTCCCCATTTTATTAAATAAAAATAAAATGTGCAACTATAATATTCCATTTTAGCTCGAGGCTAAAATTGGGAATATTACAGTCCTCCCCTCCCACATGTTTCTTTCCCTTAGGCAACTGAATGAAAAGAACAAAATATTCTTCCCCTTCTTCTCGTGTGGCCTCCTCATCAATGGTCCCACCACTGCTCAAATATGCTGCAATGAATCTGTCCTCCAATGTTCTCTCCCAAGTATGCAAGCTCATAAAAATGCTCCTTATGCAAAGATAGAAGGTGTAGTGGAATCCTTCCTGCGGTGCTAAGGCCTCCTTAAGGTATGAGTGATGATATGCATGGGAAAATTCTACTCCCAATGATGATCTTCTCATCCATGCTATCATCCAAGTAAAAATCTCACCCCTGATTTCTGTAATGTGTTGGGGCTAAATGGAGAGTGTGCTCGCTTATCATGATGTCCCTCTCTCCATATGATGCTCATATGGGTCTGCCATTGTCCTTGGGCTATAAAAGTATGGCCTCCATGAATGGCCCAAGCTACCCCATCAAGAAAATCATCCATTAAATGCCTCTGCAAATTCTCCAAGTGGTTCCTCCCACAAGAACAGAAAAGTAGCAATGTGGCAATCATGGCTTTCCCATGGTATCTCCTGCAAGATAAAACATATATAGTGGGGAGAATCATGCTCCCAATGGTTTTCTCATAGAATACTCTCCAAATAATGCTCCTCATAAATGTACAATATTTGAAATATGTAAGGAGAAATATACAATAAAATCAAGTTCTGAAAGGACGACCGGAGAGTGGTTCAAAGTTCCACTCATGGAACCTGCGCAGTGTCTCTTGGACTACCTCAAAATCATAAATAACAAGTGCTAAAATAGCCACTTGTTTGCTGCCACAAACTCCACACAAGATGGAATCATAAAAATACAAATTGGTGCCAATGGTGCACACCATGAAGCATGTGGCTTCCCCCACAAACCATCATAAGAGTGGCCACTCCCATTGCTGCAATGGGTCCAAAGTAAATCACAATAGGGAGCATAAGGAGATGTGATCTTCCTTATCTCATCAGGCTATCCATAAGAATCAAAGGAAGGCAATTCAAAATGAAGATCTATGCCTCCTCTACCATGTACTCTGATCCTTGAGCTGAAATGGCTCATCTGAATGTTCTCCTGCTCCTCCAATGAGTAAGGGAATGGTTGTGCTAACCTTTCCAAAATAATCTAGGCTCTGAATCTATCCATATGCTAATGTAGATCATGCTGAATGCCCTCCCAAGTGAATTCCTCTAGCAAGGCAAAGTATGCATTAAAATTCATAGCTAGTAAGTCCCCATGTGCAACATGTAAAAGTTTGTCCTTGAGACTAGAAACTCTAGTCAAGAAGAGTCTGCCATTATTATAGATGATCATATCATCTACTAAGTATCTGCCATATCCATCAAGGCCATCCAAAATCATGCATGCATCAATATCCCGGGGAATACTCAACCGAAGTTGAGTCCTCCATCTTGGATCAATCCTCTACATAGAAAGCGTTGGTGTTCTGCAAGATGGTGCTCCATCATGTTGTTTCCTGCTACCTTGACATCCCCTCATGCTAAATTCATCCTCCAAGTTGCTTCCATGCCATCATGCAGTTTCTCATGCTCAAATAGAAATGATGCTCTCTCAAAATGAGCCTCCCATGAGAGACTATCACCTCCAAAGAATCTCTCGATCCTGGGCCATATAAGCATGAGTGGCCTCCATCTACTCCAAAGCGTGAAAGAGTTATTTCCCAAAGGATGTAACCTATATCTCATGAAATCCATGGAGCAGTAATCTAGCATCATGAAGATTCTATCCTCCATCCATACAACAACTCTATCTGCGTAGTGAAACTGATGAGAAACGGTGGTGCTTGAAAATGAGAGAGTGTATCCCTCCTCCTTGTGCTTAACCCCAAACTCTCTGTGTTGTTATGGATTCCTCCAATGTATCCACCTCTCTAAAATCCAAGAGTGGTGAAACAAATGACATGATGCCTCTCATCATCTCTAGATCATGTGACCTTCCAAATGGAAAGCCTCCAAAAGTGAGACATCGAGATAGGAAGTGGATTGAATATATGAGAGGAATGAAAGCCCCTCTCTCTCTACTGCACAGTGCAGTCCTTCTCCCATGTGAAGAAAACCTCTGAAAATAGATAAGGGTGGATGCCCATCATCCATTCATGCTGATCCCCCTGATCTTCTTCTTCTTCTAATGGTGCAACGCTGTGGGTTCTTCTATGTACCTCCTCTCTACCAACATGTGAGTGTGTTTCTTCTTGAGTAAGACACCTTGGATCTTGGCCTTCCTTTTGAGAGAATATCTCCACACCCTTACAAATGGAAGAGTGCCCTTCATTTAATTGGGGTCCTGCCTCTAGCAAGCCATTCTGTTGATTTACTCCCCCTCTAGGAAGATCGAATGATCATTGTTCCATGGTTCCCCTCCATGCATGCAAAGTGTCTGAAGTTTTTTCACACCCAGTTGTACATTGGTTTTCTTCAATCCCCTTTGCAAAAATCTTTGTGAATTCAACATATGATCTCTGATTTTCATGAAAATATGAAATAGAACTCTAAAATCAACCATTATGAATCATACCTTTGAGTTGCAACGCTGCTACTCCAAAGGCCTCAACTCTTTTCCATCCATCCTTCTTGCAGTAGCTATGGGAAATGTACTGCAATGTGGACCTGCATGTGTGGCTGAATTCTCACACCCTCCATGAGAATAGCTAGGGATTGCTCCATCCACAAACCCCTTTGAAAAAATTTCTTCGAAATTTTCCCTTTCAGCGGATCTTCAATGGTGTGCTCAATGGTCTGGAAAAGAAGAAGGGAAACCTCCTCTTCCTTCATTCCTCTTTTCTTGTTTCCTATGTTGATCTCCTTTCCTTGGAGATAATCTCCTTTTTCTTATGGAAATAGATCTCAAGCACAGGCTGAGCCAAGATCATGCTCTGATACCACTGTAATATTCCAAATGGGGAATATTTTGCTCCATCAGGAATATCTTAAGATATTCCATTTTTCCTTCTTCTGTGAGACACTGCAAGTATATTTCAGAGATTGAATGATGGGGAATTTATAGGATATGACTCCTTATAAAGAAGGGAGAAACCCTGAGGCTAGCTAGCCCTTCTCAGACTCTGCCTATGGATATGCAATATTCCACCTCGGGAATTTCTTCTACAAGGTCCTTGAGGACGTTGTATAAGGAAGATGTTGCATAAATAAGGAAAACTAGTGTTGGGATTCCCTAGAAAAACTCTAATACAACTCCCCTACATAAAATGAGCTCAAATAAATAACTATAGATGGGTTATTCAGATCTCCCTAGTCTAGGTCTCTAAAACAATGCTCAATGAGAGAGCTTACAACAATATATAAACATAAACATGAAATCTGTAACTCTGAATACATCAAAAGAGGGAAATTATATAGCCATAATTATATTATGATATATCAGTAGATAAATAAAAGAAATATCATTTGGGACAAACCACTCAAGATTTGAGATCCAACCTTCAATGAAATAGCCATGAAATACATGAGTAGCTGCAACACCACAAAATGCCAGAGTGGCTGCAACTACACAGTGTACATGAAGGCATAGCTACTAAATATGAATGAAATACATATGTGGCTGAAGGAATACAATAAATAAGCCCAATAACAGAGAAATGGGCTAACATACATGATTTCTAGCCAATCTATGAAGATTGCTAGAAATGTCGGAGAAACACAAAATGTGAAAACTAAGTTATCACTACAACTGATACAAAATATAGATGAGGCCATGGTAGATCTGAAATGTATATGCCCTCCTCTAATAATGTCTCAAAGAAAAGGGCCAATCCCTTTGTCTCAAAAACACTTCTCCTTTGAAGCTCTAGAAACCCTCTCTCATCACCTCCTCCAAAATAATGCAGTTTCCTCCATGGACTGCGTAGTGGGAGATGATGGAAGTGTGGCCTCATGCCACTGATCTGAAATACAGCCCAGGAATCCTCCTTGTATCTCCTCCAATGGATATATCCCTCCAACACTGAAGAAAACAAGCTAAGAAGACTCCATGAGATCCTCTCTAGCTACACCCATCTACACAATGTCCTCTCTTCTGTAGAATAACGCTGTAGAAGATGAATGAAGTTGTGGCCATTGCCTAATTGAGGAAATTTAGCTCAATCCTCACCCTTCCTTGAGGAAGAGGTAGGGATTCCTAACCAGGAACACCCTAGTGCCCGAGGGCACCATCACCCTGCTAAACAGCCCATGGATGCAAGCCTTGTAGACCCAAGTCTAAATATCTAAACCATAACACATGAAAATGGGCTGCCATATCCTCCTTATAAATAAAGGAACCTCTTCTCCACCATGGCCCCACCAATTATGGTTTCCACCCTCATGTGAAGCTCTTCCCTTCAAAACTGAGCAGCTTCTCTAGGAAGCTTCTCCTCTATAGACAACGCTGTTGACTTTAGTCAAAGATGACTAATCCAAGTGAGTTGGGTTCCATTCACACCCTTGGTGTTTATTTTAGTAGCTTTATTCACTCCCCTTTCACATTAGGAGTGTTATTTATTCTTCTAAAAGGGGCTAAGGTGTCTCCTTCCCGATTTTATTAAATAAAAATAAAATGTGCAACTATAATATTCCATTTTAGCTTGAGGCTAAAATTGGGAATATTACAACTACATTGTATGTTCCTAAGAGTTTGAATTTTGTAAAGACATTTTGATTATATTCAATATCAACATATTTCTAGGAACTTGAACACATTAACTAATTCCCTAGTGAATTATGTTTTAAAAAAACATTTGCAATGTATGTAAAGACATATTTTCAATTCACATCACATAATTGAATAGGATTTCACAATAAACATAGGAAAACACTTAAAACAAGTAGATAGATAGTTATAGGTTTTCATAAAATTTGTTTCCAAGACACATTGGTCATCTGACCTCAAAATTTATGCAAAGTGTCAAAGTAAACTAGTGATGCTCATGATAACAAGCTACTGATCTGGCTATCCTACATAATAATTGTATCCAATGGTTAGGAACACCAATAGTGTGGCACTGTAGTGGCATAGGAAACTCTTCGATCCATCAATCTGGAATCCAAAGAGTCAATCCATCCACAAGTTGTTGTAGCTCATCAAGCATTTTGGTCATATCTAAATCCCGAAGGATTTCTCTCCTGACAGCCCTCTCTGTTGGCTCATCTTCTCCTTGTTCTTGTTCACCCACTAGTCAAACTTGGCCCACATATGCATACATCAAAACTTTAGTTTAGTATTTGGAAACATAAAAATACACAACATGTATAAACCTTAGAAAAAATAAAAAAACATGGTCAAAAAATTCTTACCAATTGCACCCCATTGAGCGTCGTCTGGTAGAATCAAGTCTACGTATCCTCGGAAATCTATGCCTACATATGCATATTGATATATGGCGATCATCTGTTGTATAAACCAGGCGAAGAATGCAGTATATAATATGATGGTCGATTGACTAGCATTTCTAGACATCAATTCTACCCATCTCTGAATCTGGGGATTTCTAGGGAAAAGTATACTTAGTGTAACATGATGGGGTTGCATCAATGGAATCTTCTCTAGGGCAAACGAAATCAGGATGAAGAAAAAGTTGAAATTATTCTTCCTTCATCCCTTTTCCTTGGTCACTTTTTATTTCATCTAAAAGAGGAAAACTTCATCCCAGATAAATATTGTTGGTTGTAAACACTCCAGTGCATACTCCATGTATGATGTGTTTTCCAAATGTAGTGTAGCAGAACGACCAAGCTTTGCAATAGTAAATTGCATGGCCCTCAAACACAAATCATGTACATCGTAGATTTTTATTTTCCCATCCTTACTTGGTTCACTCCCTGGATGACAGTGCTGTAGTATGTAATCTCTTACTGTCTCTCCTCCAAGAGCAGATCCTGAAAGAGAAATGGGATAACCTTGGCTCGATAATCCTATGAGAAAATAAATGTCCTCCACTAATATTGGGACCAATTTGTTCGCAATGGGAAAAGCCTGTAGTACTAGATCTCATGAACGAAGAAGGAACTCCAATAGTTCCATTTGCTGCCTCATCCCCGACAATGTGAAGAAATTTAGCAACCTGCAATCTCTGAGGGCTCTTACTATACCCGGATCATTTAGGGAAATCATATTATGTTCTTCATGTTATCTTTCCATCCATGTAATCATCATTTTTATCCAATGAATACCTGAAACACAATCATAAGCTTCATTAGGATCCATTTCACGCAAAAAAATTGGGAAATTTTTGGCACATAGCAAGAAGCAAAAATGTAAATTGTGCCCAATGCACCCTAGGCCAAGGAACAAAGTGTTGTAGTGCATCTAGCCTTCAATTTCAGTGCATTGCAATGCACCTTTCGACATTCAAGGGTGTGTTACGCTCTAAGCATAGTAGATTTACCCTAAGGGGCTCAAAACCCTAAAAAATTACCATGAAATGCAATGAAAATGATACTAAAAGAAAGATAATGTTCATAGCTCCAACCTGGATCGAACGGTGAGAGAAATCGCCCATAGAATTTGTCACAATAAACTACTAAATTTCAGGGGAAAAATCTGGTTCATAGCTCCTATTTTTCAAATGGTAACTCTGGAATGGTAGAAACTCTTTTAATTAGTCAATTTGGTTATTTAAAATTATATTTAATGTTGTGAGTATGTTTTTTTTTCATTTTTTCTATGAAACAACTATTTTTTATCCATTTGATGGTGTTCTGAATAGGTTTTACAATTGATACAACAAATTAGTCGTGCACAATTATTCAAGAATGATTTGAACACAAAGGATACTTTTATCCTTATTTTTCAAGCTTTGATAAAAATTAAAAAGGACTTGAAGCACACTTTTATCTCTTTTTCGAGCCTCGATAACAACAAAAAGGGAACCCTTGGAGTCTTCTTTTAGCTCTTTTCATACTCTAATAATGTGAAAATATTGCTGAGCACTTGTCTTTTGGAGCTCGTAAAAGTAAATGAAACAACATCTACTCAGTATAGTTTTAACCCTTTTCCAGAATGAGATAGATTATTTACGAAGAAGGAAAACCTTAGTTGAACATGGCTAAGAGGTTTTCTTAGGTATCATTTTACACTTTTTCGGACCTAAGCGACAAATTTACAAAAAAGGACTCATGGATTTTTATTTTTTCCTCTTTTTCAAACTATCTAAATATGGAAAAGGACCAAGATGTTAATGTCATTAGGCTTGTTAAAAAATAAAATAGTGACAAACTTGTCGATCATGACAAGAATCGAGTTTCGTTTATTGTTAGACTTGTTAAATTATTAAATAGAGATGGATTTTCCTAAAGGGTTGAATTATAGATCAATAATATGTTGTCCTCCTCAAGCTTGTTAAAAGATAAAGAGGTACTAGTCGAAAAATGACTGGGGGAAATTTTGGAAAAAGAAACAAAACAATTTATGGTAGCAGGTCTTTCTTGAACATGACACTTTCACTCCATCATTGTGACATTTGGGTTGGGTAATATTCTTGACGGTTCATTCATAACTATGGTTCATCATACCTTCACTTCAGTTTTCTGTCAATGTTGCCAACTCATCTCAAGTGTCGCCAATATGTTTAAGAGAAGTCATCCATTAAAATCCTCATCCTTCTTCAAAACTCATAAAACTTCATTTTCATGACATTCATCCCTAAACATTGCTATATCAAGTCACATTTCGTCTTTGAAATCAATAACTCTCATTTCGTGATAAAGTTGCTTCCTTTCGACATCATCTCATCATCCAGGAATTTTACTTAGAAAGATCTTCTAGTACCCTAAGGCTTGTTACATCATCGACAATTTTCTTGCTTCTAGACCTTTGACTAAAATATTTTGTTTGGTGTTCGACATCAAATCATCTATTCACGCCTTAAAAAAAAATTTGTAGTACCTTGAGAGCCATTAACATCAATGGTGGTTTTCTCATGTCTGTTAATAGCTCACATCATTGGATGCTAATCATATGATGTATTCCCACATTTGACTTCAAATCATATATTTGCATGGTTATACTTGTACTTGAATGATTAAATGAACAAGATAAGAATACCCCAGATCTAGTTTCATCCATCCATGTCGTGATTTCAGGATTTTTGTACACATCATATGTATGATGGTTTTACATATAGATTGTCATCTGAACATGGGCCTATATCTATGGGCATGTCTATATTGGGAAAAATTTCAATTTACACAACTTTATGAATTATGTATATGTTATTAAATATTTTATGTGTTGAGCATGGGAATGCCTCCATCATCAATTCATGATCAATATGAAATATATCACGATGTAATGTATTGTAATATTGATGCAGGTCACCATCCGTTTCATTTACTACTCATCACATCGTAAAGAATCTCATCCAAATACTATTATTATTTTGACTTCATGCTTTAGGGGGGAAACTGTTATAGGTCAATTTTGGCATCATCCTGCAAGACCTGGTCAAACTGGACATCATCCCCAAGACCAATTAAATAGGGTCTATCATCCCCTTATATTTCAGTTATTATATGCCCTAAGTGAAGAACATTTCATTCATGGCTTCTATTGTGAGATTTCCAAGGTTTGAAGTATATGTTATATGACCCACTGACTCACCAACCCTCATCTGCAAGGGACTAACTACATTGTAGTGCCAATTCCTCCATGCAAGGGTTCACTTAATTGCACTTCCTGACACCCAATGGTGTGTTGGTCACCTCGGATCAGTATTCTCATTCTTTTAGGAATCTCCACATGGCCAGTGCCTTCTATAAGAGTCCATAGGTGTCATACTTTGAATCCAAGTGTCCATCTAACACCTCTAGACTTGGAAACATGTCTTACCTATTATTAGAAAGTCATTCATTGAGAAAATACCACCAGTTTCCCTATAAATTGAGTACTCATCCTCATGCTATGGAGGAAGAATTTTGTACAAAGTTATGTTGTTGGATTTTCATTTGATAAGAGAGTGAAAGTACTTATGTTGTTGACATGATGCTAGATGTGATGAGGCTGGAATGAAGTTGGAGCAGGTTGAAGACAAATCGATGCATTGGTTGTAGTCTTCTCCTCCTACTCTTTAATAAATATTTTTGTTCATTTTCCCATATATATGTCTCTATTTCTTGTGCAATGTATTCTTGAATGATGTATGTATTTCAGATCTTATCGGTTTGATTTGAGTAAGATAAGTATATATATGTATATTGTATGTTGTTTTTTGTTCTATGTTTGTGTTTGTAGGAATTGATCTAGCGACTTGAGTTGAATTGAGAGCGACAACAACGTTGATAGAAGGAGAAGGAGAAGTGAAAGAATCACAAGTAAGCTCCTTTCCCATTCTATATATCAGCTTGTTTTAAAGAAAATAATAGTTATTCTTTCCTCTGCTGTTCTAAGTGATAAACACCACACTTAGGGAATTTAGTTTATCCGTAGATCACAATTCTGTACAACACATGTAAAAAAAATTTGAAATTTTAAATGGGAGTCTAACCTATATAATGAAAAAATCAGATAGAGATGGTTAAAAATTTTATGTGGGTTTGGAGTTGGAGAGGCTACAAGTAGATATAGAGATGGAATGGAATGTACTAGCAAGTTGATCATGGAGTTAGTTGTTTGCATAACTAAAGGAACTGACATTTTCACTTTATATTTGAGTTTACAGAAGTCGATTCATGTAATAGCTTTTAACTAGTGGGTCCATATTGGTTGGCATCTTCTTCTTCAAAAATATTATATTCTTAAAATCTAAACTAGCCCATAAAGAGTAAATCCTCTTTTGTGTTCACTACTAGGACAATTATTTGCACATCTCTATACATCCCTAGAAACCATGAGTGTACATCTGATGCAAAACTTTCTCACACAATATTTACTATTTCAAACTTTAATAAGAATTATTGTAGCTTCCAATGCTACATATACTACCATTATCCCAACGTGTGCCTATTCCATTGCCTTTACAACGTGCACTCAATAACTTGATTCTATTTATATTGTATCTTTCTCAAGTAATTTTGGAAATTACTTATCTTCTAATGAAAGTTCATCAACTTTACATAAATCAGGGACCTCAATGAATGATGTGAGCTCATTAAATGTGGGGACATCAACATTGCCAACGAAAAGGATTAATGGAATCTTATGACCTATATATGAGTTTGTAGGAGATAAATGTGAAGCGAGTAATAAGACTAATGAATATGTAAATCATATGTACATTGGTAAGGTCACTAAAATTTTTAATAAATTATATTTAATTTTCTAAATACCAGGTCAAGCAGATGCAAAATCAAATGTAACTATTAGAAACTTCAAGATACAAAGCACAACTAAAATCCCTAGCAGGGAGGTTTCTATGAAAAACATAGATGTTGGAAACAATGTTCATGTAATCAAGATTCAAGTTATTCATCGGTATGAAATTCAAACCAGATATATTTATAAATCTTAATCATATTCAAAAAATCTCTCTTTATTTGATGTAAATCATAAAATATAATGGCATTGTCAGTGATGTGAAAATTTGTGAATCAAATTTGAAAACATATTAAAGGATAGGGAAATAAAAGGTGAGGAGTTATATTTAGTTGTTGAGTTAAGAACGACTCTTGATGAACCATGTGAAAAAACATTTGATATCATATGTAAGTGTTCAAGAGCTATATTTTCCATTTATGGATGAATAAATGACACATATTGAGGTCAATAGAAAGGAGAACAAAGACAACACTGCAATTATTGTGATATTTAGGAAAGGTGACTCTGATCAACTCAAACTAGTTGCATATGATATGGAGTAATATTTTGAGTCTGGTGACATTTGCAGAGAAGAAATGGAAATTTATGAACAATTTCCCTCTTTTCCTATTGAATTTAAAGTTGAGGAAGTATTATACCATGTTGAAAAAAAAAAAAGTAATGCTAATTTGAGGGGAAATCCTATGAATATAGTCCATGATACTATTGAAAAGAATGAGAGTACCCTTCATGTTACCAATCATCAGGTTGTATCCACAACCTCCATTTGTGCTGGAATCAAGAGGAAGGAATTTTTGGCCAAAGTTGATCCTTACAGTTCAGCTGGTGAATTTTATAAATCATACAAGGAACTAGAGGAAAATTAGAGAGATGTAAGTTATCCAAATGAACCTACTTTACTGCTTCTTGTTGTTAATGATATCAATGAATATAATAAGGAAGGTCGGAAAGAACTAGCTGAGTGGGAATATGTAGTTGAATTTCCTACCCAAAATAGCGACAAAACAATATGCCATTATATCTACTGATGCAAAGAAATGGTTGTACCAAAGGCAATAGGCCTCGGAGATAGAAAGAACACAAGGGATTTATTGTTGAAATTTAAGGATCAACCTAGAAAATTACCTCTAGAGTTAGTTTAATTTGACATAATTGAAATACTTAGCCCTTCCAAGTTCATGAGCCACATGGGAGAAATGCAGATATATAATGTTCTGACATCATAATACAGTTCTCAAGAAGGGTATGACTGATTATATGTGTTCTGGGTTGGAGTGTCCTCACTAAAATTTATCTAATGAAGGTCTAGAATTGACTGTACTAGTTGTTTTCAATTTAGTATTCTACTTTGAACTAGACAATAGATAACACATGCGCCAACAGTGGATGGCAAGGTTGGAAGTCTAGTTAAATGTCTATTATCCATGGATAGAAGTTGATTTGGATCACCTCCTTAGGATATTCTTCATTATTTTTGCATATTACCTCTGACATATATTTAAGACATGATTTGAGGAAATTTCTAAGTATTTTTTAGCACTTTATCAGCCAGATCAACCACCAATGAAGAGTTGATAGTTACTAGCCAATTATAGCTAGTAATTAGTGTTGTAATCACAATTTTCATTAGACCAAAACCCGCAGGTGTTAGTCTACACTACAATCACCACAGTTAGGATCCATGAGAGGTGGTTATTCCATGTCATGAAACAAATGGGGAGCATTGAACCCAATGTCCAACAATCTCCCCCACAACGCGAGCTGGGTGAGTTTTGAACTTGAGACCTGCCACTCTGATACCAATTGTTGGAATCACGATTGTCGTTAGACCAAAAAATGTAGGCGTTAGTCTCTACTATAATCAATAGAGTTAGGATCCACAAGCGTCGGTTAGTCCATGCTGTGAAACATATGGGGAACATGGAACCTAATGTCCAACAATTAGGATTAATATTTATAGACCTTCTAGCATGAATTATGGCAACAATTCCATATCTGTTATGGGCGTGAAGTGACCAGTTTGATATTTCACCATATCTATCTACAGGAAGTTAAGGAACAAAAATAATATCCCCTCCATTGACCATTTATTTTGGAAATATTTTATGTGGTTGTAACTCTGGCGTGTGAAAACCACAACTGATCTTAATGTTATTGTTAGTATGAATCCTTTGTCGAAGTGTACGAAAAAGGACCACTTTAGCTACGCATAACTAATAGCCCTAACAACAAAATTGGCTGCCAATATCTTCAGATCTGCGATTAGTTAGACAGAAAAGAGCTGCAAAAAACCAGATCTATGCATGGAAAGACATTAAGCAGAAAAATAAGGGTTTGCTCCATATACCAATAGACAAGACAAGAACGTTTTTGAAATAATTTTTTGTATTAATTGGGCACCTGGGAGGAAAACCAGAAGGAGTATCCAATTCCCCTCAGTGGGATGGGTTCTTGGGAGTCCTCAGCACTTCAGATCTAAGACTTCTCTCTCTAGTTGATGTAGAAAACCCAATGCAAAGAGTAGAGCTCAATGGGAGCAGATGGCAGAAAATGGTGACCGAGTGTATAGATCTAGAGTGATCTAATAGGCAACAAAAGGTGAGGAATGGTAGGAAAAACCCTCCTATTTATAACAAAATATTGGGTCATTCTAGATCTTGGTGCATGGGTTAACCAGATCTAGATCCACTTTTTATGGAATATTTTATTATATTTGTTGGAGGGAAAAGGTATTTGACTTGGGTGAAATCCCTTAATTTGTCAAAAATAAATAAATAAATGATTTATTTATCTTTTTAAGGAAACGGTTAGAGGATAATCAAATAAATAATGATTTATTTAATTATTTATGGGTGATTTGGTCATATTTAACAAGGAATATCATCTAAAAAAGGTTTAATTGATTATTCCTAGAAAATAATAAGATAAATAAAGGTTTATCTAATTAATTTCTTTGATTTTGGGTTAAACATGACTGGGAATAATAATTAAATTATGGTTTAATTAATTATTCCATGAGAAAAATCAAACAAATATAGGTTTGTTTAATATTTCCTTTTGGGGTTTCCTATTTTAACATAGTGAAAGCAGTTTTACTTAGGGTAAAACTGGTCTTACATGGTGTACTTGGGTCCATCTAATGATAATAGGTTAGATGACCAAAAAATGGTGTAACAGTTATTTAATAAGTTGTTAATTATTAATTAATTTTATTAAACATGCTAGAGGAAGGGAAAGCCAATGGATCAGATTCTGAGAGGTGTTTTTTCTTCTATTTGTGCATCCTAAATAACCATACCTTCCAAAATTAAATGATGATGATAACTCTGAGAGTAAGAGAAGAAGCAGTACTCCAAATGAATATAAACATAAATATGAATATCAACATCCATGTGGTAGTGAGCTTGAAATTGAGGCACTTGACAATATCAAAGGCAAGGAATTGGCAGACAGTGTAAGGAATATACTGGCAGAGAAACATAAAGTGTTATTGTCCAATTCATGTTGGAAAAAGGCTTACGTCAATTTAATCCAGTTGCAAACATATCATTCATGATGAGGAGAAGAAATCAAGAGTCACATGTGTTTGACTTCTTTTAGAGTAAATCAAGCAAGCGCCCACTGTCACAGTGTCCCACTTCAACTATTATGCTCAAATTTCTCAAGGGATTAGATGATTCTTCCCACAAAGTGTATCTTGCATTCTTCATCGATGAAAGGCATTCAAAGGAAGATACAAAGAGGGTTGTGAATGAGTTGAAGTCATCCAATCATCACTTAGTGAACCAATTGTATAAAATAAAGCAATAGTTAGATTCTTTGCTAGATCACTCTAATGAAAACCATAATTTCTTAGAATCTATTGATTCTCAAGAAGAAATTTTGTCTGAAAGTCAAAGGTTGTAAAAGATAAAGAACAAATGTTATAGATCAGTCCAATTCTATTTTTTTTTAGCAATATCATTAGATAATTGGCATTCAATTTAAGTTGCAAGAATAGTTTTTTGATATGCATAATATTGTGGATACTAGTATGGATAATATTCAAAATTTATATGTAATATTAGGAGAAGACATAGGTTTCCTTCAAAAATTAAATTCATAGACACAAAATAAAATCATTGAAGTGGCTAGCACTATATCATCTTAATTAGACAATATTAAAAATAAAATAGACGGCATTGGAAACGTAGGGAATTTTTCATGGGGTCAACATAAACTGTTACTTCATGGCGAAAGTATTTTTTTCAAGGCCTTCATAATTTTACACAAAATCAAGCTAAAACATTTGAATAAAGAAAGTATCAATACAATTACTTGCTAATAATGCCCACAAGCACTAGCTTGAGTTCACTACTTAACAAAACGATCTTTAGGAAACTCATAATTGCCTAGAACATAACTCCTCTATGATTTTGTGCGCTCAAGAAACATTTCATTCGAATTAATACGCTATCCTCATGGCTCAGGATAAGTTATCAACTTATATTCATTGAAAAATGTCATTCTTCTTCAATCTCATGCTATTAATACCATCTTCTTCTACTTGAATTTGATGTGTCTGCTCTATATGTTGATAAGTAAAAAATAAAACCAATAATATGATGTGTGTTTTGTACTCTGTATTTTGCATATAAATTTCCATTGAGCTCATCATAGCTTATTTTAAAGGAAGTGATATTTCACAACAAGGTTGGGTTTCCTCAAAGACATTTTATGTAAGAAAACAATTTCATATACTCTTGCTTTCTTCAAGAAAGTATGGAAATCAACACAATCCTATAATAATAAAAGGCTACAAATATACCAAGGAATGGTAGTAGCACTATAAGATGCAGGTAGCTAGTAAGGTAGAAGTGAGTAATGGGAAAATTTGTGAAGTAATACTACCATGTTGTTGGATTCCATGATATGAGAGGGCGTGAATAGGAGAACCTCTTAAAAAATTATGTTTTTGATTGATATGAAATTTTATATTTGATCTATGTAGTAGTAGGTATATTGGAAAATATGTAATTGGTATGTATGCAGTTTAAGTGTAATTTGATAATGTTTGTGATGTTGAATGTAGATTGATAGTTATATGTTGTGGTATATGTGATGTGTAAACATGTGCACTAATCACAGATGTTATTTTATCAACAATTCAGGTACTCAAGACCATCCACCTCACCAAAGAAAAATGATAAGGAAGAGAGCAATATGAGTTGCCCGAGGGTTTAAAGGGTACCTAGAGGCCCCAAAAGAGGAACAATAACTCCTGGAGCCACAAAATCAAGGAATGTCCCTGGACGGAAATAGGTCATCCTAGAGGTGGTAGCATGAGACCAAAGAGACTGCTAGGTGTAGAGAAGGGGTGTACCATTTGGATGCATGTGGATGGGGGAATGAATCCGTAGGTTGGAGGCTTCTAGGAGTTTTCAAGAGACTTGGATGCAGATGGATGGGGGACGTGAGTCTTTAGTTAGGATGCTGATAGGGTTGTGCAGGCTACTTGGATGTAGGTGGATGGGAGGTGTGAGTCCATAGGTTTGAGATTGTTGGGGTGGGCACCTTGGCCAGTTGAGATCATTAGGAACAAGAAGAATACTTATACATATAAGTATTTGGTTTCCTTCTCTTTTCTTTTTTTTATGAATATATGTGCTTCAACTATGAATTAGAATTATTCTATATCGAATACTAGCTGTATTAACATGATCATAACATCTATGTTCAATTGTTGAATGTTGTAGGTGTATGCTAAACAACTAAGACCTTGGGTGTATCTCGAGGTAATCGAAGGAATATTATGAGACATGAAGAGAATTAAACTATAGAAGTAGTGATATCCATTGACATGTTAGTATATGTGTATTGATAAAGACAAAGGAACACTGAGGATGGTGTTATTCTAAGGGGAAGGGTAATGCAACACCCCTAGTTTCACCCTCGAATGATTAATGCAATAACTATGTATGATATGCATTGATTGGCGAGCCTATGAATTATGAGGTCGGTATGAATTTTTGTATGCACGTGTTAGAGAAATGGGCCAAGTTATGAATTTGATCAAGGGTAGTGCACCTATGTAATGGGTATGATGATTTCAATTATTAGGCTAGTGATATGAGAGTTTCTTCTGGGGCGATACACCCATATGGATGTGTATTTATGTGTTGGGGTTAGTGTGTCTTCATTGTTATGTTTTATATGCATATATTTGAAGTGGTAAACATTTTTAATTATGAATATAAATAAGCAGATAATGGTTGTTTGTGGACTGAGATCAAAAGAGTATGAAGGGCCCATGACTCCATGGTAGGAGTTATGATATTATAATTCAATATTATAATAACCAATCTAGATCCATCTTAACTTTGGATCTATCAAGCGCTGAGAGGTATCAAATCTCTAGAGGTGAAAACCTCTTTTTTTTAGTGCAAAACTTGAGGAAAGGTTTGCACCTCGAGAGATTTGATCCCTCGGCACTTGATAGATCCAAAGTTAAGATGGATCTAGGCTGGTTTCAGCCATGTGCGGCCAAGGAAAATCTATCGAAAATATGATTAATTTTATTAATAATATGCAAATATAGATAATATAAATATAATAATTTTATATATGCCAAATATGTATTTATCTGGCCGTTTTAATTTTAAAATTTTCTTAGTTACCTCAGTTTTTTGAGATGATAAATATTGTTAATAACTTTAATGAAAAAATAATATTTTTGAATGCAAAGTGACAATGTAATAGTGTTGAATGATAGAAAATGAAAATAATAAGAGTGTAGTCAATTACAAAAAGTCTTCATTTTGATCAATCTGAAATTATTTTCTTTTACTATTCTTATTGTCACTCTTGTTAGTTTTGTCATCTTTTTATATCAATTATATGAAAAGGAGAATTGAAATAATAAACCACTTAAATATTTAGCTTGAACTATTGTACTAAACATCATACATTGTCTCTCTTTCTCTTCAATATTAATAGGTTGATTTACTATAACACGAATATTATTGTAAATTGTTAATAATTTTATGTGCTTACACTAAAATCAATGCACCTAATGTAAAAAATCAAATAATATTACAAAACAACATCTACACCAAGATCAATGCATCTAATGCAAGTAATCAAATAAGATTAGAAATCAACATCTATATTGAAATCAATGGATCTAGTGCAAGTAATAAAATAAGATTAGAAACCAACATATACACTGATATCAATGCATCTAGTGCAAGCAATCAAATAGGATTATAAATCACCATCTACTTCCCTATCTCCCCCCTCGAACTACATCTCTCTTTTCTTCCATATCTCCGCTCTCTCACATCCTCCCTCTTCCTTCCTCTCTCTCCATTTCTTTCCCACATATATATCTCCCTCTCTCTTGACCCTCCAACTATGTTACTCTCTCTCTCTCTCTCAACATATACACTATAATCAACGCACATAGTGCAAGAAAAATAGGATTAGAAATCACCATCCACATTGAAATCAATGCATTGAGTGCAAGAAATCATCTTCCCTCTCTCCCCCCTCCAACTACATCTCTATTTCCCTCCATATCTCCTCCTCTACACTAAAATCAACATCTACATTAAAATTAATGCATCTAGTGCAAGCAATCAAATAGGAGTATAAATCACCATCTACTTCCCTATCTCCCCCCTTGAACTACATCTATCTTTCTCTCCATCTCTACACTCTCTCACATCCTCCCTCTTCCTTTCTCTCTCTCCATTTATTTCCCACATATATATCTCCCTCTCTCTTCACCCTAAAACTATGTTACTATATCCCTCCCTCTCTCCTTCTCTTCATATCTCCTTCTTTATCTCTTTATCTCACCCAAAAACATATACACACTCTCTCCATATCTCCCTTGTCACTTCATCTCTCTCTCTCTCCACTTATCACTCTCTATATAATCCTCCTTCCCTCCCTCTCTTCCACTCCAACTTCATCTCTCCTTCTATCTCCCTCCCTCTCTCCCCCCCTCTCTCTTTCTTTTCCCTCCAATTTTCTCTCTTCCCCCATAACTCTCTTCCTCTCTCTCATGTCCTATCTCTTGTCCTTCCTCTCCTACCTTCCTATATCTTTTCCTCTCTCTCTCTCTCTCTTTGCAATCCAATTATCTCTCTCTCTCTCTCTCTCTCTGCCTTCCAATCCTCTTTCCTCCCCCAATAAACACACACACACTCTATCTCTCTCTCAACATATACACTAAAATCAATGCATATAGTGCAAGAAAAATAGGATTATAAATCACCATCCACACTGAAATCAATGCATCGAGTGCAAGAAATCATATTCCCTCTCTCCCCCCTCCAACTCCATCTCTCTTTCCCTCCCTGTCTCCACTCTCTCACATCCTCTCTCTCTTCCTTCCCCTCTATCCCTTTAACTCCCACATCTATCTCTCTCTATATATCCCTCTCTGTCCCTCTCTGTCCCTCTCTTCACCCCAAAACATACACATACTCCTCTATTTCTCCCTTGTCACTCCCTCTCTCTCCACACTTATTCCTCCCTATGTAAATACATTACTCTGGATCTAGAGTTTGATATTATCTGTACTTACACTGAAATCAATGCATTTAGTGCAAGTAAGAAAATAAGATTAGAAACCAACATCTACACTGATATCAATGCATCTAGTGCAAGCAATCACATACAATTAGAAATCACCATATCAAAAGTTTACATTACTCTTGATCTATCAAGCTTTACATTAGAAATCACCGTCCACACTGAAATCAATGCATCAAGTGCAAGAAATCATCTTCCCTTTCTCCCCCCTGTAACTCCATCTCTCTTTCCCTCCCTCTCCACTCTCTCACATCGTCACTCTCTTCCTTCCCCTCTATCCCTTTCTCTTCCACATCTCTCTCTCTCTCCCTCTCTTCACCCTCCAACTATGTTACTATATCCCTGCCTCTCTCCTTCTCCCCCCATTCCCTCCATCTATCCTTATTTTTCTCTTTATCTCACCCCAAAACATACACATACTCTCTCTATTTCTCCCTTGTCACTCCCTCTCTCTCTCGACTTCTCGTTCTCTGATCTCTCTATGTATTTCTTCTTCCCTCCCTCTCCCACCCTCCAACTCCATCTCTATATCCCTCCCTCTCTCCTCCCCTCTCTCTTCCTCCCCTCTCTCTTCCCCCATCTCTCTTCTCTCTCCTTCTCTCTCTCCTCCCTCCAATATAAAAAATAAGAGAAATAGAAAAATATGGTATCTGACCCACTGTGTTAAATTTATATATGTAGGGAGATAAGTGACTTTTCATTAGGGCCAACATTGGATTAATTAGATTAAATTTTAAATGTTAAATATTAAACATTATTTATAAAATGCAAGAGAAACAGAAAAATATGGTATTTTGGCCCACTGTGTTAAATTTATATATGTAGGGAGAGAAGTGATTTTTCACTAGGGACGACATTAGATTAATTAGATTAAATTTTAAATGTTAAATATTAAACATTATTTTTACATTTAGTGTTTACATGTTTATTGTTACCTAAGATAGGCCATGCATATAGCGTATTTTAAGTTGGCCCATGGTATTTAGCCGAGGATTCACCTAAATAAAACCACTTTTTGAGTGTTCCGAAATATAAATAGGATTATGGAGTAAATATGAAAAGAAGTTTTATTTATTTACCATACCTATGGTATATTTATATTCTATTTATTTACCATACCTCTTTTATAAATATGGTATTTGGCCCATGGTATTTAACCTATGGTATTAAAGTGGCACATTTCTATACACTCTCACATATCAAAAGTTTACATTAATTAAATTTAATAATATTAATATTTTAATATAATAATATGAATATTAGAATTAATAATATTATTAATATTAATATTAGGGTTAATAATGTTTTTTGGCATGGTATTAATAATAATTTGGCCCGTGGTATTTAGCTCATGATTCACCTAAATAAAACCACTTTTTGAGTGTTCCTAAATATAAATAGGATTATGGAGTAAATACATTTTATTTATTTAGCATATCTATGGTTTATTTATATTTTATCTATTTAACATACCTATTTTATAAATATGGTATTTGAACCATTGTATTCAGCCCATGGTATTAAAATAGTAAATATATAAAAATTTTACATTACTCACACAACATCTAGGATTATGGAGTAAATAAATTTTATTTATTTACCATATCTATGGTTTATTTATATTTTATCTATTTATCATACCTCTTTTATAAATATGGTATTTGAACCATTATATTCAGCCCATGGTATTAAAATAGTAAATATATAAAAATTTTACATTACTCACACAACATCTACACATCACTCCGACATATCAAAAGTTTTCATTAATCACATTACATCTACACATCTCATATATTGAACCCGACATATCAAAAGTTTACATTACACACATTACATCTACACATCTTTATATATTGGGCCCGACATATCAAAAGTTTACATGACACACGTTAAATCTACACATCTCTATATATTGGGCCCGACATATCAAAAGTTTACAGGACACATGTTACATCTACACATCCCTATATACTGGGTTGTAGAGTGCCTCTTGGCGCAATAAATAATAGATAAATATATGTATTAAAGTAGGTGAAACTAGTCTATGTAACTAATGGTTGGGGAGTCCTAGGGGTTGGACTCTATAACTGGCTAGGGTGTGGTTATTAATTTAATTGTGTTAAACTCGATGCATCATCTTATGACGTGATCCCATATTCTAGTTTCGGGAGCCTAGTTCTCGGATTTTTTGTGGCCCTATTTATGGCTTGGAGAATGCCTCTAGCCCTCTACTAGCAGGGTTGTTGGGTTAGTGTCACGTCTCTCATACACAAAAAAAAAAATTCATCCTTTTTCCTGTTTATGATCATAGCTTCGGTAATTATAGGTATTCTTACTATTGTAATATTTCCCATGAGAAAATTTGGCTTGACTCTACTCTATTTCTTATCAGTGAACGTAGTCGACTTATATATATATATATATATATATATATATATATATATATATATATTTATTTATATACGTATACTTGTTTGCATTTCTCAGGTCGGTTCCTCAGCGTTTTTTCCAACTTTAACAGATCCATATGCCCTTCCTTTAAGTTTTCAATAAGCAAGATTTATATAAATTGCAACATCTATAATTATAGAGTTTCTGCATCTATGATTATAGAGTTTCAACATCTATGTATATGCATATATACATACATATACATATATTCATTTAACTTCATTTATTTCAACTACTTTTGTAGCAGTTGATATTGAAAGTGGATAACTAATCTTTTTCAGTATTTTAATTATGCTTTTATTCTTCTCCTACACATATACTTTTAGAACACATAAGTAGATTTTCCATAGGAATTTTTCCTTATATTCTTGTTATAGTTATTCAGTGTATTTGTAATTATGGTGTATATTAAACTCTTCCCTTGGAAATATAGAATATAGATTATTTTTCTGCAATCAAATGTAAGTGATGAAACCGAATTTAATAGTTTATACTCACAAATTTTCAGATCCTATTTACTTAGTTATGATTTAATTTCAGATTTCGTATAATTAAACTTCCATGTAATATAATAGTTTAAATTCTTAATTCTACAATTCTTGTCGCTGTAGTATGGCTATTATACTAAAATCAATACTTCTATAACAGGTTTAATTTTTTTCTACCTGCTATTCTGGTTTACAATTTTGTTAAAATTTTCGGTTTATACCACACAACAACTAAATTTTCATTTAAAAGATAGCAAGCTACAACTTAATTTGTTGTTAGATTATACATTCAGAGGATCTATCATCTATAAACTTTATTACTGCAGGGTACCTATCCCCAGATCCAAACCATCGGTCCCTACTTAATTTTCTTCCTGCTATTAAACATACTGAATTTTCAGATATTAGATATAGTTTGTAACTGCATGAGCTACTGAAAAAACAGTTAACCTAAAATGTGGATAAGAAATTCTAACATAAAAATTCATATAACCTTGATATAATTAATATAGATTTAAAATAATCTCCAAAATTATGCATGCATACCGATCCTACGACCAGTCCTCGCAACCTTAGAGTTATTCTATCTCCAGAACTCACCCCCAAGCTGAGATCCTGCAAGGAAAGACTAACCTCAATCTGTTCTGGAGTAGCTTATTTAAGCTATGCTCTCCCCAAAACCTGTTTCCCAAATCTGCATCAAGAATTCCAGGATGATTTTATTCCTGTTTGCCTAGGCTTCCCTTAATTAGAGACTTTAAAGCTGCTTTCTGCTTTTCCAACTTTTTACCTCTTCCCAAGTACTTTCCTCATCATTGGGGAAATTTATATTTTTCCTCAAAATCTAAATTAGAAATAAATTCTTTCAAGGATTTTTGAAAGATTTTGAGGAAAGTCTTAACCTCTTTCCATAACCAAATGGATTAGGCAATTGATTTCAAAATATCCTTTGGTCATAGTGCACACATAAATTTTTTATTTATTTTTCATAAATAAATAGTTAACTGCATCCACACAGTAATTATCCATTGGGGTCCACTTTCCTTTGGATTTATGTTCAAATGTCTAACTTGAAAAGCATAGAACTTGGGGGTGTTACATATTCCCCCTCTGAAAACAAACATCGTCCTCGGTGTTAACAACTAACTACTATAGTTCATTTTGGAAATAAATATGGATACTTTTCCATCATCTCATTTTCTCTTTTCCACGTAGCTTCTTCAGCCGTAAAGTGCTTCCATTGCACTTTTACCCTGGCTACTATTCGATTTCGCAGTTCAATTTCTTCCCGCTCCAAAATTTGAAGCGGATCTGGAAGGACTTCCTCTTCTGGTTCTACCTGAATCACATTCCAATCAATAATGTGAGAAGCATCATGTACATATTTTTTTTATTTATTATTTTTTTTTCCAATAAGGAGGCATGAAACCCATCATGAACTTTCATATGCAAGGGTATGGCCCCTTTCCAACACCATCCTTGGTGTTACACTTTAACGTTGATTTTTCAAATTTGAGAAAGATTTCTCCTTTGTCCTTGCTCCTGGCTTTAATCAGTTTTCGGCAAAATACTCTTCTGCTTCCACTCTATTTACTGATACTTTATGGAGTTGATTTTCTTCCTACTTCTTTGCAAGAAGTCTGTTTGGAAAATCTTTCATTATGTTTTCTCTATCCACAATTCATAGCAATTTATGTAAGTAATATCAGATACATATTATTGATAATCCATAATAACATTCTGAAGTTCAATAATTTCCAAAAATTCAGTTATTAGTCAAACCGTTCAGGTTCATAATAGCTTAGTGTACTTTTAGTACAACTACTTATCCTTTCTTATTTTTCAGTGAGATTTTCTCCTTACGCAAACTTGGTCCAGTTTGGATTTTCTTGATTTTTCAGGTGATTTATCTGCACTTATTTTCACCTTGTTCCCAGAGTGTACAATTTCTTGTTACACACTTGGCTAAAAAAATTTACTACTTTTCATTAGTATTTATAAATGAAAGAAAACAAATTGTATCATCTGCATGGTTATGCTTACCCTTTCTCAGTTCATAGTTGTACTTCCAGTACCTTCACATTGCTTTCTTTTGTTAGCCAATCAATTTAATTAGTAATAACCAGGCTCATTAGTAATGTCTATAATTCAATTCCTACTTCACACATAATTTTTTTTTTCTCTAAATTCTTTTATGAAATTCATATTCCTACTGACAATATGTCTAAAATGTGCAATAATGTACAACTTTATGTTTCATTATTCCATTTTTTTCAAGTTCCTCAATTTTATTCACTAGTTCAAAACTTACGTGAATAAATTTGGATCTGATGGGTTTCCCCCACACCCAAGTCCAAATATAGCTCATTCTCCTTTCTCTAGGTTTTTAGCTGTATGATTTCACACTATTACCTTGTCCTTGAATTTAAGACTCAGGGAAATTAAATTTAATAAATTTACACGAGGATAATTTTTTAGTGTGAGTACATATTTCTTTTATAGTGATATATGTAATCTATTCCTATAATTCTTTACATTCCCGAGAATACATCAAAATGAATTTGGCACAATTTTCCCCTTTTTAAAGAATCACCAGAACTTTTACATTTAATTTTAAATGTATGTTCATGCTTTACTAATTGCCATGATGATTCACCAATTATATCTATATGTGAATTTCACTAATCATTAGAAATCAATCCATGGTTTATATAAACAACACATGGTTTCTACTAAAAACCACTTGCAACCTAAAACCATGGTTCACTTCATAAATGGATTATAATATATTGAGGAAAATAATTGTGCTCCATTGGATTCTTATCCATGCATGATAGTTTTCATAATTATTTTCCCATGGATAAAAAAAAACAATTGTTAGGTTTTCAATTCTACCTTAGGTAACTCACCTGGGAAAAATTGATTTATCCCTTCCTTCATTCATAACTCAATGTAATGGGTCCACATTACACTATTTAATATGAAATAGTCCACAATTACTAAACCAATTAATTATTAAACCAACTATTGAGACTGTATTTATAACTGGTACTTAAGCTTACCACTTCATTATTTTCCATGTACATGAACTAAAATATGCTTATTACAAAATCCTTTAGTCATGACTTAAATATACTTGACTTGAAATACCAGAATCAATTTTTTTTCCTTGTCACACTATAATTTTAACACTTAATCTACCACAATAGTGTTTATTACTCCTTTAACCATAATTAGAGTAATTATATTCCAGCCATATGGTAAAATATTTCATTCCACTTTACTTGTAAACTTTTAAGGTGAATTCACTTTTAATATTCCCTAGTGAATTATTTCTTCTCCCTTAATCCCGTGGGTATAAAGTTTGAAATTTATTTACCGAAATAAATTATCATGTATGAAACTATTATATTTATACAACTCCACAAAATTAACTTTATAACATGTAACAAGATCACCTATATTTTAACATATAACGTTAATTGTAGATTGGCACTGCATATTTGACTTATGTCCCACGTACCCTACTTCATAATTTTGTTCCTTCATTTACTAACATCGAATTTTCCCCTTCATCCTTATGGTTGTATTTTTTTAAATCAATGCTCAAACATATAATTATGTTTTTGGCTTCTTGATATACTACACATATCATGTTTCCATATTTACTTCTTCCACTTTTATAACTGTATAAATATACCTACAATTTTTAAAGAAGTAATAGATGGAACATTATCCACTATAAAATTTTAACTTTATAATCAGTATTAAATTATAACCTCTATTGTAACCATGTATGTAACTATTTTTAATTGCACCAATTTGTCCCCGATGTTAGGTATGTCACGTCCTCATACAAAATGTTGGCTTAAGTTTTAAATTAAAAAAAAAAATAGAATTAAATTTTTCTTTTGCATTGTGCTAGAACATATATCAATTGCTAATACAATTATGTATTATTTATATAATTTGAATGGATAGTAAATTACATACTTGAATTTGAATGGATCATAAATTTACCTTTAACAAAAGAAATTACCACATTGAATTTCCAAATTAAGTAAAATTTTAAACATCTTTACCCTTTACTAAAATCAATACCATTTCCTAAATAAAAGGAAAAGAGTTAATTCAACACAAACAATCAAAATCCAAAATCTTTTAATATTCCTTTTAATTAAATATTTGTAAAATGAATTTATACTTACTCTAGAGCTATGGTAAATAAATAAAAATATATATAAACTAGATGTATGGTAAATAAATAAAATTTATTTTTATATTTATTCCATAAACCTTTTGATATTTAAAAAAACTTTAAAAAGAGGTTTTGTTTATATGAAGCCTATGAGACGAATACCATGGGACCAATTAATATTGATACTATGGGCCAAATATCATGGGTAAATAAATAAATATAAAATAGGTATAAAAAGGTATGATAAATAAATAAATAAATATAAAATAGGTATAAAGAGGTATGGTAAATAAATAAATAGAAAAGAGGTATAAAGACGTAAGGTAAATAAATAACAATATATCAAATATGATTATAAATAAAAATCTAATTATATAACAAGCCTATGGGCCAAATACCATAGTAAAGAAAAGGGGCATGGTAAATAAATAAAAATATAAATAAACTAGAGGTATGGTAAGTAAATAAAACCTCTTTTCATATTTACTTCATAATCTGCTTTATATTTACGAATATTTGTGTTCATTAGTTTACATAACTAAGAAGAAAGAGAGAGAGAGAGTGATAACGGAGAGATGGAGAGAGAGTGTGTATGTTTAGGGGTCAGATAAAGAGACACAGTAATATGTATGGAAAGAAGGGGGGAGAGAAGAAGAGACAAGGAGAGAGGGATGGATATAGTAATGTAGTTGGAGAGGGAGAGGGGTCGAAAGAGGGAGAGAAATAAAGGGATGGGGGAAGAGAGAGGATTAGAGAGAGAGAGAGAGTTATGGGAGAAGAGAGAGGATTGGAGGGAAAAGAGATAGAGAGAGCTGGGAGAGAAATGGAGAGAGAGGAAGGATGAGAGAGAGGAGCAGAGTGATGGGGGAAGAGAAAGTATTGGAGGGAAGAGAGAGAGAGAGAGAGAGAGAGAGAGAGAGAAAGAGAGAGAGAGAGAGAGATCAGGGAAGAGAGAGGGATTTAGGAAGGACGAGAGAGAGGACTTGAGAGAGAGGAGGAGAGAGGGATCAATAAGAGAGATGGAGTTGGAGGGGGAGATATGTAGGAAATAAGAAATATAGAGAGTGAGAAGTGGAGAGAGAGAAGGAGTGACAAGGGAGAGATAGAGAGAGAGCACGTATGTTTGGGGCTAAGATAAAGATACAAATAAGGAGAGATGGAGATAAGGGGGGAGAAGGATATATAAGTAGAGAGGGAGGGATATAGTAACATATTTGGTGGGTGAAGAGAGAGAGAGAGAGGGAGAGAGGAAAAAATGAGGAAAGAGAGATATTAGCGAGGGAGAGGGAGAGAAGGGGAAGATAGAGATACAGATGGAAGGTGAAGAGAGGGAATAAGAGAGAGATGGCGAGAGGAGGGGATTGACAAAGAGATTGATATATATGGATTGCGAGAGTGTGTGTGTTTAGGGGGGTGAGATAGAGAGACATTAGAGAAGAGATGGAGGGGGATATAGATATGGATGGAGGGTGCAGAGAGGGAAGAATATTTCTCACACTAGATGGATTGATATAAGTGGAGATGGTGATTTATAATCCTATTTGATTATTTTCACTATATGCATCGATTTTAGTGTAGATATTTATTTCTAATGATATTTGATTACTTGCACTAGATGCATTGATTTCAGTGTAGGTGGTGTTCTAATAAAATTTGATTGCTTACACTGAATTTGTTGATTTCAATTTAGATGTCAATTTATAATTATATTTGATTACTTGCACTAGATGAATTGGTTTCAATGTAGATTATTTCTAAACCTATTTGATTGTTTGCACTAAATGCATTGATTTCAGTGTAGATGGAGATTTCTAATCCTATTTGATTTATTTGAGTAAATGCATTGATTTCAGTGTAGATGTTGGTTTCTAGAGAGAGAGAGAGAGAGAGATAAGGAAGATGGAGAGAGAGGGAGAGAGGAAAAAAGGAGGAAATAGAGATATTAATGGGGGAGAGGGAGATAAGGGGAAGATAGAGATATAGATGGAAGGTGAAGAGAGGGAAGAAGAGAGAGATGGGGAGAGGGCGTGATTGAAAAAGAGATTGATATATATGGAGTATGAGAGCGCGTGTGTTTAGGGGGGCAAGATAGAGAGACAAAAATGAATAGATGGAGGGGGATATAGATATGGATGGAGGTTGGAGAGAGGGATGAATATTTCTCACACTAGATGGATTGATATAAGTGGAGATGGTGATTTCTAATCCTATTTGATTATTTGCACTAGATGCATCGATTTTAGTGTAGATATTTATTTCTAATGATATTTGATTACTTGCACTAGATGCATTGATTTCAGTGTAGGTGGTGATTTCTAATACAATTTGATTGCTTGCACTGAATGTGTTGATTTAAATTTAGATGTCAATTTATAATTATATTTGATTACTTGCACTAGATGACTTAATTTCAATGTAGATGATTTCTAATCCTATTCGATTGTTTACACTAAATGCATTGATTTCAGTGTAGATGGCGATTTATAATCCTATTTGATTTATTTGAGTAAATGCATTGATTTCAGTGTAGATTTTGGTTCCTAGAGAGAGAGAGTGAGTGATAAGGAAGATGGAGAGAGAGAGAGAGAGAGAGAGGACAAAAGGAGGAAAGAGAGATATTAGTGGGGGAGAGGGAGAGAAGGGGAAGAGAGGGAAGAAGAGAGAGATGGGGAGAGAGGGTGATTGACAAAGAGAATGATATATATGGAGTGTGAGAGCATGTGTGTTTAGGGGGGTGAGATAGAGACGAAAAACAAGAGATGGATGGGGATATAGCTATGGATGGAGCGTGCAGAGAGGGAAGAATATTTCTTGCACTAGATGGATTGATTTAAGTGGAGATGGTGATTTATAATCCCCTTTGATTATTTGCGCTAGATGCATCGATTTTAGTGTAGATATTTATTTCTAATGATATATGATTACTTGCACTAGGCACATTTATTTCAGTGTAGGTGATGATTCCTAATACTATTTGATTACTTGCACTAGATGTGTTGATTTCAATTTAGACGTCGATTTATAATTATATTTGATTGCTTGCACTAGATGCATTGATTTCAATGTAGATTATTCCTAATATTGTTTGATTTTTTGTGCTAAATGCATTGATTTCAGTGTAGATGGAGATTTCTAATCCTATTTGATTTCTTTGAGTAGATGCATTGATTTCAGTGTATATGTTGGTTTCTAATCTTATTTCATTGATTGGATTAGGTGCATTGATTTCAATGTAGAAGTTATTTTCTAATTTTATTTGATTGCTTGCATTAAATGCATTGATTTCAATGTATATGTTGATTTATGATTTGATGTAATTGGATATATGACGGTACATTAATTTTAAAGTGATTGGATTAACAATATGCATTGATTTTAGTGTAAGCACAAAAAGTTATTGACAATGTAGATTGATTTTTGTGTTATAGTAATTTAAGCTATTAATATTGGAGAGCAAGAGAGAGAAGGTATCATGTTTACTACAACAGCTGGAGCTAAAGATTTAAATGGTTTACGATTTAAATTTTCTTTTTCACATAATCGATATGAAAAGATAACAAAACTAACAAGGGAGGAAATAAGAATAGTAGAAGAAAATAGTTTGAGATTGATCACAATGAGGACTATTTGTAACATGAGTACGTTCTTATTATTCACATTTTCTATCTTTCAACACTATTATTGTCACTTTGCATTTAAAAAAAATATTTCATCATTTTTCATCATTATAGTTATTAACAATAATTATCATCTCAACGAAATGAGGTAACTATGAAAATTTAAAATTCAAATGACTAGGTTAATATAAGAAATATTTAGCAAATTTAAAATGATTATATTAATATTTGATATATTTACATATTATTGATAAAATTAATCATATCTTTGATAGATTTTCCTTGGTAGCACACGACTGAAACTAGCCTAGATCCATCTTACATCTCAAAAATATACAAAAATTTTAATAATCTGAAAAATGTGACATTGATGCCTCCAACTAGAACTAGCCTAGATCCATCTAACTCTGAATCTATCATGTGCTGAGAGGGATCAAATCTCTCGAGTTGCAAACCTTCCTTCAAGTTTTGCACTCAAAAAATAGGTTTGCACCTCGAGAGATTTGATCCCTCTCGGCACATGATAGATCCAGTTAGATGGATCTAGGCTTGTATACACCCACAGTGGCACATTATCCATGTATATACTTCTTTTATACTTGTATATTTGTATTTGTAACATGTCTCACATCACAAAATTTCAACACGTTTTTTTCTTTTTCTTTTTCTTTTTAGTTTAGACTAATCCTTATTATATTTACAGTTAAATTTGTAATACTTTGATGTTATGTCATTCACAGGTTTTATTTTAATTTTCCCTGTTGATTTACATTGGAATGGATTATCAAATTTCCCACATATATTATTTCTTCATAATAATTACGAAGCTACTGCTCTAACACCTTTCACCCTTTTTAAATTATGTATAAAATGTGTTTATGTGCCCCTTAACTCCACATTATATCTCTTTATTCCCTTCTAACAATGGTTTTAAGCACATAAAATATAATATATTGAATTGCTATCCATAACTAATCATTTTGAAAACACCCGTACCTTCATATGTTCCACACTATGATTTAATATTCATTGGCTCATTTTCAAAACTTACACATACCTAATTGCATTAAATTGATTTCTCTTTCTACTTCTATTGTGATACTTTCACAATTCCATCGATTTTCATTCACTTTATAATATATATAACTAAGGTTCAATTGATAACTATTCACTAAGAAAATTGAACTCCTTTTTAATATTAATGATAACCTACACACAATGCTTCTTCCAAAGGTTATCTTGTACATGAAAATTCATTAAATTGCGGAAGCAATCCGTTCATACCCCGAATTTGTGGTATTAATTAAATTTTACATATATGAAATCATATAGTTGAGATTCTCATGGCGAAAACATTATAATCATATTTCATAAAAATATACTTCCATTAAAAGTAACGGTCCTCGCTGACACGCAGGTTTGTTGATTTGATATGTGTCATCATTTCTGGTCCTTCTGCGAGCTCCGTAGCTGAAATTATTAATTTTTACCCATACAGTTCATCTCCAGATGCACCAAATCTCAACTAAAACTTTTCTCGGGATATGACTATTCAATTTTGGGTACTATTTCACGTGGTCTACCCTACTTGATTTATAACGTATTGATTTGAGGGAATACCCTAGATATGCTGCCACGTGGACGGTGGAAAGCGTTTTATGGTTTAGGGTTGTAGTCTGTATAAGAAATTCATTTTCCCCTTTATATCTTCTCATTTCACCACATAATATATATATATATATATATATATATATATATATATATATATATATATAACTTAAGTGACCATATGGTTGACCATATTGAATTCACTTGACCCTTTGACTTATATGGAAGAGAATTTATTTTAATACCCAAGTTAAAAGACATATAAACTTTTATGCCTACCTTATTCACAACCCTTATTAAACTGTAGGCCTATATTAACTTTAGATTTTATAACCTACTTCTCAATTAAATCCGTCCTTAATATAAAATTTCCATTATTAATTTCCTACACATGCCTTTTTATTTCAATATGATTATCATGAAATTGAATACCCAACATTTACGAATTTTCCTACGATGAATATTTTCTCTACTTTGAGGTTAAAATAAGATACTATGCAAAATATTTTTGTTACCTTTTCCACATTACAGTAACCTTGACTCAGGGTTTTTTTGTTACGATCGATAACTTTGTATTTCCACTTACGTTGTCAGTGATTCAAAGATCTTAAAACATATCTCTTGCACGTAGGTAGTATCCCGCATTAAATTGAGTTGAAATATCAAATGACGGTTTCTTAGAAAAGATGGCAATTAATTTAATTAATATACTTTTTGTCAGTTTCGAGCCACGTGAAAATCCTCAAGGGATTTTTACAGCACGCACCTGTTGCCTCTGCATTTAATTTACGGGATATTTTTTTGTTTTTGTATGATAGACTTAATTATCCCTCTTGGCTTCTCACCTTATAAACATCGATCTGTGTGTATGCCCCCATCTGACGACGCGTGGATGGACCAGATCGACTTGGCTTTTGTATGAGTCTTGCTTTTAAAATACTTTTCTTTTTGATGTGAATGAACATTCGGTGATCTTCGATTTTCCAACCTGCATGCATCCTCTAGAACCAGATCTTCTCAAATACACTTGATATTATCCACCAAGCCTTCTATGCGGAGTATCCCAACCATATGCTACTGTTCGCCAGGCAGGTAAGTTAACCATTTCATTTTCCCATTTATCTCTTATTCTTTCAACTGATTTATTTGAACTATTTGCAGAAGATAACTCTATTATGATGAAATTAGTATTTATTCCATTTTTTTGTTTTTGATTTGGAGATAGCCTCATCTCACGTTTACTAATGATAGTATTATAAATAGTTTATTTATCTTTGTTACTTGTATCTAATTCAGAACTATTCAATTATGACGAGATTTAGAATGGGTTCATTGGAAGCGTTAATAGCATTTACCTCACCACTTTTAGCTATTTTCTTGGTTCGTTCTCTGTTACTCAGACTAGTTACAGTCTTTGAAATTCTAATTCTAATTTTTTTTTTCTCTTTTAAGTGAAACCCCAACTACCCTGTGGTTATGACCACCATGATTTGGGGTCAATTTATTTCTAGGTTATATAACAGTGCTCCTTGTGCTGGGAGATCAAGCCTCCTCGAGTTCAGTTTCTCCTTCTCAAGCCTGCATCCTTCCAAGTATTAATTTTATATGTCTTTATTAAGATTTTTCCCTGGTATTGAGATGTATCCTCTTATTCCCATTTATTTAAAAACGAGTTAAGATCTATTTTCCCTCTCTTTGAATCTAACTCATTTTTCCATTTTATTGTCTAGATGCAGGTATTCACCGGATGTGTTTTGGTTTGTTTCCTTTTTCTTTTCTCATGGATTATTCTAATTCATGTTTTCCTCCTAACTTCCAGTTTCTCTTGCACACAGGTCGGTGTTGGCATTTTGTTTTTAATAAGTGGCTTTATCTCTGATTTTTTTCCTCTTTTTTCTAATTTTATTTCACTTAAATTTACCCTTCTAACTTTATTTTAGCTTTTTCTTACAGGTAAATTTTTTTCTTTTGGGTTTACTTATAAAATGTTTCATCCTCGAGCCCTGAGGAGACCAATTAAGTAGTTTCATTATGCATTACAGATCGATAATACTTCACCTTCTCGACCATCTTACTCCGATGGCCAGAATTCGCGAGAACTATTCCACTCGATTTGACGACATGCAGAATGTCAAAAATCAATTTTTAGAAGTGTTGTAATTTTTTTTGTTTCTGACAGAAATTGTAATAATATTCATTGGAACTATGACTTTTCTTACCCCCTTATTCACTTTTATATAGTACTGAACTGGGAATATTTATTTGTCTTCATATCTAAGTTTTAAAGGTATAAGTTGATATCTACATATCTTCGAAACCTGCTTATTCTTCTCTACCATAGCTTGTAATTTTTCCATTTACCACTTCTTTAATGAAATACAGTTCTTTTCAAATTATTTAATGAAACAAATTAATTTCTTTCTTTAAATGGAATTTCCATAGAGTAAGATACATCATTTATAATATTCATAAAATCAATACCATAGACCACATAAATTTCTATTGTTTTGCATTTAAAGTAATGAAAGTAACATTTTTAATATTCATAAAATTTATAACAGCTTATTGTTTCTTTGTGAGCACATAACTTGCCCAGTTTTTCAACTTGTGCTCTGATACCATTTTTCATGTCTCTCATATAAAAAAAAAAAAAATTCATCGTTTTTCCTGTTTATGATCACATCTTCGGTAATTATAGGTATTCTTACTATTGTAAGATTTCCCATGAGGAAATTTGGCTTGACTCTATTTCTTATCAGTCAACCTAGTTGAATTATATATATATATATGTGTGTGTGTGTGTGTGTGTGTATGTATACTTGTTTTCATTTCTCAGGTCGGTTCCTTAGCGTTTCGTCCAACTCTAATAGATCCATATGCCCTTCCTTTAACTTTTCAATTAGCAAGCTTTATATAAATTCCAGCATTTATAATTATAGAGTTTCTGCATCTATGATTATAGGGTTTCAATATCTATGTATATGCATTTATACATACATATACATATATTCATTTAACTTCATTTGTTTCAACTATTTTTGCAGCAGTTGATATTGAAAGTGGATAACTGATCTTTTTTAGTATTTTAATTATGCTTTAACTCTTCTCCTACACATATACTTTTAGAACACATAAGTAGATTTTCCATAGGACTTTTTCCTTATATTCTTGTTATAGTTATTCAACATATTTGTAATTCTGGTGTATATTAAACTGTTCCCTTGGAAATATAGAATATAGATTATTTTTCTGTAATAAAATTTAAGTAATGAAACCGAATTTAATAATTTATACTCACAAATTTTTAGCTCCTAGTTACTTAGTTAGGATTTAATTTCTTATTTCGTATAATTGAACTTCCATGTAATAGAACAGTTTAAATTCTTAATTATACAATTCTTTTCATTGTAGTATGGCTATTATACTAAAATCAATACTTCTATAACAGGTTTAGTTGTTTTCTACCTGTTGTTCTGGTTTACAATTTTGTTAAAATTTTCGATTTATACCACATAGCATCTAAAATTTCATTTAAAAGACAGCAAGCTATAGCTTTAAATTTGTCATTATATTAGAGATTTAGATGATCTATCATCTCTAAACTTTATTACTGCAGGGTACCTATCCCCAGATCCAAACCATCGGTCACTACTTAATTTTCTTCCTGATATTAAACATACTGAATTTTCAGCTATTAGATCTAGTTTGTAACTACATGAGGTACTAAAAAAACAGTCAACCTAAAATGTGGATAATAAATTCTAACATAAAAATTCATATAACCTTGATATAATTAATACAGACTTAAAATAATCTCCAAAATTATACATGCATACTGATACTATGACTAGTCCTCCCAACCTTAGAGTTCTTCTATCTCCAGAACTCACCCCCGAGCTGAGATCCTCCAAGGACAGACTAACCTCAATCTATTCTGGAGTAGCTTATTTAAGCTATTCTCTCCCCAAATCCTGTTTCCCAACTCTGCATCCAGAATTCTAGGATGTTGTTATTCCTGTTTGCCTAGGCTTCCCTTAATTAGGGACTTTGAATTTGTTTTCTGCTTTCCAGATTTTTACCTCTTCCCAACTACTTTCCTCATCATTGGGGAAATTTATATTTTTCCTCAAAATCTAAATTATAAATAAATTCTTTCAAGGCTTTTTGAATGATTTTGGGGAAAGTCTTAACCTCTTTCCATAACCTCATGGATTAGGCAAGTGATCTCAAAATCTCCTTTGGTCATAGTGCACACATAAACATTTTATTTATTTTTCATAAATAAATAATTAACTACATCCGCACAATAATTATCCATTGGGGTCCACTTCCCTTTGGATTTATGTTCAAATGTCTAACTTGAAAAGCATATAACTTGGGGGTGTTACAGTTAGCACCTTGAAAATTAGTCTCGAGGGTTCGTGGAGCCCTAGAGAAATTTGTTTGTTTGGTTGGCATCTTAGCCATGATATTTGGATGTTTTGTAGTTATGTTTTCCCAAGGAGTTTCAACCCCGAATCAAGGGTGACCTACTATTGAAATATAATAACTAATGTGGTATATGCTTGGGTATAACATCAGAGGTTCACAGTGAGTTAAAAAAATTCACTGATGAGTAATACAAAACAAGTATTATGTTCATTCCACTACATTTACATATGGTTATGTAATATTACTGTTATTTTTGCTCAATTTGTGTGTTATGGTTAAATTATGAATATATTTGTATTCATACTTTGTTTTTTTAAATGTAATTGGTCACTTTGTATAAATATTTTTGGTTTAATTTTGGCTAGGGTTTCGAGTGAAATGGTAAAATTTTGGGGTTGTTGTGAGTGTTCTGACCTAGATATGGGTGCTAAAATTACAATAGATGCCCTCTGAAGAAATCAAAGAGTGCATAAATAAGACTGTTATGGAAAAAATGAAGAGATTAAACTTATATATCAAATAAGGCCATATGAAAAATATTTTGAATGTTGAACTACCTTTAGTCAGAATTCTCATCAGTTATATAAGAGAAGGAAACCCTCAATATTTAATTATACCAGGTCAGGCTACTCATAATTTCAGATACAATATATGATTATAACCGTAATTAAAATAGCCACTGAAATAAAGGACAACTAGTTTAGAAATGAAAGATAACTTCTTTACCTTAATAATAAATTGATGCGGAGTTGATGCAGTAACCTTTTGAGAGTGAGGACCAATCACATCATAATAATTGAATTCTTATTTATGACCACACAAGAAATGAATCTTGCAAAAATTATCATGGGGTAAAAAAGGCCCACATCTTACTAGCATTGTCATAATCGAAGAATAAAAACCCTTTCACATGAAACATGGTCAATACCACATTCTACAAGCACAAATGAAAATTTCAAAAAAATATATTCATATTCAATGAAACCATGATGAATCCTTTTAGTGCACTTTAAATTTAAATTCTTATTTTTTTTTCAAGAGAATTTTAGAAAAAAAAATTGATAATTTGGAAAATAATAACTTAAAGGTAGCATGTTTGAAACACAAACAACAATTTTACTACTTGTAGAATTTCTTTCCAAGACTCTCATCAAATTTTTAGTCATGGGTTTGTTCTTTGTTTCTCTACATTCACTATTTCCAAACTAAGGTTTAACACACTCCAAGGTGCAATTAAGAGAACTCTATCTATAATTTTCTTTTTTGTTAGATATACAAGATGGCATGCTACACTTTTTTGAATTGAATGGCATGTGGTTATAACATACCAACAATGCCTTAACCTTCTTTAGGATACAATACTAAAAAATACTAGAATCTTCTTAATTTTAATCGAAAATTTTAAATTAACAATAACAGGTATGGTTGAAAATTAGGAAAAAATAAATTGATTGGAAGGTATGGCATCAAAAATTGAACGTACTATCATTCATGTGGCTATTGTAATGAAACCATTATGCGATGTAAATATCATTTCTAAAGCTATCAAATGGCTAATAATCTCTATATTTCACTTAAATATCCTCTTGAAATGTGTACAACACATACCAGACCTAAAAATAACTTCAACAAGGCATGTGGATGAAATAACCAGGACAGTGGTCATTTTGAACATATGACATTGCAGAAATTTAAAAAAAACGCTAGTTTCATAACCACTAAATTTTTATAACTTCTAGACTATTACCAAACCACTATCTCTATTTCTTCACAAGAAGATAAGTATACTTAGTTCTCTCTTGATACAAATGACTCGCACAACAACAAATAAGTCTTTCAAAACTATAACAAATTTAAAGTTCCATTCATTTTGCAAAAAAGGTTCTTTCTATAAAGGTAAGAAGTTGAATACTATAAGCATCATTACACCATGGGACCTAAAACAAGACCTCTTCCAGCTTCATCGATGCCCATTATGCAAGGGCCATTGGCCCATCAAGGTGAGAATTTGAACACATAAGAAAACCCAAAGAAACGAATCATGTGAAACCAAATAGAGAACACCTTTCATCAACAATTCAGACGCTATCCTAACATGAGCAATGCTATAATTCCCTGATATAAAATCAATCTCTTCCCTTGACATGCCCAACTTCAAACCGTAATGACGCTGATAGGCCCTTTGAATAGCTGAAGAGTGGCAAGGCCTCTGGTCCATTCTAAAATTTCCCTTCTCATCGCACTACATTTTCAAGAAAGCGATCAAATTCCTTTTTCTTAACTGATGTTGTGGGTGTTCAAAACCCCAAAATATGCATCATTTCTACTATGGAGGATAGAAAGAACGAGGCACCTACTTTACTAGGCTTCACTGCAATGGAACACCAGTAGGTTTAGAGAAAAAATATCAATTCATAAACAAAGGGTTTGAAACTAGGTGAAAGTAGGTTATAGGAGGGAAAAAATTATCGATCACCATGAACTGACCAAATATGTGAAGGTTTCAAAAAGTGACATAGTTCATTAAAAAGGAGAGATTAAAGATTATTTTTCCTCGTAATGGGATATAAAAAAAATCTTCTAATGTGATTCAATTGTACTATGGTTGTTATAGCATTTATGTTTCTAATCTTTGAACTTATTAAAACTAGCCATGGTGTCAAACGGTGAAAAAATAAATGATAAAAGTAGATGGAGGAGATGTTGTAGGTAAAAAAAATGCATATTTACACCATTACAAGAAACCATATATCATTTGCACTTGTTTTTCATTTTTCGTCTATACATGTCTCTTTCACGATGAGGAGACCTACATACTATTTTTCATGCATGACATTTTGTTCTTTTTCCCATCTCCATAAAATGGTTAAAAAGCTATAGGTGGTTAAGTTTTTTTTTTTTTTTTTTTTGTTTAGATGGGTAACTTGCAACCTTCCAAAATATATGCAACATCTCATAAGCCACATACATCATAAACCCATAATTCAACCTAGAACCCAGACTTCCAGACCACATGAAACTCGAGTCATGATCTGAGACTACAACGAGACACCTATCCTTTTAGCTTTACTATTATGGTCCAAGTCACCTATCCTTTTAGCCTTACTATTATGGTCCAAGTCATTAAATACTTGAACCCGAGTGGATGGGATGGACAACCACCATCTCAATAACTTAAGCTAAGAACCATTGGGTGGTTAAATTTTTAATCTCTCTTCTATAGAGGGTAACTGGTACACTATCTCTAAAAGTGACATCAATATGTTAATTTCAACCTGCTCAATAAACATATGGATCCATGTGAATTTTGGGCCTAGCCCAATAATTTCCCTTTTATTTCTCTCACCATGGCTTTTTTGTGCAATATCGAGGAAAATTGTCTAGAGCGTGATATACCTAACCATAGAGTTCTATTTTCATGGGTTCACATAGGTATTGATGAATTAATAACCTATGGATGCATGTGATAGAATGAAACTAATGTAAGATTAAATTCTCTTTTTTTACTTGATATATATTTTAAAAAATTAAAAATAAAATAAAAATAAGTTAATATCCGAAATTTCAATCTAAATAATAAGAGAGTTAACATATTTTATACACCAAAATTGTGTGTGTTCAATTTATTTCACAATGTAATAGTATGGATATATATAAATAAGAGTTTCTTTTTTATATGGATGTGCCATCTTGGTAGATTAAAAATGTGTTGAAGAAATTTCAATTATGCACTAAATTTTAAAAAATATTGTCCAAAATATATCATCAAGCCATGATCCAACAGCCTCCTAAAAGCACATAAGAATAATACACATGTTTATACCAACTCTACATCACAATTATGAGTACATAGACAAAGCACAACCTTTTCATGTATGTTCATAAACATCACATAATATTCTATATTATTGGTAAGAGTTAATAATCCCAACTTTCACCCTTATTGGACATATATTTATGTGTGTTAGGTAAGTATTCATTTGCAACTTCCATTGGTTTAATGAATTAAAGACACTCTTTATAAATAAATTATATATATAATCTAACTTGGCATTTGCATATCATTCCTTGATTGTGTGGACATTAACAAAAAGGAGTGGAAATACACAAAAATACATGGGTACCTAAATATTCCAACTACCCACCCACTAAGATCTCCTTTTAGGACATGGTCCGTTCACATTATCAAGGAAATACACCTAAATGTATAGGAAAATTTAGGTTTTTAGGTCTATCATGCCCCCTAGAGTTTACAACCAACACAATCCAATCGTAGAGAATTCAATTGGCACATGGCCCATACTCTATCAAAGGTTTTTCACTATATTAATCAAGTTATCCAGATCATCAATGACACATGGATAATGGGTATGCCTTACTAGAAGATCATACAATGATATTCCCTTCACATATTACATAGATAGATATGGTTAAATACTATTTACATGCACCATACCATGGAGGCAATAAGTACAATATTCTATAATATCACATGTTATTACAATACTCCTCCTAAGTACCAACTCTAGCTAATATCAAGTTCTAAAACATCAATGACCAATATACCTAATATACATAAACAATGTTAGACTTCTTCCAAATATAAGATGGGATTCATCTTTCCATATGGTCTTGGTTTTAATTGAATAATATAATAAAAGGTGAATATTTTTTTCCATCTCCAACCAATCTCCATTGCTACCATAAGGAATATAATTTTTATTCTTTTTTATGAAACTCTAAAAACTCTCTATTATATATAAAAATCATTACCTCTTCCTTGATGCAAACTCATAATTCCAACTAAGAAATATCTACCATTAACACTGGGCACCAAACAATACTACTTCAATTCATCTTTCATCACTTTAATATTCAACCAATAGTTATTTATTGTACAAAATTCTTAGAATCCCTATAGAAAATTATTCACATATGTTTCACCATTATGTTTACTTATAGTATTTTCATCTCAAACAACATACGAAATGGAGACCAATCATACATTGTTTCCAAACATTGGAACCACACAGAATAATCAAGAATGTATTGTACTATATGGCCTAACGATAACCTAACTATAAACAGTGAACAATAAAGAATTTCATGAACATACTTCCATCTATCGAGACATCTATGCACCCAAATAATGTTCCCACTAATTCTCTAAAAAAAAAATTATAGATATAAAATGCATCCAAATTGGTCCTGTACTATATACCTACTAATCTAACGAATTCTCACACCACATTTGACATTAAAAACCCTTGAGTCAATGAAAAAATAGAGGAGATAAAACCTCTTTCCATATTTTCCTTTTAGCTACAACATTTCATATCAAGCACACCCAAGAATTCCCTTTACGTCAAAAAGTGTTTCATTGCAAGGCTACAATAATCAACAAAAGATAATCCTACATGTGACTAAAACATTTTCCCTACATATTTATCTAGGATAATTAACATACTTGGTATCTTCATATACACCTTCAAATTATCGATTAACCATTCATCTTGGATATTTATAGGTTGCCTTCTATTTTTTAGAATTGAACTTTAACAAAATTATTTCACTCCCATATTGGGTTAACTAAGCTCAATAAAAATTTTAAGTTTTTACTTCAACACATTTTTATCACCACCATGAAATTTCTACATCAATATGTACAAATGGAATTTGATCTAAGCATCCAATCATGCTATCAAAAGATAATAAGGTTTTCCTACAATATATTTTTCCTAATAATCTAACCATGGCCAATTATTAGCCATAATGGAAAGTAGATTCGAATTATTCTTGAAGTCACCCATCCAGGGTATGTGACATCTAGGACTCATTGAATCAGATGATATCTACCACATGACCCTAGCCACACAAAATTATAATTGCTATCAATAACAAATATACAAGTAGTGCATGTTCTATTGTATTCCAATCTTTCCCTAAATCCAAAATACAACTAACAATAAAATATAAAGAAACGTGAAGGGTACCTGAGGGCGACATCATCAAAGTAGTGGCTAAGTGGAGTTGTGGCTGATAATATATGTGCTCCTTGTAAGCCCTATCAATTATCATAAGAAAAATCACAATGAGGTCTGGAGTTGAAGAAATCGAGACAATAGGGGCAGTTGAGATAGTTGCAGAAAGGAAAGGAAGAGTCGTTGCTTTTGGGACAAAACCATTCTCTTTCATCTTAGGAGACAAGGGCTTTTACTTGCCTTTGTTTCCATGGAACCTCAGTGGGAAGTTCATAATATTATGGTTGTCCTGATGACACTGTGACATTTGAAGAGGATGCCCTCATAGTCTAAAGTTTGAAGAGAAGTGATTCCTTTATGTTGGAGTTTCATTTCACCCCATAAGTTTTATTTAATATCCATGTTTACCAATATCCTCACCACCTTCATCTCCATGGAGATTTTAAAGTGAGGCTAACCTACAAGCATTCCCCCAGCTTGTTTCCAATTTCCCTGAGAGTCTTCTCTAAACAAAATTGTACTTTTAGTCCTAGAAGTCGAACCTAGATAGGGGAATTATTTATTCTCTCTAGAGTGGGATTAAAAATAGGGGTCCAATTCTTAAGCATGTCAAAAATAGGGGTCCAATTCTTAAGCATGAAATGGGTGGATTTGATACTCCAAACCTTCTTCAAATCCAGATTAACCTCTTCAAACTTGTTGAAAAAAATTAGGCAACTTCTTACGAGTATCTTGAAAGTTGGAAGTGGGTTGATGTGAGCCCCCACTCCTTTTTCATCCATTTTTATATTTCCTTCTCGCTAAAATGATGACTATGAGCACAACCCATCATCGCAAACTGAAGTATTTGAATGAAGTTAGCAAATCGGGGGTCGGTCTAGGGGAACTGAGTTGGTTTCTACAAGGTGGCGGGGGGTTGTGGTCAAGGGAAGAGGGGTCGATGAGATCAATGTGGGGGTTATGGAAGAAGAAAAATAAAAGAAGGAAATACTTTAATGTGGAGGAGTAATTTTCGAAGAAATAGAAGGAAGAAATCCTTTAAAATCAATAGGAGATATATAGAGAGGGAGAGGCAAGGAGGGGGAAAGAGAGCCCATGGGTGGAAAGGGTATTAAGTTCTATCAATAACAGTGAAATAATGTGACAAAGGTAGGGTTCCATAGCAGAAAATGGTAACCCATGTGGAGTAGTACATGGGTAAGATAACCCCAAGGAGAAAACCCTAGTTAGAGTCCCATAAGCAATCGAATCATTGAAAGAGAGATAAATATGGAATTGACAGAACATATGAGGAATAAAAACCCCAGTTGATGGAAGAGTCTAGCAAATTAGTGACGCTAGTGTGAGGGACCAATCTCCAATTATACCCATGCCACAACTTTGAATATAAGCCAACCAATGAAAACCCTCCATGAGTGAATATCCAGAAAAATTCAAGGCCCTATCAACAAGTGGACCCAAAAAACCCCGTACCATGCTTCCTTTAAGCCCTAATAAGCCAAATGAAGCCCCAAAATAATATGTCATTCTTCTAGTTACCACACAAACTAGCAGGGGTCTAAACTAGAACCTAAAAGGACAACTACTAGGGCACAACAACAATATGGGACAAAGGCCCACCCACTGTCACCAAATATTATGTCCTCTTCTCTTCTTCGATTTTCACCATCGAGAGGAGTCCCAATACCCTTGAATTGTGACATATATTCTTAGGATAAGATTGAAGTGAGGCAAGGAATTTCATTCAATGAAAAGGCTCAACAAAGATGCAAGCTTTGGGAGAAGCTAGAAATAATTTCCACAAAAGACCCCTTGTAATATATATTTACATGAGACATATGGTTGATGTATGCAAAATTATGGGCTCATGCAAGGTTAGGGTAGTTAAGAGAGAAGGCTTTGTGTTATGTACTTCAAAAAGTAGTTAAGCATAAACCTTCAAGAAATCCCCAAGTGAAGGAAACTTCAAAATTTCCTATTTGGTACGAAGTCTAGGGCACCAAATATCTTGAAATACTACCATGAGAATGGCCACAAAACTAGAGGATACCTAGAATAAACACAAGTGCGAGCGAATTTCAGATTAGTTTCGAAAGGTCTCACTCCTAAGGGATTTTTCACTATGCCCTAAAGGGGCTACCAATTCTTGAAGGGAAAAATAATGAGGAAGATAAAAATAAGGTGAAATGATGATGTTTTGTTAAGTAATATTATCCCCAATTATTTCTAGACTAGCGCCTAGCCATTGGGAATTCAGGAGTCATGAAATATTTCAATAAAGACACTTCACTCCGCAAGGAATCCTAGAAGCAATTTTGGTAGCCCTAATGAAACAACTAAAGAACAATTCTAGATATTTACACTTTGATAGAAATTATAAATGGATTTTTGAGGAATATAAATTTCATTATTTCCCCTAATAACATTCATTCATTCGTTATCCATGCATAACACATGCAAAATTCACAATATCTTCATTGTTCCACCGAAATTTCATTATTTTAGGGCACATGAAATACCATGAGATAAATTCCATGCATTATGCATCTATAATAATTCATAAATATAGCATTAAACATCACTTACAAGACAACAAAGAATGTATCCATCAATCATAACGTTGAAGAGAAGCTCCAAGAGCTATAGCGACAATATCCAGACATCAAAATTCATTCAAATTACTCCAAAACATTCCACAAATGAAGGTTTGAATTCCATTAAGGAAGTCAAAAATCCAAATGATGATGATAAAAATGAGAGTGAGTCTCTCATATTTATACAATCTCTAGCAATTCAAATTTTTAATTATAAATCCCCTAAAGCATAACAAATGATGTGAATACACTTGGTTACAAGACAAACAAGATAGCTTAAACATTAATCACTATTTAATTTGTATTTGGGCCGATATAACTAATGATAAATTTCCTCCAATGCAAGCATTGAAGCCTCATCTATTAGGAATGAGGGGAAATGCCTCAAAAATTATGGTCTAGGGGATGCCCTCCAAATGCTACAAAACATCTCTAAACGCCAAGTTGGGATTTATGGGATCCACATGGGTCTCATGGGTCTCCAAGTGCCTCAAGATCAATTTGATGCTCCATCGATGAGGGATAAAATTTGATGCGTGCCTTCCCATGTCTCAGCGAGCGAGACACAACCTCCTCTAGGTCCTGGATCAGTTGCCAAATGTGGAGTGAAATGTGTATTTGACTCATAAATGTGGTCCAAGTACATCATAATCTCTATATAGGCACAAAAATGCATTGTGGTGGTGTTGAAGAAGCCCATTGTGTGGCAATTAATGCTTTGCAAGGTTGGAGACCCATTTCTCTCAACATCCATCCTAAAAGTGCCATTATGATCCTGGGGAGGGCTTCGACTCCATATAGGGAGACCAAGTCCTACATGAAGACCCACATGTAATCTTGTATAACACCTACTGAATAGATACCAACACCAATTTCTACTAAGGTGAAACTATATGTAATTCCTTCATGTATTCTTCCCCTACTACAATTTTAAGTACTAAACAATAGAGAAATATCATTTAAAGATATTAAAACATATCTTTAAAAAATGAAAAAATGAGCTCACTATACTGCCTCAAAATTCTCACATATCGCTCATTATGTCAACTCATAATTCTAAAAATTGATTCTAAAACTTCACCCAAAAAATTATAAAAAAGTAGGACATATCTTTGAAATCATATTATATCAAAACCTAAGATTTTAACAACATATGCTTCAACATTTCCATAACTGTCCTCAAAATTTTGTTGTTAAAAAACTCCAAGACACAAATATTATGAACGAAACACCTTAAAATAGATAAAAAGTAAATGCATACAATCCACTTAGAAAGGAAAATATCATAAATTATGCAATATTTATATCTACATATACAACCAAGTGGTAAATTTTGGCATTCTTACACAAACATGAAATAGACTCAAATCATAGACTTTTTGGTAGAAATTTGAATTTTGTCAAACACAAAATTCCAAGAGAAAATTATTTTAATAACGAAAAATATTTATTCTTAAACATAATTAAAGTTTATATTTTAATTTTATTTATGAATTTAATTTCTTAATTAAATAACTATAAAATAATGACGATATTGTACACCTCTATTTACAGCAACCATCTTTACTTTCATGAACTAATTCTTTATTAAGATGTCATATAAAAACAAAAATAGAAGTATGATCAAAAGTCAGGATGCTAATTAAAAAAAAAAAAGACAAACTAGTGAGAATGCTTCTAAACAATTTTATGAAAAAATTATACGATATAATAAGGAACAAACAATTTACACATCTTTAAGCTAGAACGATTTTCACATTTTTAAGCTGGATTCTAAACAAAAATTGAGATAAATGCGATTTGTACACCCACATTAAACCTTAATTTTAGAATACTTATTATAATATATCTTTGTAATATTTTTCAATAGCAATGTTATAATAGAAACCAAATTGTCCGGTCATGATAATTACCAGAACTTATCCTTCAACATTACAAGTAACCAATAAGAATTAAGATTCTAAATGTATACTCAAATTACTCATAGCTTGAACGCACGTCATCAACTTTGTTGTGCTTCCTGTTGGTGCTTTTGCTGGTAATTCAAAGGTTTTCTGAATAACAGAATGTGCGGTTCAGGGCTGTGAATGGCATAGTGCACCCACCCGCGAGACTGCTGAACCCCAATTTTTCGCCACTCATTCTGCATAAATAACTAAGTTAGTTCAAAACAATTGAACCCACATGACTAAAAATACATAAACATAATCCAACACAGTGGTACAAAATAAAAGCAAAGCGCTGCCCAATAATTTTTTTTGTATAATAAACGAAAATAAAATAGGATTTCCCAGAAAAATAGAGAAACTGGCAGCTAAAAACATAGAAAAACACAGCAATCAGAAAGACACAATCTTCTTTTAGCGAAAATAACTAAATAAAACTAATGCTATGAGCGAAAATAAGAGCCCACTCACATCAGAAAAGCCCACAATAAATTGCAAAAGGCAAATTGCAAAGGAGAGTCTCATTTGTGAGTACTTTCGTAGAGCTTTCTCTAAAATATAAAAATAAGTTTGCGTGTAGGTAGTCATTTTTAATTTATGACCGTTTCTAAATTTGTCATTTTTAATTTAAGACCGTTCGTAGATTTTAAAACATTTCAAAAATATGATGTATATTTTAAATATGTAGAAGCTAAATTCAGCTTAAGATACATGTAGTTACAGATTCCAGAATTTTTTGAACATATAATAAAGAAAAGAATATTGCAAAATATGCAATTAAGTTAATTCAATTCAGCCCATGTGATATAGGAAAAGTTAACCCTTCCAAAAGAAAATCTCAGGCAATAATATCCCTAGGAAATTCTAGGGAAATACGGAAAATCTTGGGCAAGAAAAATACTTAAAAGAAAGATTTCATACTAAATATCTTTTCCAAATATGCTTAGCATTGATGTTAAATATTTGTATAATGTTGCTAAAATACTGTAACTGAAAGCTAAATCCTAAGTGCCCAACAGATGCAACATGAGATTTATTTTCCTATTATCAAAAGAAATGATAACCAGAACACACAGAAAATAATGGCATTAAATTCGGCCAGAGGCTTACCTCGCTCGAAAGGCCATCCCTCGGAATAAGTTGTGCAACATCTGGGGGAAGCATCACATGCGTGAACATACAAACAAACATGAGACTCAAAGCATTATCCCCGCTGAAACAGAAAAGGATATTTTATCGAATTTAGTCTTCATACCCTAATTTGTAGACCCTGAGAGGAGAATTTGTGAGAATAAATCTTTAAAATGCCATGGAATGAGAATTTAGTCTTCAACAAACATGAGACTCAACAGAAGAGGATTTTTTAATCGAATTTAGTCTTCAAACCTAATTTAATTTGTAGACCCTCAGAGGAGAACTTGTGAGAATAAATCTTTAAAATGGCTTGGAATGAGAAATGTTATAACCTGTACTCGTAGTTATCGTCATAGTATTTCTCAGAATACTCAATTTCAGACATTTTTCCGGCCTGTAAAACCATAAAGAAAACCCCAAAGCTTGTGAGTGTTACATAAAGAAGTGTAGTTTGAATGAAAGAAACTAAATTATTGCCAGCTGGAAGAGGCGAACCTGCAACAACAAAATCCCAGCAAAGCAAACACAGTGAAATACTGAAACATACAATATTGTTGGAATATTAAGAATTCCAAACGGAGAGAATAAGCTCCCCTCTACAACACAGAGAAATTATACAATTTGACAGGAGACAGAGTTTTTAAATTTGAAAACAACTTCTATTCCGTAAAAAAAAACTATTACAAACTTCCTCACTTAGAGGGATTCACAAAATAAGACTGCTACAAATGCAGTGCTCCAGAAACAACTCTCTGTTTACTAAAACAATACACTCTGTCTCTTTTAAAATCAACATTGCTGTATTCCTCACTTCCTTTCACGCTGCTGTGCGAAAACAATGCATTTTCATACTACACAGGCTCTCAGGCCCTTTTGGCTTTTATATATATGCCGTATATAAAAACATTACATAAAAATTATATATAAGACTTTAAACAAAGTCTATTTAAAAACAAATATATGCGGGACCCAACAATACAATCAATAAATTGAAGACTCCGATTGTGATTGACAATCGAACGCGATGACAAAATATGAAGTCTGGCTAACAAACCAATTGGGTCCGAACTTTAAACATGAGCGATCGGGACATACAATAGAAAATTTTCGATTGCGATTACACAACGGATGCGATGACCCGATATAAAACATAGCACATAAAGCGATCAGGTCCGCCACTTCAATCGGGGCACAAACCAAAGGACATGCGATCAATCGGAAAGTTCCGATTGCGATTAAGAACCGGACGCGATTGAACTTTATCAACTCCACTGTATAAACTGGATCGGGTCTGCCATTTGATAGTGCAATCGGGCCCAACACATTAAACCTTCCGATTGCGATTGGAGAGCAGATGTGATGGCGCATTAAACTGTAATATATAACCGGATCGGGTCTGGCCTTCAATCGGGGCTCATAACAAAGGACCGCCGATTGAACCATGCGATTGAAACTTGCGATTCTGTTAAGACATTGTCACGTGGTCAAGTGGACCCACGGGCCTCCACTGCTGTGGGGGGGCGATTATAATATGTTTCAATGTATTAAACATTCTGCTTGCGGAACTCTTCCATCAACAAGACACTTGGGCTATGTATCATATATGAACTGCGATTTGCGATTGCGATTAGATCACATTGCATCGCAAACTCTTCATCAACAAGACACTGTGGTTGTTGAGGGCTTTAAAGCCCGAAATGACTGTTTTTAATTACTCTTCTCCTCCGTAGAATAGATCTACAAGGATCTTCATTCCTCTGCAAAAATCGACTTCACCCATATCCATATTAATTTCATCTGCTATCTGTGGCTGCGGCCCATCAAGAAATAAATTCATCCTTATGGATTTCTCCATTATTCTTCTTAAATGCAAAGTGCTATGCACTCAAAATATTTACTGCTGCCCTCTGTGTACTCATTTTCTTCCTACCCAAGGGCACGACAGGTGACTTTAATATTTCAACACTCCCCCTTAAAGTTAGCTACTGGGTTATCAAACATACCCAAGCATTTTCTTAAAAATTCAAATGTCTTCTGTCCCAATGGTTTAGTTAAAATATCTGCATATTGTTTCTCTGTTTTACAATGCTGTAAAACAACTTCTCCATTGTTTACCAATTCTCTGATATAATGAAACTTTGTATCTATGTGCTTTGTTCTTTTATGAAACACATAATTCTTTGATAATGCAATAGCTGAGCTATTGTCACAATAAATCACAGTGCCCTTTACCTGTTCTTGGCACAAACTTATCAACATTATTCTCATCCATACTGCTTGACATGCTGCTGCTGTAGCTGCCACATATTCTGCCTCTGCTGTAGATAATGCTACAATAGGTTGTTTCTTAGAATCCCATGAAATGGCTCCTGAACCCATATGAAAAACATAACCGGAAGTGCTCTTTCGATCATCTACACTTCCAGCCCAATCACTGTCAGTGTATCCAACTAATTCTGAATTTTCTGAAGTAGTATATAAAATACCAAATCTTTTAGTTCCTTTAACATACCTCAGAATTCTCTTTGCTTCTTGCCAATGTGCTTCTTTTGGCTTCTCCATAAATCTGGAAATTAAACTAACATCATGCATAATATCTGGCCTAGTTGCAGTCAAATACATGAGGCTGCGAACTATGCTTTTATACAAAATTGGATTAAAATCCTTGCTGCTGTCATCCTTACTCAGCTTCAATCCCATTAATGTGGGAGTAATTGCAGCTTTGCACTCCTGCATATTAAATCTTTCTAGAACTTGATTCACATACTTTTCTTGAGATATAAAAATCCCTTCATCACTTTGCTCCACTTCTATTCCCAAGATGTATCTTAACAAACCCATGTCAGTCATTTCAAACTCATCTTTCATGACTCTTTTAAAATTTGCAACAAGGTAATCATCATTACCTGTAAAAATTAAATCATCAACATATAAAACAACAATCAACAACTTACCATCTTTTTCTTTGATGTAGAGGGTGGGTTCTCCCTCACATTTTTCAAATCCATTCTCCAATAGATAGGAGTCTATTCTGTTGTACCACTCTCTTGGTGCTTGCTTTAGCCCATAAAGAGCATTCTTTAATTTGAAAACCTTATGCTCTTGGCCTTTCTTCTCATATCCGAGAGGTTGTTCCACATATACCTCTTCCATTAAAACTCCATTTAAGAATGCGGATTTTACATCCATCTCGTATACTTTCCATTTGTTTTGTGCTGCTATGGACAGCACTGCTCTTACTGTCTCCATTCTTGCAACTGGTGCAAAAGTTTCTTCATAATCAATCCCTTGCTTCTACTTATATCCCTTGACAACAAGTCTGGAATTGTGTCTCTTAATCTTTCCTTCAGCATTGCTTTTGGTCTTATAGACCCATTTAACTCCAATGACTTATTTGCCTTCTGGGAGATCAACCAACTCCCATGTTTTGTTCTTCTCTATGGCTTTAATTTCTTCATCCATAGCTTCTATCCATTTTCTATCTTTAATAGCATCTTCAAAATGAATAGGATCATCAACTTGACAATAAAAAGCAAATAAGGAATTCATACCTTCATCTACTGCTCCTTGCTCATAGATTTCTCTAAGACTTCTGAACCTTGTTCCACTTTCACTTGGTGTAATCATCGTTGAAGAAGCACTCAATTCTGCTCCATGTGGTGTACTCAGTGAACCACTACCGCTTCTTCTCAAGGGTGTTCTCACTGCTACTTGAGGCATCCCTTGCTGGCCTTGTGGTGGTGGAGGTTGTGTAGTGGATGGGTTATTAATTTTAACCACATCTCCCTCATCTTCATCATGAGACAAACAATTTTTAACATTGATTGTCTTCTCAATGCTTCCATCCCATGCTTCCTCTTCAATAAATTGCACATCTCTGATTATTATAAACTTCTTTGTGGATGGGTTATACAATCTATATCCTTTGGAATCTTCACAGTATCCAAGGAAAATACACTTCTCCCCGTTACTATCCAACTTCTTCCTTAACTTGTCTGGAATGTGTGCATATGCCACACATCCAAAAACTCTCATGTGGGTGACTCCCTATTTTCTGCCACTCCACGCTTCTTCTGGAACTTTGTTCATCACTACTTTTGTGGGGCATCTATTCAAAATATACACAGCACAGTTTGCTGCTTCTGCCCAATATTCATTCGGCAAATGCTTTGCCTTCAGCATGCTTCTCACCATCTCCATGATGGTTCGATTCTTCCGTTCAGTGACTCCATTCTGTTGCGGTGTGTACCTGGTGGTAAATTTCTTGTGTATGTCGTTCTCTCTACAAAAACGCAGAAACTCCTTTGATATGTATTCTCCTCCTCTGTCAGTTCTGAGGACTTTAATGTGCAGTCCGCTCTGTTTTTCTACGAGAGCTTTAAAATGGCGAAATTTTTGAAAAACTTCTCTTTTATATTTTAAGAAATAAACCCACACTTTTCTTGTGAAATCATCTATGAAGGTCAGCATGTAGTTGCTGCCTGAAACTGATGCTGTTTGCATCGGCCCACATAAATCTGAGTGGATTATCTCCAAAGGTGCTTTCACCCTTATGCTTTTCCCTGAAGGAAAATTTTCTCTGTGTTGCTTTCCCAAGATGCAGCCTTCACATAGGCTGTCAGGCTTCTCAATCAATGGTAAACCTCTTACCATTCTTTTTTTGTGCAGAAAATTTAATCCTCTGAAATTGAGATGTCCAAATCTCAAGTGCCATAACCAATTTTCATCTTTTGCTTCCTTCTGAAAGGCTTCTTGTGTTACAGCTACAATGCTCTTTCCTTTTCCCTTCAAGTCAATGTTGAGCTTGAGAGGAAACATTCTATTGCTGGTCATTTGTATTTCAGCAATGATTTTCTTGCTTTGAGGTATATCTTTAATTGTGCACACATCATCTTCAAATACTACATTGTAACCTTTTTTTATGAGCTACCCAATGCTCAAAAGATTACATTTCAGACCTGGAACATAATACACATCAGGGACAAATTTCTGCTCACCATTTCTGGCTTGAATACTAACTCTGCCTTTCCCTTTGAGAGAGATCTTGGTATCAGTCCCTGTGGTCACTTCAGATTTAATCTCTTCATCTAGATTGGCAAACATTGCTTTGTTTCCAGTCATGTGATTACTACAACCTGAATCTAAGAACCAAACATCATCTTCTCTATCTTGTGTTACGTTACAAGCTAGCAGCACATTACTTGGGTTCTTTTCATCGTTTGCTACATTAGCATTCTGCCTATTTTTCATGTCTTTTTGCTTCTTTCTACATTCGTTGGCATAGTGCCCATATTTCTTGCAATAATGACATTGGACATTGGATTTATCATACCTTTTTCCATGAGCATGTTGGTGTTCATGTCCACCTTGTTGATGTCCGTCCACCTTCTTGGTAGTTACTTTGGCTGTGGCTCTGACTCTGACTGTTGCTCCTTCCATGTGAATGAGAAGGGCTGTTCCTTCCACCTCTATTCTAGCTTCTGCCTCTTCCTCTTCCTTTTCTTTGACCTCTTCCTCTTCCTGAAGGCATCTGGGTCTTGACGGCGTGCTCAAGAGATGAGTGTTCATCTCTGCTCAATTTCTGTTCATAAATTATAAGTGAGGCATGAAGTTCATCCACTGTGAACTGTGAGAGTTATTTGGTCTCTTCTATGGTGATAACAATAACATCAAACTTTGAGGGTAAACATCTCAAAAAAATTTCCACAATCCTTCTTTCTTCCAGAGTTTCTCCATGGGATCTTATCCGATTTACAATCCCAATCACATGTGTAAAAAATGTGTCTACACTGTCTGACTCTTTCATGCAAAGAGTTTCAAAATCTCTTCTCAGCAACTGAAGTTTTGTTGTCTTAACTTTCTCCATGCCCTGATAGGCTACTTTCAGAGCTTCCCATGCCTCCTTGGATTTCTTAGCTGCTGCTATCCTTGGAAACACACTCTCATTTACAGCTTGATACAAATAGAAGAGGGCCTTAGCATCCTTCTTTCTATTGTTTTTCAATAGGTCCTTCTCTGCTTGAGTCAAGGCATTAAAGTCTTGCTCATCAGCTGGTTCAACAAAAGAATCTTCTACAAGTTCCCATAAGTCTTGTGAGACAAGCATGGCTCTCATGGTAATGGCCCAATAATCATAATTCTTTCCGTTAAATTGTGGAAGCTGAACATTTCCAATGTTCATTCCTGTAATTGGTCCAACCATTGCACTTAAACTGAACTCTAAACTTAAACTTAAACAAACTGTCTTTCTTTTCTCTGAAATAACAAACTCTTTTTAAACAAAATATCAACTCCGTTATCTTTGAGAAATACCTGAACTTTGACCTCTGTTGGGCTTTCACACTGCTGGAGAAAACACTTCAACGAGTCTTCTTCTTTTTTAGCTTCTTTGAAACATTCAAAGAGCCTGAACTAGCTCTGATACCATGTTGGAATATTGAGAATTCCAAACAGAGAGAATAAGCTCCCCTCTACAACATAGAGAAGTTATACAATTTGACAGGAGACAGAGTTTTTAAATCTGAAAACAACTTCTATTTCGTCAAAAAAAACTATTACAAACTTCCTCACTGAGAGGGATTCACAAAATAAGACTGCTACAAACGCAGTGCTCCAGAAACAACTCTCTGTTTACCAAAACAATACACTCTGTCTCTTTTAAAATCAACATTGTTGTATTCCTCACTTCCTTTCGCACTGTTGTGCGAAAACAATGCATTTTCATACTACACAGGCTCTTGGGCCCTTTTGGCTTTTATATATAAGCCGTATATAAAAACATTACGTAAAAATTATATATAAGACTTTAAACAAAGTCTATTTAAAAACAAATATATGCGAGACCCAACAATACAATCAATAAACTGAAGACTCTGATTGCGATTGACAATTGGACGCGATGACCAAATATGAAGTCTGGCTAACAAACCAATCAAGTCTGAACTTTAAACATTACCGACCGGGACATACAATAGAAAAGTTCTGATTGCGATTACACAATGGATGCGATGACCTGATATAAAACATAGCACATAAAGCGATTGGGTCTGCCACTTCAATCGGGGCACAAACCAAAGGACATGCGATCAATCGGAAAGTTCCGATTGCGATTAAGAACTGGACGCGATTGAACTTTATCAACTCCACTGTATAAGCTGGATCGGGTCTGCCATTTGATAGTGCAATCGGGCCCAACTCATTAAACCTTCCGATTGCGATTGGAGAGCGGATGCGATGGCGCATTAAAGTGTAATTTATAACCGGATCGGGTTTGGCCTTCAATCGGGGCTCATAACAAAGGACCGCCGATTGAACCTTGCGATTGAAACTTGTGATTCCATTAAGACATCGCCACGTGGTCAAGTGGACCCATGGATCTCCGCTGCTATGGGGGGGCGATTATAATATGTTTCAATGTATTAAACGTTTCTCTTGCGGAACTCTTCCATCAACAAGACACTTGGGCTATGTATCATATATGAACTGCGATTTGCGATTGCGATTAGATCGCATCGCATCGCAAACTCTTCATCAACAAGACACTGTGGTTGTTGAGGGCT